>CM040126.1:85138660-85540123 GCA_022559845.1 Amorphophallus konjac | reverse complement strand
AGGGCAGTGTCCCCGTAGGCATATGAAAAGGGAGCCCACAAACGTCAAACGACTATATCTCCCTCACAAAAGAAATACAAAATCAAATCAAGAGAAAAGCCTGGTCGTGACCGTGCCTGTTGCGATAAACGGAACCCCTCAAAGCAAAAGTCTGAATCCACAAAAGGGGCCGTGGAATGTAAATGCTCGAGATTTGGTCCGAAGTTGTCCGAAAGGAAAGAGTTAATGGGCCCTTATTCGCTCGCCGGGTTAACGGTTTTGCTGATCCTCTCAGGAGGTTTATCCCCCACGCTCTTCTTCTTCCTCTAAAGATGAAGGTTCGATGGAGTTTCTGAAAGGTGAAAACTGCCCAGGGTCTGCGACCTTATTTTAATATACACATTTGGTTGCCTACTTTGAAAAGCAAAAGCTATCGCTGCGAAGGAGTCTCCGTGTTTCTGGCTGGTCAAGACCCCTGTTTACCACCTTGATGTCTTCTTGTTTAACCTCGGGCTTAGGCCAATGCAAGCGCGTCACCTATGGGTGCGACGGACGTCTGATTCCGGGTCAGCGTCGCGCGGTTGGTCGTTAGGGTTCCAGGGTGGTCCATCATATACCATCTAGAGTTGTGAGGAAACAGACCAGGGTCGGGCAAATCATTTACCTCGAACACCTTTTGGGTGAATCCCTGTGGTCGGAAGCGACTGGGAGCCTAAGCATGGCATGACGGTATTGTCATCAGGGTAAGTCTTAGCCGGCGGATCATCATTCGAGGGGTCTAGAGGCCCAAATCAACCTAGATGTGCACTTAGGATACCTGGGAGGTTAGTAAGAAACCCCTGTCTCACGTAGGTTAGGTGCCATTTGGGTGCTTGCCAGGCGTTAGCAACAAAAAAAATTGAAATGATAAAAGAACAAAAAAAATAGAAAAGAGAAAATGTACATATTTGCAAACAAAAAAATCTTTTTATGATAAAACAAAAAATGCCAAATATAAAAAGAAAACAAATCAATTTAGCATGATTGCATTTGCGCTGCAGCATCTCACTTTTATACCGCTTGCATTCGTGTGCTTGCCTGTCGCATTTATCATCACCGCATCTTTCCCTTGCCTTCGTTAAATAAAGGCTTGGCCCCTTGACCAGTTATCGAGGACAGTCACAGTGACCATTTGCTTATTGAGCAAGGGGCCAAGTCAGAACAGAAATTCTGATTTGTTTGTTTCAGTGATGTGTGCAGGGATTCAGGCAACAGAAGCAAAGGTGAAAACCAAACAAACCAAACCTTGTATTTTATTCCAAAAACAAAAAAAATTACATCAAGTTCACCCTCTCTCTCCGCATTACTCGTCCCACTACTCTCCGGGCAAAACGCTCTCAAAGGTGCTACCCAACTACGAAAAGCGGTACTCCTACCGCTCTGTACTCCTCTTCCTATTCCCACATCCCGGCGTTGATCTACGGAAGCAGCAGAGAAGCTACCAACACGAAAGCCACGCTCTCGTGCTCTTCGGTAGCGCTCCTCACCATCTCTCAGCCACTGTTCAGCAAGACCAAGGTTGATTCGAAGTTCGAATAGTTGGCCTCCATGGCCCTTCGTTCCTCCCTTTCAGTCAATCTGTTGGCTCTTTCTCTCTCTGCGTCTCTTTCTTTCTCTGCACGTTCTCTCTCGCGGTCTTCCCTCTCCAACTGGAGAGTGATCCTCAGTTCCACAGCATCCCTAGAGGAGTCGTCATCAGGATGACGCCGTAGTTCCCTCTCCAGTTCTGCTATCCTAGCCTCCTTCTGCGTAGCTTGGCCAAGCGCTTCTTCCGTCTCCTTTTCCTGCCGAGTGTACCATCTCAGATACACGATAAGGCATAAACAAGGAGAACTCAACACTGAGACTCTTACCTGTATAGAGAGCATCCCTTCTGCCTCCGCAGCACGCTGCGTGGCGTGAGCAAGTTGCTCATGAAGCAAGTCAAGTTCTGAGGTGGGAATCCACAAGCTGGAAGAGGCACCATCTACTCCCATCGCTGGGGAAGCCGCGCCAATCTGGGCATGCTACGACCGCGTGAATTAGCAGCCAACATCTGGAATCTGGGGTTTTAATTAGGAACGTACTGTACACCTACCAAGGCGCTCGTAGCTCCGCGGGTATTACCCAACTGTTGTTCCATCTCTGCCAAGCGAGTTCGTAAATTCGCTATCATGGCATCCCGGACATCCTGCAGCCTTACGAGTCCGCAGTTTTCACCAGAAAACCAAGAAAAGGAGAAAGAAGAAAAGAGAAAAGGGGAAACCTACCTCCACAAGTCCCCGGGGTTAGAACCGCTCTACGTACTTTATCCTATATAGACGCAAGTAGTCCTCGCTATCCCGCGCCTGTGATTCTACAATCGTGCCACCCCGTTGCCAGTCCTCATACTGTTCGGGGAATCGCACGTGCCAGTCAATGCAGGTCGTCGGTCCCCGCGTCTTTCTCCCGACACGAGGTGGCACAGCTGAATCCACCCATTCTTGAGCCAGTCCTAAAGTCCTCATAACTAATCGTAGCTGAAGCGGCTCGATTTCATTCAGGCAGTGCATCCACAGTTCCCGTCCGAACCGGGCACGACTTGCTAGAACCCACGGCTGGTCGGCATCGACCATGTCTGAGTAGGGTCTCCAGTTTACCATCGCTGCAGGGAACTCCTGTAGCTCCCGCCTTAGCACCATCAGTTGGTAGGTTAGGGGTGCCGCACTCATGATGGGTTCCCACCGCCTGGCTAGCGGCACCATCACGGGTCGCCAATGCCGAGCTCTCCCCATAGGGAGGTAATAATAGCTCCACAGCTGCTCGACACAGGTCATCAGAACCTTGCAAAAACACAAAAAAAATACAAAACAAGCAAAACCAAAAATACCTGGATGAATGGTGTGAAACCACTCACAGTCATCTCACGATCCGCTTCTTGGAACAGGCCTGCAAACAAGTGTGCCAGCATGGCGGCTCCCCAGGCATAGTACCCTACTCTTTCAAGGTCTGATAGCAGCTCCAGGAAGCGACATTGGATACCGTCCCCTTTCGAGCTCAGTACCAATCTCCCCAAAAGGAAGAGGAGAAATCTCCTCAAATCTATGTTGCATCTTTCCCAGTTGCCGAAATCTGTGCAGTACACGGCACGGCATCCTATTTCCATTCTTTCCATAAACTCTTCTGAGGATTCGTCATCCCGCCGACGAGTGTCGGTGAGCCCTAATGCATCCATGAGGGACGCCCTAGCTACCGACCTGTTTTTCCGACCATCTAGGTCTAAACCCAGTAACTTCTGGGCACCTTCTCGGTAGTCCGCGTAAGTGACTCCGGTCACTGCCTCGCCATCCACCTTGAGACTCGTAATTCGACCACATCTTCTAGGCTGGGCACCATGTGCCCCCAGGGCATCAGGAATGCCCGACTCACTGGGTCCCATCTCTCACACAAGGCTTGGATCAGGACCTAGGTCGAGCTGGATCGGCTCGATCCGAAGAAAGTGCCAAAACCCATCACGTCTAGCCTGGCCTTCTGAAAATCTGGGAGACCTCGGTATGCTGCCACTACCAACTCCCATGAGATCTGTGATTTCATCACACACTACGCATGCAGGGAATGGAGAGGAGGTTTGGTAAGAAAGAAAGGAAGAAAAAAGAATGAGAAAAAGGGCAAGAAAACTTGGCTTACGAGTTGTGATTGGGCCCTTTCGCTAAAGTGTCCTTCGAGGTCCGAAAGCCTCCTGGAACTACTACCACTAGACCTGCTTCTCTTCGAGGAGTGGGAAGATTCGCCCTCCATCCAACTCTCGGAATTTTGAACTCCTCCTCTCCCGTGAGAACTTGTGCTCCTCGAGTTAGCTCACGATATACCTGGGAGGATAAAAGGGACACGAATTTATAGAAATGGAAGGAGTGCAGGCTAAGATTGCCTCCATCACCTGTTAATGATAGCCATGCGGTCCCGCGTGTCACTTCACCGCTCGCACAGGGTGATTGATTGGACGAAGAATATGACGACTAGCCCCCTATGTTGTCTAGGGAAACCCTTTCATGTTTTAAAGAACGTCCGTAAAATTTGACACAACATCCGGGAAAAGGGGCTAGGGCCGTCATTATTGACTTCGACGGCAGATTCCCGTGAAAAATGGTCACAACAAGACGCGATTCTCTGCTTGGGGTGGAGTCTCGGCAGACCCATCACATGGGAACAGTGCAAAGAAGAGGAAGTGTAGGGAAGAAGGAATGCACAAGAGAACAAACGAGCAGCAGAAAATCAAATCACTCCATTCATAATTCTACATAAGCTGTCATAAACACTACAATCATAGAGAGGAGGCGAGTCCACCAGCTCGCCGATCCTCACCATCACTCATCTCTCTGGGTGCTCCCCTCCTCTCCCCTGAGGTGCGGGTCCCTCAGAAGCCTCTGGGATCCACGTACAGCAGCACCCGCCTCGCCTCTTGGCGCCTGCTCCGCAGCAGTGACTCGCTGCTCCTCCCCTGGCATGGCAAAGAAGCCACTAGCGGCAAAGCGACCAGACTGGCGCAGTCGCTCCCCGAACTCTCGCGCTCTCTCATAGCGCGTCTCCATCCCTCCTAGCCTCTGCACGACGGCCTGAAGGCCCAGCTGGAGCTCCCTCACTTGGGCCTCCAAGGCCCTCCTCTCGGTCTGATCCCGCTGTCGCTCAGACCTTCTCTCAGCTTTCTCTCTCTCTACCTCTCTCCTCATCATCTGCAGAAGAACCCTTAACTCCAGGATGTCTGGAGAAGGCCTCTCCTCACCACGATGCCACAGCTCCGTTACAGTCGCCACCCAGGCATCACGCTCCTCTTCCGCCCGGGTCGCCCGAGCCACCGCACCGGCAAGTTGCTCCCGGAGGGAGGCAATCTCGAGAAAAGGGGCCGAGGAGCTGGAAGATACGCCACCAATCATCCCCGCCGTCGCTGTCTGCTGGGCACGCTGGAACAAAATAAACAACGGCCGTCAGTGAAACTCCAAATCTGAAGATAAAAGTGCGGCACGTAACTTACCAGGAGCGACAGCTCATGTTGAGCGACGGCCAGCTGCCGCCTAGCCTCTGACAGTTGGGCGCGCGAGCCGCCGACCCACGCGTGTCCCCAGCTTGGGGAAGCCCCGCATAACTCTCTCTCTGCCGCCGCAGGAAGTCGGCGCTGTCCTGCACCAATACACTCCCTTGCTGTCCAGGGAGACGTACGTGCCAGTCCTCGAGCCTCGCCTTGCCGCGACTCTCCCTCCTGACGCGGCTCGGCTCGTCCGCACTCGCCCACTCATCGGCCAGGCCCAGGGACCTCGCCATGTCCTGCACCAAGAAAAGGGTCCCACATCAGTCAAAAAGAACGCGTCCCCTGTCTAGGACGCATCCATCATTTAAGTGCAACACTCACCGAACCCTTTCCCCCCTCGTACGGCTTGCTTCAAAACTCAAAATGGATCAAAAAGGGGGAAAACCAAGCACCTACCAGACCGTGTTCTCCTCCCTCCGCGACATCGGGCCCCTCGGGTCCCTCGGGGGCCCGAAGCGGCCCTTCCTCCTCCATAGACGCCGTTCCGTGCTCTGGCGCGTCCCTCCTTGGGCGAGGGGTCCCGCGTCCCTCTCCACCTTCGCCGTGGTCCAGACCATCGAACTCCATCGATCGAGGGGAAGAAGACAAAGACGGGCGAGCAAGTTTCGGCGGAAGGCGGGCTCGTTTGCGGGTAAGGCAAGGAGAAGGAAGGCCACCCGTCGCTTTAAATTTGAATTTGAGGATTAAGACGCGTCCTCGCGCTTGGACGCGCCCAAAAGAAAGCGAAAAAAAGGGAACAAAAAAACCCTCCATGCAAAGTAGTTCCCTCCTATCCAGGGCAAAGTCCCGTGAAGCGTGAACAAGGTGGTGTGAAAGAAAGTGCAGGAAGGAAAAGGGCACACGACAAAAGGAACCACACGAAATCCATTTCATACAAACAGTCAAAAGTACATCATACAGTGAGGACGGTGGGGTGTACAAACAACTCTCTAACTCTCACCACCACCGTCCTGGTCATCTCTCTCCTCCCTCCTCTGACGGGGATCCCTAGGGGGCCTCTGCGACCTCTGCGAACCCTGAGAAGCCGTGCTCGCCTCCCCAGGTGGCACCATGCCAGCCTCCAAGGTGCGGCGACGCTGCTCGGCCGAAGAAACTAGAAAGCTGCCCACAGAAAAGGAACCGGACTGACGAAGTCGCGCCCCGCGCTCCTTCGCCCTCTGATACCGCTCCTCACTCTCCCGGAGTCTCCCCTCCGCCGTGCCAACACTCAGCCGGAGCTCCGACACCTGGGCCACCAGAGCTCTCCTCTCGTCCCAATCTCGATATCGCTCCGCCATCCTATACTCCCTTTCTTTCTCTATGGTCTCCCTATCCCTCTCCCTCTCTCTCTCTAGAGTCTCCCTATCCTTCTCCCTCTCTCTCTCTAGGGTCTCCCTATCCCTCTCCCTCTCTCTCTCCACGCTCTCCCTATCCCTCTCCCTCTCCTCTCTCTCGCTCATCGCCTCTCTCCTCGACAGCTCGAGGGCGATCCGCAGATTCACTACGTCGTGAGGAAGCTCCTCAGCCTCCAGTCGCCGCTCCTCCTCTAGCTCCGCAATCCGGGCGTCACGCTCTGCCACCCAGGCATCGTGCTCCTGCTCAGCACGAACAGCACGGGCCAGGGCCTCCCGAATCTCGGCCACCTGTCAAAACACGCATGCACCGTAAGAGAGCAGTGATAGAAGGAAAGCAGCTAGAAGAGGGTCAGGGCCAAGCAAGCACTCACTCGAGCCTCGCGGTCACGCTCGGCCTCCTCAGCCCGAGCCACCGCATACGCCAGCTGCTCCTGGAGGGCAGAAACCTCCGGAGGAGGGCCCCGCGAACTGGAACCCGCTCCACCAGCCGTCCCGGCTGCCGCTGTCTGGTGGGCCCGCTGAAACACGGGGCAAACGTCAGTCAAAGGCTAAGCATCAAAAATCTAGGTCACAAAAAATGCATTGCATAGACTCACCAGGATCTCCAACTCCTGTCGGATGGCCACTAACTGTCGCCTGGCGTCTGCCAGCTGGGCCCGCAGGTCGGCAATCATGTTGTCACGAGCATCCTGCATTGCACATAAGTTACTGCCACATGCATATACATATAGAAGGGTGAAGCAGTTTCATTTCACTTACCCCTGCCATACCACCCAAGGAGAGGCGGTCCCCGTACGTAGCTCGATATCGTCTCATGTAATCTGTGCTGTCCTGTACATGGGATACCACTGGGACCCCGCCCTGCTGCCAGTCCTGGTACTGTGCTGGGAAGCGCGTACGCCAGTCCACAATCTTCGCCTTCCCCTTGGTCTTCCGCCTGATGCGGGCCGGCTCTTCTACATCAACCCACTCCTGGGCTAGCCCCAACGTCCTCATAACCAGCCTCAGCCGAAGCGGCTCGATCTCGTTCAGGCAATGGACCCACACGTCCCGCCTGAAACGAGGAAGACCCGCTACAACCCAAGGCTGGCCAGCGTCGCCCATGCCCAGGTAGGGTCTCCACACCACCTACATCATCATACATACATCATATTAGTTGCCATTCAGTCACATAAGAAAACACAAAAAACCATACGCATCATACCATGGCCTCGGATACTCGCTCAGCTCCCGACGAAGTGACGCCAGCTGGTAGCCGTGGGGTGCTGCAACCACGACCGGCCTCCACCGCCGCGCCAGAGGCACGGCCCTCCTGTTCCCATGCCTAGCCCTCCCCATCGGGAAATAGTAATAGCTCCACACCTGCATCCATCATACATCATTAGTACAATAATTGCATATTTAACTGTGGGAATGCATAAATAAAATGTTTACCTGGAGAAAAGGTGCGAAGCCACTGACTGTCGTCTCCTTCTCCGAAGTCTGGAGAGATCAGCAATCAAATGGGCAAGCAGAGCCGCCCCCCACGCGTAGTGCCCCACTCTGTCAAGGTCCGCCAGAATCCCGAGGAAGCGGCAGTGGATGCCATCCCCCTTCGTCCCCAGCAGAAGGCGGCCCAGGAAGAAGAAAAGAAACCTCCGGAAGTCTAGATCCACTAGCTCGCACTCGCTCGGGTCCTGGGTGAAAGCTACACGGGCATCTCCCTCCAGTCGTGCCAGAAACTCCGCTCCAGTCTCGCTGACCCGCTGGCGCGGGTCGACGAATCCGAGCGCCTCCATGATCTCCACTCGGTCGACTACCCTGCTGTCCCTGTCAGTCACGCTCGTCTCTAACCACAGCAGGTCCAGGGCACTCTCTCAGTAGTCAGGGTAGGTGACCCCGCTGACCGCCTCTCCGTCAACTCGTAACCCAGTGATCCGAGCCACGTCCTCTAGTGTCGGCACCATGTGCCCCCAGGGCATCAGAAACGCCCGGCTCGGCGCGTGCCACCGCTCCCTCAATGCCTGGATAAGAGGAAGGTCGAGCCGGAAGGGCTCGATCCTGAGGAAAGCTCCAAAGCCCATGGCGTCCACACGCGCCCTCTGGAAGTCCGGCAGCCCACGGCATGCTGCCACCACTAGGGACCAGCTGATCCGTCCTTTCATCACACCCTGCACACCACAAAACCAATAAAAAATACATCAGCATCATGAATAATATTAAGCAATAACACTATATATTTATTTTATGTTATCTTATCTTTAAAACATTTTAGGATTTTTATGGAGGCGTCCAGTACGTTGGACGCCTCCTCTCTATTTTCCTTATTTTCTTTATGGAAAAACCCAAAACAAAAAAATATATTAATAATATATATATTATTATGGAGGCGTCCCAGGTCCTGGACGCCTCCTTATTTTTAATCCTATTTTATTATTTACGTAAATAAACAAATAAACAAAAAGAAAAAGAAAATGTGGAGGCGTCCAGGGCCCTAGACGCCTCTTTTCCCTCACTCCCCGGCCTTCTCTCACAGCCTCTCGCCCGTCCGTTTAGCCTATTGAACCACAGAGTGAGAGTTCCGAAGGGCTTACCGGGTCGTGATCGTCCTCTCCCACGTCGCCAGCGCCCGCAGCGGCCTCCGCGGCCAGAAGAGGCACCTCCATCCCCTCCTCCGTAGCAATCTCCTCTGCTGCGGCCTCCTCGGCATCATCCCTCAGCCTCCTCGGACGACGAGCCCATCGTTTCCGCTTCTCTGGACCCCGGCTCGGGCCTCCTTGCTCCATTGGGACTAAAAATGGGTCGTCTGGGGTGACGGGGTCGTCAGAATGAACAGTACAAGTGAGCAGGGGGTGAGGCCCCCCATATATATAGAAACCACTCTTATTGGGGCGTCCAGTCGCCTGGACGCCCCCACCTTTTTTTTATTTTTTTCAAAATTCAAAAATTAGGGGCTTCCAGGCGCCTGGACGCCCCCAAAACAAAAAAACCAAAAAAAATAATTAATAAAATTTGGTAGGGGCGTCCAGGCCCCTGGACGCCCCCATAATAAAAATTTCAAAATATATATATATATATATATATATATATATATATATATATAACAAAAGTAAAAAAGATAAGAGTATGTATATAATCCAAACAAAAAAGAAAAAATACAAAGAAAAAGAAAAACCATAAAAAAGATAATAATAATTAAGGGAACTGATCCAAAACTGCCAAATGCCAGATTTTATTCCATCAGAAAAGCAGAATGAACTACATCAGGGGCTTAGGCGCCTTAGGCCTTAACTTCCCCAGTTCGGTTACATAAGCCCTCCACAGCTCACATTCTTCCCCCACGTGCGCTAAGGCCTTTCCCGCGACACTTGTCTTCCAGGGTGCTTTGACGGCCTTCGCTTCCTTCGCATCCGCTTCAGTACCCAACTCTCTCTTCTTCAAAGGAACGATGCCAGTCGATAGTGGGAACGAATTGCGTGGAATGCCGACCTGGAGGCAGCATCGATGCGCGTTATACAGGACAAACTCGGTCGCGCCGATCAATTGAAGATCAACTTCGGGGGAAGGCCTCATAAGGAGATCAAGCGAAAGCAAACATGCCGGTGCGCAAGTAAAGAATCCTTGTGTCACGGTGCGGAAGTGAGACCGCCAGTCTTCAAGTTTCTTCAGCCACGGAACGCGGTTCACTATAGTACCACCGAACCCTAACACGTCGGCTATGTGATGAAGAGGGCTTTGTTGGAAGAGCTTCGAAGCGGTTGGCATTCCCTCACGGTGATCAAACTTGAAATGCAAATCCATCCAGCAACTCAGGACAAGTGCGCAACCAAAAGGAGGCTTACCCATGCTCGAGGCAGTAAGGCCACTATACAGGTAGGCGAGGATAGCGGGTCCCACCCTCTTTCCACGCCAGATCCCGCAGATAGCACTCAGTTGGTCTTCCTCCACCATGTTGTCGGTATAAGGAAACAAGAGAGCACCCGCCAGACAAATGGTGAACCCCTTCATGATTCCCTCCAAATAGTCATCGTCTGGTGACCCTCTCAGGGCGTCTATGACCCACTCCGCAAGCTTTTGGAGATCGATCCCCTTTTGAGTACGGACCTTTCTGGCTGCGTCGGGCGGAATGAAGCTTCCAAGGACGCTTTCGGAAGTCCCCCGTGTCAGCATCCGCATAGCCTTCACCTTCCCGTCACTCTTGAATTTCTTCAATCTGAGCAGAAGTTCCACCTCCTCGAGGAGGATGGTCACCTCGAAGGTCGAGAAGATAAAAGTGTGGGTCTGGGGATGCCAGATCTCCACTAGTGCGCCCATAGCCGCCCAGTCCATACGAATCTTCTCATAGTGTTTGGCGTGAATAAGGAGCCCCTGCAGATGCCACTTCGAGAGTATGGCCCTCATGCCGATGGAGATGTTGGAAGTTAGCTTTGAAAGCCATGGCAGTTTGGAAAACTTCCTCGGGCCTGGGAAGAGTGGATATGGCTGGAAGAGAAAAGAAAGAAGAAGAAAGGAAGGTAGTAAGAAGAAGGTTCACGTGGAGAAATTTGAAATGAATCAGCTTACCATATGCGACATGATCGTCCCACTCAAATGACCCTCGAGGTCGGAGAGTCGCCTGATCTCGCTGCTAGGCCTGCTCCTCTTCATAACGCGGGAAGACTCTCCTTCCATCCTGAAAATCTCTGATTCTCCTCTCTTTCCTCTCCTGAGCTTCCAAAACCCACCTTGGTGCATTTGAATGAACTAGCCTAAGGGGAGTTCTTATAGGAAGGGAAGATCGCTACAGGATGGAACGTGTCACATCAGTGGTCATTGTCAAGATTTTGTCTGGATCTCCTTTGTGCTGTGGTGCGATTCTGCTGTGATTCTGCTACTTTCTGATGTTGCTAACCTTTGCTAGTCTGTGCAGGTTTTACTAACGGACGTCTTTGTCCTGTCTCCTATCCCACCTTTCAATGGTTGGTCCCACCATGTCATGCATCATAGTATACGATACCTACGCTACTAGAACATGTCGAGGACCTTGCGACCCGAACAAATCTGGGATTTGAGTTCCTCTCAACAAAAACAGTGATGATCCCGGAAGAATTTGGGTTGTACGGATAGGCCGTTAACTTGTGGCAGCATGGGGACGACGGTTCCATTCAGTGAGTTGGTGCGCGGATAAACGGGCCCCAGCCCAGTGTCGGCTCACCGGATCGGTATCCTGACCCGTTCTTAACAAGTTGACAATATTATCCTTGGCTATTTTCTATTTTAGTTTGTTTTAAATTTTTATTTTAACCAGCATGCATTCATATAGGATTTTGATTTATTGCGGAAGATCATTCAAGTGATTCGATTGCGAAGGCCGTTGTACTTCAATTCCTACAAATATGAGATATTCCACTCCGAATGAAATACTGAGTTTCCTTGAAATGGCCCTACGTTGCTCTTCCAAAAGGAGACCCTTGTTTGGACAGACCCTCAGATATTCCTTTTTACCTTGTTTGACCCACCTTGGCTGCAGCACTTCCACATTGACTGGTAACCGCTCCCAAAGGTGAAACCTGCAGGTTTATGACCCAGGTACTTCCACACCGAGAAGTTGGTCTCCTTTATTTTTCGTGCCTGAGTGCACATTTCACCCTCCTTTATTTGATCTCCGTCCAAGCAACCATCAAGACTTGAAAGATCTCCTTCAAGGTCGCCTCATTGAAACTACAGGAAAAATTCCAAACAGTATGTCAGAAGCGTGTCTCATCACACCTTGGCATCAACTTATCACTCCGCTCCCACTTCATTTCACTCCACTTCGATACCATTCCACTACGTGTCGCTCCCTTGCAAAGCAGACGCCAAGGCGGGGCAGCTGTAGACACGCCATTCCTGACGTCTCCCGAGAAAGTCTCATATTACTATACAACGCCCCGCAACGGCTTACGCATTTTGAATCGCTCGAGTGTTTCCTTTTCTTGAGTCTTCTTCCGCCCTTTTCGGCATCCAGAATCGTCTCGTCACGGCATTCGGATGGCATCAACACCAGTCAGACGCATCAGGAGGTTCCGGAACCAAGAAGGGTGTCTGCCGGGCGGCCGCCAACGCTTGTCCGAGGACCCGGGTGGGTCTTGATGGGGGCGTCCAGGCCCCTGGATGCCCCCATTCTTTTAATTTAATTTATTTTTATTTTTCAAAACCCAAAACACAAATAAAAAAATAATATATTAATGGAGGCGTCTAGGCCCCTGGACGCCTCCATAAAAATAAATATAAAAATATATATATATATGCCAGTTGGCATAAAAAGATAAAACAAAATAAAAAAATGATATATTAATGGAGGCGTCCAGGCCCCTGGACGCCTCCATAAAAACAAAAATAAAAAATATATAATGCCAGCTTTGGCATAAAAAGACAAAACAAAAACAAAAATAATATATTTATGGAGGCGTCCAGGCCCCTGGACGCCTCCATCAACTCCCTCACGGGCGCCGCCCACCGAACGACGGTTTGTCATGTGTGAAAAAAGCCAAATTATGGAGACGTCCAGCCAGCTGGACGCGCCCATTTCTGAATCACGAGACGCCGCTCACAAAACCACGAGTTGTGTCAAACCGCGTGCGGCCGTCGGTGGTGTTCGGTGGACCTGTTAGGGGCGTCCGGGGCCCTGGACGCCTCCACAAAAATATTCTGAAAAATTTAATAAAAATAGGATAAAATATTAGTTCGGCCCTGATGGAGGTGTCCAGGGTCCTGGACGCCTCCACCCTCCGGAGCCCTATAAATAGAGGCCCACCCCCCTCAGTTCTGGGGGAGCTTGGAAGAGATCCGATAGGCTGCCAGAGCCCAGAGGCTACCGGAGTCATTTTCTAACCCATGGGGTCTTTTGTAGGTAGAGGTTCTGCCGACTTCTCGGGTGCCCACGCTCGCGAGAGGAAGGTCGTCTTCATCCACTGCGCTTCCACGCCATCCCTACGCTGCCGGAGCTCCGCCGGATTTCACCATCGACACATCCAATAAGCCAATCCTTTCCTTTTCTTCTTAGTTCTTTTGCATTCATCATCTCGCATCATCTATCCCCCTTCATAAGGGCGCCTCTTCTTATATACTTCTTGCATCCATCATCTCATTTTCCTCCTACTCGAGTCCGAGAGGGGTTTAAAAGACAACACCAACCAGGTGTGTGTCTTACCATCATTTCGTTATTTTTATCGCAAGGATTTGAATACTACACCTTCATCTTTCTAATCCACTCGTTACTTGTTTGTCGTTATTTTACAAGGGTACCCAAGGAAAGCCCTCTCCGTCGGCCGGCCGAAGGGGGAGGAAGAAGCAACCCGCCATCTCCCGCTCTTGAGGTAGGCGCGATCACTTTCTTTATTTTTGGGGTGTTTTGGCCCCTGGCGATCACATCTTATTCTCGAGGCCGCGGCGAGTCACTTCCCCAATGGCCGTTTAAATTTCCATTCTTATATTCTCTTTATATTCTATTATATTCTACTCATATTCTCGAGGCCGCGGCGAGTCACTTCCCCAATGGCCGTTTAAATTCCCGTTCTTATATGTTATATTCTTATCTATTCATGTCCTCGAGGCCGCGGCGAGTCACTTCCCCAATGGCCGTTTAAATTCTCTTTGTATTCTGTTATATTCTTATCTATTCATATTCTCGAGGCCGCAGCGAGTCACTTCCCCAATGGCCGTTTAAATTCCCGCTCTTTATATTCTCTTTATATTCTGCTATCTTCTTATCTGCTCATATTCTCGAGGCCGCGGCGAGTCACTTCCCCAATGGCCATTTCAATTCTTGCTATTTAATTTCTGCATCATTCCCGTCCCCCGAGGTCGCGGCGAGTCACTTCCCGCTATGGCCGTTTAACCCCCATATCTTGCTATATTAAATTTGTCCCGCTCGCCCCGCCGGAGCAATCTCCCGTGGTGGCCCATTCTCTTTTCTCTTATTTCTTTGTTGCAGCAAACAAAAAAGAAGGAGCCCGCGCGCTCCGCATCCTCTCCGCTTCCTCGAACCGCGTGACGTCGCTCACACACACCTCAAGAAATTCGTAGCAATCTAGCTGCAAGGGGTTGGGAGAGAGAGGGAGAGGGGCTGTGCCCTTGGGCTACCCAAGGTAAATTCCTGATTTTTTCACATTAATTCTATGAAATATAGGGATACAAGGCTTATATAGAAATAGACAAAAGACTTAAACTATCCTTAGATCTAGGATTTGGGAGGGGCAAATGGGGTATGGGAGATTATTCTCCCATGTGGTCAAATGGCCATAGATAAAAAATTACAACATGAATATAATATCCTATAATGGGGGCGCCCCTTTGAAAACGGGGGAGAGAAAGTTGAATTTCTTCCTCCCTCTCCTCGGTCCAAGTCCAAGGTGGACCAAAGACTAGCCCATAGGGCCCATGATCCAAGGTGGACCAATGGGAAAGAGGGTGAGGGACCCTGCTGGACCTACTGACTTTTTGCAAAGAAACCCAAAGATTACTAAGGACTAACATATTGGCTTATAATTGCTATACAATTGCAAACCCAATTAGCCCAAGGATATAAATGCAAACAAAATGATACAAATGTAAAAATAAAATGTTAGTGTCTGGTGTTGATTCCCATCACTTCTCTCTGGGTGGGAAGAACTCGACCCCGTCGAGTAAGGGGTGCGGCTGCTCGTGTGGATCCTACAGATCTGTCACCGTACCAGGTAGCGCCGAGTACACTCCACTCCAAGTAATCATCACCTACTCATCCCGTATATATTCGATATGCACATACTGCTATGGGAATGAGGCTAGTGGTGGACACTCCAGGGTGGGGTAACTCTCAAAGGAACGACACGGTTCAATGACTCACTAGGAATCACCACGAAGTCCCTATATGTGACTAGATCCGAGACATTGAGGTAGAGCTGATCCCAAATTCTGGCAAGTCTATAACGTACGCAGTAGATCCGACTTGCCTCACACTCGAAAGGGACATACACTTGCGAGCTTGCATTAGACCAACTCGTATGCAGACTCTCACAGACTATACGAAACAAAGAATCACACATGACCCTAGGCCATAAATGACCCTAGGCAAACCTAGACACTCATAATACTACTATGATTGACGACAAAGAGATACAAACACAAGAGACGACTTGGTAAAAATGACGGACACCGTCTGCATATACCAAGTGTAAGGATAAGCTGACCCACAACTTGAGGCCGTGAGTCTCATCCCTCGTCAACCGTCTCTGATTCGAGATAACTCACCCGCGGGTATGGAAGTGTGGGAGGATGAAGGGGCGGGTGACGGGAATGTAATCCGGACGTCTAGTGTGGAGCATGAAAAATGGGAAGTCCGGACGTTACTTCTCGTACGCGTGGTAGAAGTCAAACCACATCACGTCAACATAGGGTGTTGACAGTGGTACGGTAGTCACTAGTGGCTGCGCTACCATAGGAGGGACGTGCAGAAGAGGGTCGGCTGACTGCTACTCGGGAGTGACTAATAAAAGAGAGTTGGCAGACAGGTCAGGACCGTTGTGGGAAACTGGGATGGGCGGAAGCTCGGGGTCATCTATGGGCTCCGGAATGATGGGCAAGGTCGGGGCAACTAGAGGAGCCGGGACGAATGTTGTGACTGGGATGACTAGCTGGACATGGGTGACAGGCGACACTGGAACAACTGACTGAATGTCATCTATGGGTGCGACTGTTAAAATGTTGTGGAATGTGAACTTGCCAGGCAAGTGTGGAGGATGTAAAGTGCATGTCCTTCGTCCAGGGTCAAAGGTTGCACTCCTCTCTTCAAGCGATCGTCGCCCTAATATAATGCATGGTCCTGCAAGCATACCGATTTTGCACCATGCACCATCGAAGTAAAGATCGGAGCCGAACTTCTTTTGGAACTCGACAAAGGCTAAATCACCCTTGCAGATAATCTCGCCAGTCTTGGAGAGGGACTCAATGATATCCAGAGAAACCCAATTATCTGACTCCATATAAATGAAATCGAATTCCGTTGTGGACCCATTGGGTAGAGTGGCAGTAGAAATGATAGGGTGCGGGATCGAACCACTTGTTGACATGTGGGTCGGGTGAAACGGTGGTTGAATGATAGGGGCGAGCCCCGGGGGTCGGGCCATGAGAGCCTTGAATTGGGCCACCAGGGATGACCAATCGGATGCATGGTCTCGGGGAAAGTCTGTCACGCCCCGAGCGCGGAAGATACCTGGATATGCGCGACGAGTTTATATCAATCATGTCAATCAGAGTGGTCGTGTAATGGGCTTTTAGGGTACAACCAGCTCAGTCGACCTTGATGGAATCCAAGGTACGAGGAGTCTTACGGAGGTCTCTATGACTAACTCGCTAGTCCAAAGGAACGGAATGTCCAATGGAGAGCTTGTATGTCAATGAGAGTTGAGTGTGATCGATGAAACAACATGAAACGTGGGACTATACTCACGGAGTGGAGAATAGTGCCGATATATATATTATATAACATATGAAACCATCGGTTAACAGAAACAGTGGAAAATCAGTTTTACAGTAAAATAACGACTTAATCAGAGTCGTTTATCCAGTAATTAACGCCTAACAGAAGGGCGTTTACACATGTTTCCATTTTTCAAAATTTCAATATTTCATTAATTTATCTAAAACGCGCCCTAGACAGGGGCGTTTCTTTGCAATGAGACGACTATAGTAGCAGGCGTCTTTTTATTTACAATATTTTACAGAACATATTTATTTTCAGAAATTATCAAAAAATGCGCCCTTGGCAGGGGCGTTAATCATTAAATTCTTATTTTTACAGAATATATTGTTTGGGATTTTAACAGAAACGCGCCCTATGAAGGGGCGTTACTTTTCAATTCACGCCCTAGTATCGGGCGTTAGTCCAGTGAAAGACGACCTAGTCACGGTCGTGAATTCAAGAAATACCATGAATTTTCATGGGCAGTAATAATTTCAGGATAATAGAATTCATGGAGAACGAATGTATGGTCATGACAATAAAATTAACAGGTTTGAAGACATATGATCATGCATTATTGTAGAATCATGATTTCATAGATAATCAATTCTTAGCATGGGTGATTAATGATTAAATGAAATTAACGCCTGTGTACAGGGCGTCAAATCTAAAATTGACGACCTGATCAAGGTCGTTTCTTTACAAGTAGCGCCCTTGTTTGGGTCGCGTATTTCAAAATCACGCCCTTGGTAAGGACGTTTCTTTCAAAAATTCAACAGAAACGTTTAAAACTTAGGAAAACTATATGCAGGTGTATGCTCATATGATTTCACTACGATTCTTATATACTTTGGGCTACATACTTGAGAAAATCCTACCTTAAGATAGTCGATTGAAGATGAACGTGAGGGATTTTAACTAGAAGAAGATGCTGGTCTGTTAAATTTTCTGAAGCTTCTGTAGCAACAAAGTCACAGCAACCCAGATGAAGATGGACGACCTATAGAGGATAGAATACGAAGATATTATGCTTCGTAATAACTTAACAGAAGGTAAAGGAGGAGAATAACTTACTGGTTCTCGTAGGAAGACAGGGCTCCTTAACTTGTAGAAGAGATATAGATGAAGAACATTAGTTCTTCACATACTAAAGAAACAGAAGAAGAAAAATAGAAGAACTTGATGTTCATCACGTACCTGTGAAGTTCGATCATCCAAATAGGTTTAGGGCTCGGCTGTCAAGAGTCTTTATAGGATTTTGGGAAATCCTATTAGGGTTAGTGATTGTGTGGAAGTAATACTTCCATGATAGAGTCATTACCACCTTTTAACTCTTTCTAATACTTATCCATTACCCTGGATAAGCTCCCATGTCGAACGGAACTCGAAAGGAATTAACGACTTTGGTCAGGTCGTCGATTCTTGAATTGACGACCTGCTTCAGGTCGTTTCTTAAGAAGCGCCTTTCGTTTGGGCGTTCCTTTATTTAAAACACGCCCAAGATAGGGGCGTTTCTTGGCCTTACCATTTTTGGCGTTCAGAATTTGACGCCGTGTGGTCAGGGCGTCACTTCTTGAATAACGCCTTATCTAGAGGCATTTCTAATTTGAATAGCGCCTTTATCAGAGGCGTTATTTTATTTTGTTTTATTTATCTATTTATTTGATTTATTTTAAAATCTTTATTGTTATTAATATTTTATCAGGGTTGCTACACCCTCCCCCACTTAAAAGAATTTGGTCCCCAAATTCAATTGCATATTATGTATACACGCGGAGAGTGTAGAGTATATACCTCTTAGAACAACTCGGGAAATCGTTTCTTCATAGATTCCTCGGTCTCCCATGTCGCTTCGTGTTCAGTATTCTTATTCCACTGTACCTTAAGCATGGGAATAACCTTATTCCTTAGTGCACGTATTTCACGGTCTAAGATCTTCATAGGCTTCTGTTCATAGGTGAGATCTTTCTGGATCACCAGATCTCCTTGTTCAATAATATGAGATGGATCGTGTACATACTTCTTCAACATAGATATGTGAAATACATTATGTACCTCGGACAATTGAGGAGGCAATGCGATGCGATAAGCAACCTCGCCAACTCTTTCGAGTATCTCAAATGGTCCGATGAATCTTGGCGTAAGCTTGCCCTTAACCCCAAATCTTCGTATGCCACATCAGGCGATATTTTAAGAAATACATGATCTCCAACCTGGAATTCAAGATCTCTTCTCCTTGTATCAGCATAAGCCTTTTGTCTGGTCTGAGCAACTTGCAATCTTTCTCTGATTACTTGTATCTTCTCAGTTGTATCCCTTACCATGTCTGGACCTAACAGTTGTTTCTCTCCAACTTCGTTCCAGCATAAGGGTGATCGGCAACATAATTACCCTTTCCGGGATGGTATTGTATATTGAAGTCGAAGTCCTTGAGATATTCTAGCCAGCATCTTTGTCTCATGTTTAGCTCCTTTTGTGAAAATAGATATTTGAGACTTTTGTGATCGGAGTATACAGTAAACTGCACTCCATATAAGTAGTGTCTCCATATCTTTAGGGCAAATACCACCGCGGCCAGTTCTAAGTCATGGACGGGGTAATTCTCCTCATGCTTCTTCAGTTGACGTGAAGAGTATGCTATGACCTTTCCTTGTTGCATTAGGACACATCCGAGGCCAATGCCAGAAGCATCTATGTAGACCTCGAATTTCTCTCCTTCTATTGGTAGAGCTAACACCGGAGCTGTAGTGAGATGATCTTTAAGAGTTTGGAAACTTCTTTTACATTCCTCACTCCATTCATATCGGATCTCCTTGCGAGTTAACCTTGTAAGGGGCACGGCGATCTTAGAGAAATCTTTGATGAATCGCCGATAATAGCCTGCAAGACCTAAGAAACTTCTGATCTCGCTTGCATTAGTGGGTCTTTCCCAATTTCTAACAGCTTCGACCTTTGACGGATCTACTGCTAATCCATCTTTTGAAATCACATGTCCTAGAAAAGCCACTTCTTCAAGCCAGAATTCACACTTGCTGAGTTTTGCATATAATTGATTTGTCCTCAAGACTTGCAATGCAATCCTCAAATGCTTTTCATGTTCTTCCTTAGTCTTGGAATATATCAATATATCATCAATGAAGACTACTATGAATTGATCCAAGTAAGGCCTGAATATGCTATTCATTAACTGCATAAAGGCAGCAGGGGCATTTGTTTGTCCAAAAGGCATAACAACGAATTCATAATGGCCATACCTGCTTCTGAATGCGGTCTTATGAATGTCATCATCTTTGATCCTTAACTGATGATATCCTGATCTGAGGTCAATCTTCGAAAAATATTTGGATCCAGAAATTTGATCAAATAATTCATCGATTCTCGGCAGTGGATACTTGTTCTTGATAGTGAGATGATTCCGTGGTGTTTCTAATTTGAATAGCGCCTTTATCAGAGGCGTTATTTTATTTTGTTTTATTTATCTATTTATTTGATTTATTTTAAAATCTTTATTGTTATTAATATTTTATCAGGGTTGCTACACCCTCCCCCACTTAAAAGAATTTGGTCCCCAAATTCAATTGCATATTATGTATACACGCGGAGAGTGTAGAGTATATACCTCTTAGAACAACTCGGGAAATCGTTTCTTCATAGATTCCTTGGTCTCCCATGTCGCTTCGTGTTCAGTATTCTTATTCCATTGTACCTTAAGCATGGGAATAACCTTATTCCTTAGTGCACGTATTTCACGGTCTAAGATCTTCATAGGCTTCTGTTCATAGGTGAGATCTTTCTGGATCACCAGATCTCCTTGTTCAATAATATGAGATGGATCGTGTACATACTTCTTCAACATAGATATGTGAAATACATTATGTACCTCGGACAATTGAGGAGGCAATGCGATGCGATAAGCAACCTCGCCAACTCTTTCGAGTATCTCAAATGGTCCGATGAATCTTGGCGTAAGCTTGCCCTTAACCCCAAATCTTCGTATGTCACGTCCAGGCGATATTTTAAGAAATACATGATCTCCAACCTGGAATTCAAGATCTCTTCTCCTTGTATCAGCATAAGCCTTTTGTCTGGTCTGAGCAACTTGCAATCTTTCTCTGATTACTTGTATCTTCTCAGTTGTATCCCTTACCATGTCTGGACCTAACAGTTGTTTCTCTCCAACTTCGTTCCAACATAAGGGCGATCGGCAACATAATTACCCTTTCCGGGATGGTATTGTATATTGAAGTCGAAGTCCTTGAGATATTCTAGCCAGCGTCTTTGTCTCATGTTTAGCTCCTTTTGTGAAAATAGATATTTGAGACTTTTGTGATCGGAGTATACAGTAAACTGCACTCCATATAAGTAGTGTCTCCATATCTTTAGGGCAAATACCACCGCGGCCAGTTCTAAGTCATGGACGGGGTAATTCTCCTCATGCTTCTTCAGTTGACGTGAAGAGTATGCTATGACCTTTCCTTGTTGCATTAGGACACATCCGAGGCCAATGCCAGAAGCATCTGTGTAGACCTCGAATTTCTCTCCTTCTATTGGTAGAGCTAACACCGGAGCTGTAGTGAGATGATCTTTAAGAGTTTGGAAACTTCTTTTACATTCCTCACTCCATTCATATCGGATCTCCTTGCGAGTTAACCTTGTAAGGGGCACGGCGATCTTAGAGAAATCTTTGATGAATCGCCGATAATAGCCTGCAAGACCTAAGAAACTTCTGATCTCGCTTGCATTAGTGGGTCTTTCCCAATTTCTAACAGCTTCGACCTTTGACGGATCTACTGCTAATCCATCTTTTGAAATCACATATCCTAGAAAAGCCACTTCTTCAAGCCAGAATTCACACTTGCTGAGTTTTGCATATAATTGATTTGTCCTCAAGACTTGCAATGCAATCCTCAAATGCTTTTCATGTTCTTCCTTAGTCTTGGAATATATCAATATATCATCAATGAAGACTACTATGAATTGATCCAAGTAAGGCCTGAATATGCTATTCATTAACTGCATAAAGGCAGCAGGGGCATTTGTTTGTCCAAAAGGCATAACAACGAATTCATAATGGCCATACCTGCTTCTGAATGCGGTCTTATGAATGTCATCATCTTTGATCCTTAACTGATGATATCCTGATCTGAGGTCAATCTTCGAAAAATATTTGGATCCAGAAATTTGATCAAATAATTCATCGATTCTCGGCAGTGGATACTTGTTCTTGATAGTGAGATGATTCCGTGGTGTTTCTAATTTGAATAGCGCCTTTATCAGAGGCGTTATTTTATTTTGTTTTATTTATCTATTTATTTGATTTATTTTAAAATCTTTATTGTTATTAATATTTTATCAGGGTTGCTACACCCTCCCCCACTTAAAAGAATTTGGTCCCCAAATTCAATTGCATATTATGTATACACGCGGAGAGTGTAGAGTATATACCTCTTAGAACAACTCAGGAAATCGTTTCTTCATAGATTCCTCGGTCTCCCATGTCGCTTCGTGTTCAGTATTCTTATTCCATTGTACCTTAAGCATGGGAATAACCTTATTCCTTAGTGCACGTATTTCACGGTCTAAGATCTTCATAGGCTTCTGTTCATAGGTGAGATCTTTCTGGATCACCAGATCTCCTTGTTCAATAATATGAGATGGATCGTGTACATACTTCTTCAACATAGATATGTGAAATACATTATGTACCTCGGACAATTGAGGAGGCAATGCGATGCGATAAGCAACCTCGCCAACTCTTTCGAGTATCTCAAATGGTCCGATGAATCTTGGCGTAAGCTTGCCCTTAACCCCAAATCTTCGTATGTCACGTCCAGGCGATATTTTAAGAAATACATGATCTCCAACCTGGAATTCAAGATCTCTTCTCCTTGTATCAGCATAAGCCTTTTGTCTGGTCTGAGCAACTTGCAATCTTTCTCTGATTACTTGTATCTTCTCAGTTGTATCTCTTACCATGTCTGGACCTAACAGTTGTTTCTCTCCAACTTCGTTCCAGCATAAGGGTGATCGGCAACATAATTACCCTTTCCGGGATGGTATTGTATATTGAAGTCGAAGTCCTTGAGATATTCTAGCCAGCGTCTTTGTCTCATGTTTAGCTCCTTTTGTGAAAATAGATATTTGAGACTTTTGTGATCGGAATATGTAGTAAACTGCACTCCATATAAGTAGTGTCTCCATATCTTTAGGGCAAATACCACCGCGGCCAGTTCTAAGTCATGGACGGGGTAATTCTCCTCATACTTCTTCAGTTGACGTGAAGAGTATGCTATGACATTTCCTTGTTGCATTAGGACACATCCGAGGCCAATGCCAGAAGCATCTGTGTAGACCTCGAATTTCTCTCCTTCTATTGGTAGAGCTAACACCGGAGCTGTAGTGAGATGATCTTTGTGAGTTTGGAAACTTCTTTCACATTCCTCACTCCATTCATATCGGATCTCCTTGCGAGTTAACCTTGTAAGGGGCACGGCGATCTTAGAGAAATCTTTGATGAATCGCCGATAATAGCCTGCAAGACCTAAGAAACTTCTGATCTCGCTTGCATTAGTGGGTCTTTCCCAATTTCTAACAGCTTCGACCTTTGACGGATCTACTGCTAATCCATCTTTTGAAATCACATGTCCTAGAAAAGCCACTTCTTCAAGCCAGAATTCACACTTGCTGAGTTTTGCATATAATTGATTTGTCCTCAAGACTTGCAATGCAATCCTCAAATGCTTTTCATGTTCTTCCTTAGTCTTGGAATATATCAATATATCATCAATGAAGACTACTATGAATTGATCCAAGTAAGGCCTGAATATGCTATTCATTAACTGCATAAAGGCAGCAGGGGCATTTGTTAGTCCAAAAGGCATAACAACGAATTCATAATGGCCATACCTGCTTCTGAATACGGTCTTATGAATGTCATCATCTTTGATCCTTAACTGATGATATCCTGATCTGAGGTCAATCTTCGAAAAATATTTGGATCCAAAATTTGATCAAATAATTCATCGATTCTCGGCAGTGGATACTTGTTCTTGATAGTGAGATGATTCAACTGTCGATAGTCGATGCATAGCCTCATGGATCCATCTTTCTTCTTTACCAACAGTACAGGTGCTCCCCACGGGGAAGTACTTGGTCTAATAAACCCTTTTCGAATTAATTCCATCAATTGCTCCTTCAACTCTTTGAGTTCAGCAGGGGACATTCTATAGGGTGCCTTTGAAATAGGACCAGCACCAGGGACTAAGTCAATGGTGAAGGCCACTTCTCTTTGAGGGGGTAATCCCGGCAAATCTTCTGGAAACACGTCCGGGAATTCTTGTACTACTGGAATGTCTTCTAGCTTAGTGTCCTTTGTTTCCTTAACTGTGACAAATGCAAGGAAAGCTACACATCCCTACCTGACGAGCTTGCTAGCTCGGAGGGCCGAAATAAGAGGGGAATTGCTCCGACTCTTGGGGCGAGTAAAGACTAATTCTGGAAAATCTTTGAAAGCAATTTGGCTATTACGGCAATCAACCGTTGCCTGGTATTTGGATAACCAGTCCGCTCCCAGTATAACATCATACTCCTTTAGATCGAGGCATATGAGATCTATAGGTAAATTCCTACCTTGAACCATTACCTCACAGTTTTGGTAGTGATGAGTAATATCATTTTCACTTCCAAGAGGAGTAGTTAGAACTATTTTTATCCATTCTGGTTCTAACGGTAACGGGTCGGGAAACTTCTTAGAAATAATGGAATGCGATGCACCCGTATCAAATAAGACATAATCACTTTTGGAACAAACTGTTAATGTACCTTCTACCAGTCCACCTTCTTCTTGCTTGGTCTCCTTTATTGCATGAAGTCGAGCATTTTTTGTCACCGGGCGCTTACCGTCTCCGGCTTGGTCATTAAGTAACGGACAGTCGGGAATCCGATGTTCGCGGCTCCCACAACGTAGACATGCTCCTAATTTCCTCCAGCATTCTTCGGTCTTGTGACCAGCCTTGTCACAATGCTTGCATACTATATTAGAAGGTGTAGTGGTGATAGAGAAGGGCTTGGTCTTCTTGAATTTCTGATCTTGAGAGGAAGAACCTCCATTACTAGGCCTTTTCTTGAAGTTGGGTTTGAAAGAACCCGAACTTGTGACTTGCTCCTTCTTGTCTTTTCCACGGATCCTATCAGATAGTTCTGTGGCATCTTCAAGTAATTGAGCTCGGCGCACTATTTCAGAATAAACTTGGATGTCCATAGGCGCCAGTTGAGTAATATAGTGGGGCCTAAGCCCATTAAGAAATGTACAGGCTTTCATCTTCTCTGTGCTAATAAGATGCTTAGCATATCTGGACAACCTGGAGAACTGAGCTTCATAATCTGCTAATGATAAAGATCGTTGCTTTAATGCAGCGAATTCTGCAGCCTTCTTTTCTTGGACTCGGTCCGAGAAATATTTTGCATTGAAGTATTCCACAAATTCTTCCCATGTTACTTGAGTAGGATCGATGGTTGCTTCAATAGACTCCCACCAGCATCTAGCATCTTTCTCTAACTGGAATGTAGCTAATAGAACTTTGTCCTGATCCGTGCATTGCATGACACAGAATATGCGTTCGGTTTCCCGAACCCAATGCTCGACATCGTCTGGATCGGTTGATCCTATGAACTTCGGGGGATTCATACTCTTAAATGCTTGGTGTAAGCTTCCAGCTCGTGGAGCACCACCTTGTGCTACCTGTTGTAGCACTTGAGTCATCCCTTGGAGGGTATGCTGCATGTTGCGCCATTGAGCACGTTCAGCAGCCATTATCCTACAATTACAATAGCTACGTTAGTATTATATCACTGTGATTTTATTAAAAGACTCATTGACTCTTAACCCTTGGTTCTACCCAATCTCACTTGGTTAAACGTTCAACTTATCCTTGGACTTGGGTTTTTCCTAGGAATTGAATACCCTAGGCTCTGATACCACAAAAATTGTCACGCCCCGAGCGCGGAAGATACCCAGATATGCACGACGAGTTTATATCAATCATGTCAATCAGAGTGGTCGTGTAATGGGCTTTTAGGGTACAACCAGCTCAGTCGACCTTGAGGGAATCCAAGGTACGAGGAGTCTTACGGAGGTTTCTATGACTAACTCGCTAGTCCAAAGGAACGGAATGTCCAATGGAGAGCTTGTATGTCAATGAGAGTTGAGTGTGATCGATGAAACAACATGAAACGTGGGACTATACTCACGGAGTGGAGAATAGTGCCGATATATATATTATATAACATATGAAACCATCGGTTAACAGAAACAGTGGAAAATCAGTTTTACAGTAAAATAACGACTTAATCAGAGTCGTTTATCCAGTAATTAACGTCTAACAGAAGGGCGTTTACACATGTTTCCATTTTTCAGAATTTCAATATTTCATTAATTTATCTAAAACGCGCCCTGGACAGGGGCGTTTCTTTGCAATGAGACGACTACAGTAGCAGGCGTCTTTTTATTTACAATATTTTACAGAACATATTTATTTTCAGAAATTATCAAAAAACGCGCCCTTGGCAGGGGCGTTAATCATTAAATTCTTATTTTTACAGAATATATTGTTCGGGATTTTAACAGAAACGCGCCCTATGAAGGGGCGTTACTTTTCAATTCACGCCCTAGTATCGGGCGTTAGTCCAGTGAAAGACGACCTAGCCACGGTCGTGAATTCAAGAAATACCATGAATTTTCATGGGCAGTAATAATTTCAGGATAATAGAATTCATGGAGAACGAATGTATGGTCATGACAATAAAATTAACAGGTTTGAAGACATATGATCATGCATTATTGTAGAATCATGATTTCATAGATAATCAATTCTTAGCATGGGTGATTAATGATTAAATGAAATTAACACCTGTGTACAGGGCGTCAAATCTAAAATTGACGACCTGATCAAGGTCATTTCTTTACAAGTAGCGCCCTTGTTTGGGTCGCGTATTTCAAAATCACGCCCTTGGTAAGGACGTTTCTTTCAAAAATTCAATAGAAACGTTTAAAACTTAGGAAAACTATATGCAGGTGTATGCTCATATGATTTCACTACGATTCTTATATACTTTGGGCTACATACTTGAGAAAATCCTACCTTAAGATAGTCGATTGAAGATGAACGTGAGGGATTTTAACTAGAAGAAGATGCTGCTCTGTTAAATTTTCTGAAGCTTCTGTAGCAACAAAGTCACAGTAACCCAGACGAAGATGGACGACCTACAGAGGATAGAATACGAAGATATTATGCTTCGTAATAACTTAACAGAAGGTAAAGGAGGAGAATAACTTACTGGTTCTCCTAGGAAGACAGGGCTCCTTAACCTGTAGAAGAGATATAGATGAAGAACATTAGTTCTTCACATACTAAAGAAACAGAAGAAGAAAAATAGAAGAACTTGATGTTCTTCACGTACCTGTGAAGTTCGATCGTCCAAATAGGTTTAGGGTTCGGCTGTCAAGAGTCTTTATAGGATTTTGGGAAATCCTATTAGGGTTAGTGATTGTGTGGAAGTAATACTTCCATGATAGAGTCATTACCACCTTTTAACTCTTTCTAATACTTATCCATTACCCTAGATAAGCTCCCATGTCGAACGGAACTCGAATGGAATTAACGACTTTGGTCAGGTCGTCGATTCTTGAATTGACGACCTGCTTCAGGTCGTTTCTTAAGAAGCGCCTTTCGTTAGGGCGTTCCTTTGTTTAAAACACGCCCAAGATAGGGGCGTTTCTTGGCCTTACCATTTTTGGCGTTCAGAATTTGACGCCGTGTGGTCAGGGCGTCACTTCTTGAATAACGCCTTATCTAGAGGCGTTTCTAATTTGAATAGTGCCTTTATCCGAGGCGTTATTTTATTTTGTTTTATTTATCTATTTATTTGATTTATTTTAAAATCTTTATTATTATTAATATTTTATCAGGGTTGCTACAAAGTCCAAGGGGCAGGCGGGTAGTAGACATGCAGACATACAGTGACAAGACCAGCTGACTCTCTAATGGACTAGACATGACCCTACAATAACAATGCAAAGTTAGAATGCAGACTCGACTACAAACCTAGACTCAACCAGTATCCGGTACGTGGCAGAGGTTTGATCCGAAGATCGCACTCACGCAAGTGTGTTACCTTCCCAATAGGCGTAACCTATCATTCCAGAGACACCTTTTAATATACCGGGTAGAGGAATGCAAATGTAAACTATGGATCGACTACCCTAGACTCAACTATCTCTCATACCAATTTGATGCGAGACGGGACGCGAATCTGGGACTCTATCTCGCGGACATCCCTAAGTGAGGGAAACGCGTGGATCTATGCGGTTGAGGAACCGACAATGAGTCTCGGGTATCGACTTTTTCGTGTGCTCAGATCGAGTCACGGTACGAGTTCCACTCACTCACTCTCGCAGCGGTGATAATAATTTGACGAGCTAGTTATCCTATCACTCTAGCAGCGGCATATGTGTTGTACACCTCTTGTTTTGATGATGACAAACTATAAGTCATATAAGTCATTATTTCCAACAACTCATTAAACTCAACTCTTATGCATTGTATAAATGTGAAATGCAAGTGTAAAGGTCAAAGCAATCCAAGAAAAGGGAAGAGAAGCAGTCAAAAGTCTCAAAAGAATAGGGTTTTTTGTACCCATGTGGCAGAAGTCGACACCCTATGAAGCAGGAGTCGACTTCGGCTAGCAGACAGAACCACCCAAGTTCTGGACAGGCGCAGGTGTCGACACCTAAGGGGTCGAGAGTTGACTTCAGGTTCAGACAGAAACAAGGATGGTTCAGGCAGGTGCTGAGAGTCGACTCTCAGGGTCCTGTGAGTCGACCATCACTAGAGGATCATGTTAAAACTCCAAACACTGAACCCAGCTGGTTCAAGACCCGATACCCAAGCCATGGATCCATTATGGCTCGCACATAGAGGGTCCAGATGTGCCAAGAAACGTGGGTTTTCATCAGATTCTCTTGCGTCACTTAGAGTAGACTTGGTCTTCAACTTTCTCGCTAAAAAATAGGAGATTCCCACCGATTCTCCAACTGGATCAGCAGATTTCCTGAGCGCTCTTAAAAAAAAAGGAAAATACATGGCGGGAAGGCTGAAAAAGTGAAGAAGCAGCCAAGAAGAAGGGCATCTCCAAGGAGAAATAGGGAGAAAATTCTTGAGGAAAAGTTCCCTGACCTAGAAGAAACCACTATAGTTCAAGACATCAGATCCGAGCATCAACTCTCATCCTCAAGCCCCAAGTTGCAGCAGATCTTGAACTTCTCCTTGAAGAGAATTTGATTTGAGGAATCCAAGTAGCAGGCGATCTTCATCGATAGATCAAGTCATCTACAAATCGGGATAACATTTCTGAAACACGATCTATTTCATGTCTCATAAATTTTGTCTTTCATTTTAAATCCTTGTTCAAGCTGTGAGTCAGCGTATCAAGCTGTGAGACATCCGTCAAACTGTGTGTCATCAGTTGTAAGCTATGTTTCAGCGGATTTTAAGGGGTGTGATTCCCTTGTTCTGGTGCTTGGCACTAGGAAGCCTCACTTGGTTTGAGTGGGGGGTGGACGTAGGTCTCGGGGTAGAGACCGAACCACCTTAAAATTCGGTGTCTCCTTGTGATTGTTGGCTTGGCATTGACAGTAGATGCATGCTTGGGGACGTCTATCTAGTTAGTGCATTTACCATATACACAATTAGGTGTTTGATTTAATTTCCGCATTAGTCATGATTTATTTTGGGGCCGATCTATTCACCCCCCCTCTAGATTGCCATTCCTCATCCAACACGTGGTATCAGAGCGGGTTATCCATTCAAGAGGTCCAACGACCCAGATAGATTAGTGGAATAGACGCCAAAGGATTTTTGGCAGAGGGTCATTCAGTGACTAGGCCACCATATTTTGATGGTACTAACTACCCGTATTGAAAAAATCGGATGCAGGTCTTTCTCAGATCGTAGGACCATGAAATCTGGAGAGTAGTAAGCCGAGGGCCACATCTGCTTCCCGAAGACGAAGACACATGGACACCCGAGTAGATAAAGAAGTCAAATCTAAACTGGGGAGCAATGAATATTATGCAATGCTTGCTTCACCCGACAGAATTTTCAAGGGTTTCCTCATGTGCCGCTGCCAAGGAAATGTGGAACTGGTTAGAGGTAATATATTAAGGCACTTCTGAGGTAAGAGAAACTAAAGCTAATATGCTTATTTCTGATTATGAAATGTTTAAAATGGAACCGCATGAATCCATCTCTGAAATGTATGCTAGACTAACTGATGTGGGACGGACACGCGAATCGACTCCAATTGGATATGCCATCCTTGGACTCTAAGCAAGCTCACGATCGCCCCTAAGTGAGGGAAGATGTTGGATCGTGCGCGGTTGAGAAACAGGCAGTGAGTCTCGGGTATCGGCCTTTCCGCGTTAACTCGGGTCGAGTCACAGGACGGGTTACGCTCACTCTCTCGCAGAGGTGAATAAAAGTATAGCAAGCTAGATAATCTATCACTCATGCAACGGCATAAACAAAAATATACAAGTAAAGCAATGCCTACGAGGAGGGTAGCGAGTGTACCTCCACGCTCCGAGCGTAGGGAAGACGTTCCCGGCCAAGTACGGTAACTCCCGATAACAACGGTAAAAGTTAATTACAACAGTAACTTGTATTGCCCACTCCACGCAGGGAGGTAAAGGGCTACAAGTGGGGCTCGGGAGGACCGACTCTGGGTTGACGGGTAGCAATCTGGAGGTGCGTACGGCACGAACTCGGCCTACTGGTTCGAGTCGGCACTATTCCAACTCGGTGCTACGCCAACTCGGTTGCTGACTCGCTGGACAGCAAGCAACGGTTTCCAAAGGAACGCTGCCTTGCTGAGATCTTCAGGAGGTGCCGCTTGGCTGGGACGATGGCGAGATGTCTCTGATCGATTCTCTGAAGGGGCGGTCGCTGAAGTTGACCTTTGATATTTATTTCTGAATTTTCTCCCGTACTAAGTTGTGCTGGCTGAACTCGGATCTGCTCTGCACACCTTCACGAAAAGAATTCCTACGACCAGATCCGATGTCGGATTGATGCACAAGAGGTACCGATGGATAGAGGACTCAGAGATCTACAAGATATATGTTTGGTGGCTCTATGCACAGAACGGATTAAAAATAAAAATGACTGCAAACTACTTTTTTTTTCTGTCCCAGACAGACAGACACATGGGGCAGAGATGAATCTGCCTGAAACAGACCTTTGACCGAGGGCTCAATGATATTTTTTGGCTCAAAGAAAATTATGGTGGAAGGGGGTATACGTGAGGAGAACTAGGGAAGTTTTGTGGATTTTCTAAAATTTTTTAAGTGGGTGGGAAAATTGCAACAAGGAGACTCTGTCCTGTAGATCTGTAAAAGGGCAGATTACTGAAAGGACAAACAAAAATATGGGAAAAATATCAAATGGACTCCAAATGACACGAAATTTTAACTGGAGGTTAGGAGAGATGGACAGAACAAACTCTCAAAAGTAGGGCTCAATCAGACAAAAAGAACCAGAGATACAATTTTGGAGAAGAGGTTCTATCCTGATGGAGATAGAACTCCGATGACGGTGGCGGCGGCGCGACGGCGGTGCGAGGGCGGCGGCGGCGGTAGAAATAGAATTCAGAGGGGCTAAAGAGAAGATAGAAGGGAATCACACCCAAGATTTAGAAATCCATCTGCAAGAGGGGGAGGGAGAGAGGAGGAGGGCACACCCTTCTTTGGTTCCAACCAAATTTCATAATTTTTTTTCTCTTCATTAAATCTCTAATGACACTATACATAGGCTTATATAGAGAATGGCAAGGGGTGGGGGGCTGAGAATTTTGTGAGAAAGAGGCCATTTTCTTCCCCCATGTGGTCAAAAACGTAAAATAAATAAATTACATATGGAGGGGGCACTCCTTTGACTAGGTAGGTAAGGTAGGTATCTCCGATGTGTCCAATTGACCTTCTAGATGCCACCTAGGACTTTGACCAGCCCCACATGGACCCATATGGCTTATGTGGACCAATGGGGAAGGAGTGAGGGCCCCCTTGCTGGACCTACTGACATTTTGCACAAAAACCCAAACAATCTAAGGGAATGACACATTAGCTTATAAAGCCTTACAATTGCACATATACTTTCCCAAAGATATAAAAGTAAATAAAAGGACTCAAATGTAAAATACAAAGTCAGTGCTCGGCGTCGATTCCCATCAACTCTCCCCGGGTGGGAAGAACTCGACCCCGTCGAGTAAGGGGTGCGGCTACTCGAGTAGCTCCGGCGGATGCGTCACCGAACCTGGAAGCGCGGAGTACGCTCCACTCCAAGTAATCAACACCTGCTCATCCCGTATAGATTTGATATGCGCACGCTGCCATGGGAATGTGGCTAGAGGTTAACACTCCAGGGTGGGGTCACTCTCAAAGGAGGGAAGGTGGCTCGAAGACTCACTAGGAATCACCGCGGGTCCCTTATGTGACTAGATCCGATATGTGAAGTAGAACCGATCCCAATAGGCCGACAAGTCTCATACTCGAAAGGGACTAATAACGCGAGCGTACACAAGACCGACTTGACTCGACACATGCATAGACACACAAGACCCTAGACACACCTATTGTTAGTCCGACCTACGCATAGGCGATGGTGGACCCGGACACCCGATTATGTGCCATGCATACACTAGATGCACTCGATGATTGACGAAATGGACTCCTAGACATCCTAATATGCGCCACTCATGCATTGGCGACCTATGGGAATTGGGTGGGGAAGGGCTAGGAGATCCAAAACTACCTTTGTCATCACCCTTAGACGTAGGTAAGGCACACCAACTAGACCGAGGGGTAGGGGTGTGATAGTGAACTCCTTGGATGAAGTGGAGTGAATATGATAGCTCGGGAGGTTCACTAGTGAAGGGGTCAAAAGGGTCAAAGAAGGTATGACCCCATGAGATGGACTCCCATATGACACGGTCCCAATTGTGAAATTCTTGAAGGTGTAGGTAGTCACCTTCATCAATCATGGTGAATGGGACGGTGGTCATGGGAAAAAAATAAGATTCCTCCCTTGGGCAAAAGGGAGTGAAGTCGGGCTCGGGCGGCATGGGGAGGAATAAGAGGATCTCCGTAGTGACACAACCCACGGTGCATACGGAGGTAATGGACCCTATGGCCGGATGGGTAAAGCTACGACTAGTGGGTTGGTCGAAGTCTCGGGCCAATAAATGTGTCAACTTCCATTGCCAACCTAAACCAAGAATAAGGTCACCCAATGTATCAACATGGTGACTAGATCGGAATGTAGTATGGTAGGAGTTGATAGGCACCAAAGGTAGGGTAGGGTCTATAGATGGGAAAGGAGGTGGGACCAAGCCATCCTTGAACCAACCAAGAAGTGGCTCGGCTATGTATAGCGTACCCGTTAGAAACACGGGTGGCTCGGGCTTTGGTGGCTCCAAATAAGATGGTTCCGAATAAAGTTCAGAAGTAGAGGGTGGTGGCATTGGAGCGCTCATGGGTGGTGAAGGCGGGGCCTCCATGATGGGGAGAGGGCTTGGGGATGCCGGAGATGGGGCCGGGTTGAGACTATCGGCTATGGCCTCCTTGGACTCGGGTAGGAGTAGTGCCCTATCCATCCTATCCAACTGATCCGTAAACATTTGTAAGAGTTCGGCAAAGGTGCGGGTTGGAGTAGGGGCCTTGGGGTGGACTCGCTCCTCGTCTCTCGGCTTGGGTGTGGACCTAGACTCGGCCATAAGTGGGGCTTCCACTTGGTTGGAGGTGCTTGGGCGGACCACTTGAGTGGGGTTACTTTGGTGGACTTGTATAGAGGTGAAGGGACGGGGTTGGTTGGAAGTGTGGCCCACTTGATTGTGGGTGAGTTGGTGGGGATGGCTAGTGGTATGACCCCCGTAGTTGGAGGTAGGTGGACGGGGAAGGTAGACCCTCCTAACCGCTCTCTTCATATCCCACCATGACTCGATGGGCCTTAGCCTCCTATCTTCCCGGAAGTACTTGATGTCCCTCCATGTTTCAGCGGCTTCATAGAAAAGTCACCTTTTAGCTAAGTCAACTTGCGCGGGACTGGACATAAGGTAACACTCAGAGTAGTCGTCCATAACGGATTCCCACTCTAAGTAGTCACTCGGGTTTTCGGAGCCGTAGAAGTCCTAGGCTTCGAGCCTTTTGGGGTGGTTCGGGTGGTCCTTCCATTTTAGATAGTATTACCACCATGCAGAAGATGCAGCCCCTTGGTCGTCCATGGGACATGGGGACACTAATGAATGGACATGCCAACACTTGGACAAGACACTAGATCGACTATGAAAGGTTGGAATGCATGCACACTAAGGACAAGACACCAAGACTCGGTACGTGGCGGAGTTAATCGATCCGAAGATCACTCGCGCAAGTGTGCTACCTTCCTAATAGGCGTAGCCGAACGTTCGGACAACACCTTTTTATATACCGGGTTATTGGGATGAAATGCAACCTAGACCGACTTAGACGATGACTAGACGTAAATGACACTCTTTTTTTTTACAATGATGAATGACTACCCTAGACTCAACTGGCGCTCTCTGATACCAAACTGATGCGGGACAGACATGCGACTCGACTCCAATTGGATATGCAATCCTTAGACTCTAAGCAAGCTCGCGATCGCCCCTAAGGGAGGGAAGACGTTGGACCGTGCGTGGTTGAGAAACCGACAGTGAGTCTCGGGTATCGGACTTTCCGCGTTAACTCGGGTCAAGTCACGGGACGGGTTACGCTCACTCTCTCGCAGCGGTGAATAAAAGTATAGCAAGGTAGATAATCTATCACTCATGCAGCGGAATATACAAAAATATATGAGTAAAGAAATACCTACGAGGAGGGTAGCGAGTGTACCACCACGCTCTGAGCGTGGGAAAGACGTTCCCGGCCAAGTACAGTAACTCCCGATAACAACGGTAAAAGTTAATTACAACATTAACTTTTATTGCCCACTCCACGCAGGGAGGTAAAGGGCTACAAGTGGGGCCTGGGAGGACTGACTCTGGGTTGATGGGCAGCAATCTGGAGGTGCGTACAGCACGAACTCGGCCTGCTGGTCCGAGTCGGCACTATTCCAACTCGGTGCTGCGCCAACTCGGTTGCTGACTCGCTGGACAGCAAGCAACGGTTTCCAAAGGAACGTTGCCTTGCTGAGATCTTCGGGAGGCGCCGCTTGGCTGGGACGATGGCGAGATGTCCCTGATCGACTCTCTGAGGGGGCGGTCGCTGAAGTTGACCTTTGATATTTATTTTTGAATTTTCTCCTGGATTGAGTTGTGTTGGCTGAACACGGTTCTGCTCTGCACACCTTCACGAAAAGAATTCCTACAACCAAATCCGATGTCGGATTGATGCACAAGAGGTACCTATGGATAGAGGACTCAGAGATCTACAACATATATTTTTGGTGGCACTATGCATAGAACGGATTAAAAATAAAAATGACTACAACTACTTTTTTTTCTGTCCCGGACTGACAGACACACAGGGCAGAGATAAATCTGCCTGAAACAGACCTTTGACCGAAGGCTCAATGATATTTTTTGACTCAACGAAAATTATGGTGGAAGGGGGTATACGTGAGGAGAACTAGAGAATTTTTGTGGATTTTCTAAAATTTTTATGTGGGTGGGGAAATTGCAACAAGGAGACTCTGTCCTGTAGATCTGCAAAAGGGCAGATTACTGAGAGGACAAACAAAAATACGGGGAAAATATCAAATGGACTCCAAATGACACGAAATTTTAACTGGACGTTAGGGGAGATGGACAGAACAAACCCTAAAAATTAGGGCTCAATCAGACAACAAGAATTAGAGATACAATTTCAGAGAAGAGGTTCTATCTTGATGCAGACAGAACTCCAATGATGGTGGCGGCGGCGCGACGACGGTGCGATGGCGGTGGCGGCGGCAACAGTAGAAATAGAATTCAGAGGGGCTAAGGAGAAGATAGAAGGGCATCACATCCAAGATTTAACAGAAATCCATCTGCAAGAGGGGGAGGGAGAGAGGAGGAGGGCACACCCTTCTTTGGTTCCAACCAAATTTCACAAATTTTTTTCTCTTCATTAAACCTCTAATGACACTATACATAGGCTTATATAGAGAATGGCAAGGGGTGGGGGCTGAGAATTTCATGGGAAAGAGGCCATTTTCTTCCCCCATGTGGTCAAAAACCCAAAATAAATAAATTACATATGGAGGGGGCACTAATTTGACTAGGTAGGTAAGGTAAGTGGCCTCCCTTTGACATTTTCAACCACTTGTCTCCCATGTGTCTAATTGACCTTCTAGATGCCACCTAGGACTTTGACCAGCCCCACATGGACCCATATGGCTTATGTGGACCAATGGGGAAGGAGTGAGGGCCCCCTTACTAGACCTACTGACATTTTGCACAAAAACCCAAACAATCCAAGGGAATGACACATTGGCTTATAAAGCCTTACAATTGCACATATACTTTCTCAAGGATATAAAAGTAAATAAAAGGACTCAAATGCAAAATAAAAATCAGTGCTCGGCGTCGATTCCCATCACTAACACAGTTGACTAATAGATTAAAAGGCCTACGAAAGAATTACACTGATAAGGAACTTGTCAGGAAAATCCTTAGATCTTTAACTCCTATATGGCATACCAAAGCAACAGTGATTAAAGATTCACAAAATTTATCTACTATGTCAGTTGATGAATTGATCAGTTCATTAATGACTTATGAGCTCAATTTGAAGAGAAAAGAGGATGAAACATCAAAGAAGAAGCCGTTAGCACTCAAGGCTAATAAGCTTAAAAAGGAGTCCTCAGATGATATTGAGTCATCCAGCACTGAGGAGGACTCAAGTGAATTTGCCGCGCTAACAAGAAAATTCAGAAATTTCTTGAAGAAGGAAGGTAAGGGCCTTAGAAAGAGATGGCCAAAGGTAAGCAAAAGTTCGAAGCTTAAGTTTTGAAATGAGAAAAAGTCTGATGACATCGTTTGCTACAATTGCAGGAAGTCAGGGCATGTCAAAGCAGATTGCCCAAAGGTCACCAAGAAAACTAACTCCAAATGGAAGGGAAAGAGGCCCAAGGCAATGATATGCACATGGAGTGACGAAGAGGATAGTGAAGGGAAGAATTCATCCAGTGAGACCAATGAAGACTTAAGTCTTATGGCAATAGGTCAGTATGAGGTAAGTGAAAACTTGTCTCTATTTGAGCATTTCACTATAGATGATTGGCAAGAAGCATATGGTGAATTGGTTGATAAATGTGATATTGTAAGAAAGGAAAACAAAGCCTTGAAAAAGAAAATGAATGCCATGATTCATGATACAACCTCAACTGATAAGAATGCATGCTTGCAAATTGAAGTCTCAAATGTGAAGAAACAAGTTCTTGACTTAGAAACTTCCAAATCAGAACTAAGAGAACTGGAAGATGAGAATGAAAATCTGAGAGATGAAATTGATGAATTAAGAATGAGAATGCAAAAATCAGAATCAAATGAATTAAGAAAAGAAAATGAAAATCTAAAAAACATCATTGATGGTTTGAACCTGAAATTGCAAGACTATGAAAAGGAAACTAGACTAGCCAATGAAAAGCATAATGCCATCAAGGAGGTCAACTCTCAACTTCAGAAGGAAATTGAAAAGATTCAAGAAGAAATGAAAGGTAAACAAGAAACCTTGGAAAAAATGGTAAGAGGAAGAGAAAACCTGAATGCTATGTTAAGATCAAGAGTAAACTATCAAAAAGAAGGGTTAGGTTACAACCCAACTGCCAAAAAGGAATTTCAATTGAAAACAATCACCTTCATGGCTGAACAAGACCCAAAAGGAAAGAAACCTCTCATTAATATGTATGAACCAGAAAAATTGGATAAGGCAAGTGGCTCTACTAAAAACCAATAAACGGTGAGAACAATTGATAAAAGCTCATGTGAAAATTCCATGAATCAAGCTGGATGCATCAAAACAAATGAAAAGAATACAAGGAAGAGTGAGGTCTATCAAGATGACCCACAAGAATTAAAATCCAAAGTTCAAATCTCTCAAAAACTCTCAACAAACATGAACAAACCACCAAGCAAGATTTTAAAATCAACCAACCACCATCAAATGAGAAAACAAGAATTCTGGAGTCAGAAGAGTCGACTCAGACCCCATCCTGAGTCGACCACGGGCAGGACCAGAAGCTCCCCTAAAGCCTGGCAGAACAAGAGTTGACCAAAACCCCTTCAAGAGTCGACTCTAGGCAGCAACAGAAACTTCACAGAATTCTAGCAACATGGAAGTCGACTCAGACCCCGTCCAAAGTTGACTTTTGGCTACAGCAGAAGGTACAAAGCCCCTCCAGGTCGACGCTTGCCTGTCCATAAGTCAACGCATGGGCCTCATGGATTATATTATCATCACAAATCACAATGGGAAGGTAAACACAGAGTTAATGGTAAGTCCAAATCACCCTCTGCATATTGGAAAGATAGAAACAAGAATTTTGTAAAGAAGCAAAAAAATGTGAATCTTTCTAATGTCTTTACTAACGTGGTTAAGAAATCTTCATGCAGACCAAATGAAAATCCAACGCAAGCAAGGCAGCTATGGATACCAAAAGACATACTGTCATGTCTCGAAGAGTAAAATACTCAAAAGGGACCCAAAGCTACTTGGGTTCCCAAATTTACAGCTTAATCTGCTTGTAGATGGGCCTTGCAGCCATACACAACAAGTGGCTTCATGATAATGGCTGTCCAAGGCATGTCAAGGGGGAATAAATGTAAACTCTTCTTATGATTGAACAGTAAGTCTTTGCTTTCTTACTTGGCAGGCACAACACGTGGAATTAGGTAATCCTTCCAAATTAAAATTTTTATTCTGCTGAATTTGACTGTTGCAAACCTAAGTGCTGCTAAAAACTACATGGTTGGGTGAATTTTTGAAGTATGCTGCATTGCTCTCTTGACAGATTTTATGGTGTTGCTGCAATAATTTTGAATTCAATTGTTAAATGTATATCATAGTGAGGGGGAGTTGCACATATGGTATAGGTGTTCTGCATGAGTCATGCATCCATTTTCATATCTGAGTTTGCTTGTGCAGTTGTCATGCATTCATAGCATAGATTCTTGTGGTATATTAAATGGTGATTGGTGGAAGGGCAAGTTAAGCTTGTCTGAAAGCCACACTATGCGTAGAGGACTTACCTCTGCCAAGTACCAAAGGTCCAAAATTCATGTAGGCAAGAGCTTTGGATAGGTCAATAGGTGCATTATATTTCATGAATGCATATAGAGTCACCTGTTTTGGCTGAGGGGGAGCTCAGACCATCATCTTTCGCTGATTTTACATTGTTCTTAACTGAAAGTCGACTTATGTTATTGTCTTTCAGATATGGTTGCTGTCATCCTCTACAAGTTTACTTATGCCCACTGAAAGTCAACTTATTGATTAAAGCTCCATTTCCTATCCTTATGTCCCAGCTGTTCTGAACATCATTCTTGCATCTCTGTTACACTATTTTTAGTCTGATTGCTTTCCAACCCATCTGATTTCAACACAGGTTCCTAATTTCAGGAGGATCTATGGGCAAATACTCTTCTAGTTTCTTAGAGAGCTATTGAAATTGACCCATGAAAATAAGTTAATGGTTTGGGGTCTATAAACTTCTGAAATTTGAAATTAAACGCCTATGAAAATTACGGCCTGTGTTCATATAATTGTTTTGAATTAGTCTAAGAGAACTATGTCCTCACCTTCTCTTGAGATTGAATTTTTGATAGTAGTGAGGCCACTCTAGTTGAAAGGTTTTAATTTAGTATTATTTTTAAACGTGTATCTTGAAAAGGCCAAAATGGAATACGCCATTAAATTTCTGCAAGATATTCTGAAAGAAAAAAAGGGGGGGGGGAATGAAGAGCAATGGCATATTTCATTGAGAAACCAGATCCCTGCACCAATGAAGTGTTGAGGATAGTGTCATGATATGGAATGCTAACTCTATCCAAAAGGAGGCAAAATGGTCAGTTGTACGAATTAATCGGGGACTCTGGTGTCTGATAAACATGTTTCCTCGCACTGAAAAGCCCTGCTGAACTTGATTACTCACTAAAGTAAAAAAAGGGGGGGATTCTAAAACTGGTTGACCCAAGGCAAATATCAACACTTATGCATGTTTAACCTCAATACTAGTGAAAACCCTTCCTAGAGGTATCTAATGAAATCATCTTGACGATCAAAAGTGCTTGGACGGGAACTAGTTTGAAGATGTTGCTTTAACACTGTTATATGTGCTAGAATGAAATTGCTCTTGGTTTTTAACTTCAGATTTAATGCTTATATGTCTTGAACCATTGGCAACAATAAGGTCATTTACCTTAGTCTTGAAGAAAATTGATGAGTGTTTCTAAATTTCTACCCTCAAGTGAAATTTCTCATATGAATTATGTTGAACAGTTTTACTCATGCCAATGCTTCCTCTCATCCCTAACAACTTCGTTCATTTTTTTTCTATCTCAATACCTGGTATTAGTTTTGTCTCTCATCCTCTCAACTCCCCAGCCTTGTTTTGATGATGTCAAAGGGGGAGAGAGTGTCTAGTCATTGTGAGAGAGTGTCAAATCATTGTATTGTATACAGGGGGAGAGATTGATGTAAGGGGGAGATATGAAGAGGGAGAGAGTGTAAAGGGGATCAAGTCAGGAAAGTTTGATTTAAGGGGGAGAGAGTGTCAAGTCATTGTGGGTAATGTAGTGTCAATTTGGGAAAGATTGATATCTTGTTTGTCTATTCACAATGACGTATTCATCATAATGAATTATTTATCATGAATACTCTTCATTCATAGTTCACAATGACTTATAGTTGCCATCATCAAAAAGGGGGAGAATGTTGTACACCTCTTGTTTTGATGATGACAAACTATAAGTCATGTAAGTCATTATTTCCAACAAATCATTAAGCTCAGCTCTTATGCATTGTATAAATATGAAATGCAGGTGTAAAGGTCAAAGCAATCCAAGAAAAGGAAAGAGAAGCAGTCAAAAGTCTCAAAAGAATAGGGTTTTCTGTACCCATATGGCAGAAGTCGACACCCTATGAAGCAGGAGTCGACTTCGGCTGGTAGACAGAACCACCCAGGTTCTGGATAGGCGCAGGTGTCGACACCTAAGACCTCGAGAGTCGACTTAAGGTTCAGATAGAAACAAGGCTGGTTCGGGCTGGTGCTGAGAGTCGACTCTCAGGGTCCTGTGAGTCGACCATCGCCGGAGGATCATGTTAAAACTCCAAAAATCGAACCCAGCTGGTTCAAGACCCGATACCCAAGCCGTGGATCCATTATGGCTCGTGCATAGAGGGTCCAGATGTGCCAAGAAACGTGGGTTTTCATCAGATTCTCTTGCGTCACTTGGAGTAGACTTGGTCTTCAACTTCCTCCCTAAAAAATAGGAGATTCCCACCGGTTCTCCAACTAGATCATCAGATTTCCTGGGCGCTCTTCAAAAAAAAAATGGAAAATACATGGCAGGAAGGCTGAAAAAGTGAAGAAGCAGCAAAGAAGAAGGGCATCTCCAAGGAGAAATAGGGAGAAAATTCTTGGAGAAAAGTTCCCTGACCTAGAAGAAGCCGATGCAGTTCAAGACATCAGATCCGAGCGTCAACTCTCATCCTCAAGCCTCAAGTTGCAGCAGATCTCGAAGTTCTCCTTGAAGAGAATTTGATTTGAGGAATCCAAGCAGCAGGCGATTTTCATCGTTAGATCAAGTCATCTACAAATTGGGATAACATTTCTGAAACTTGATCTATTTCATGTCTCATAAATTCTATCTTTCATTTTAAATCCTTGTTCAAGCTGTGAGTCAGCGTATCAAGCTGTGAGACAGCAGCCAAGCTGTGTGTTAGCGGTTGTAAGCTGTATTTCAGCGGATTTTGAGGGGTGTGATCCCCTTGTTCTGGTGCTTGGCACTAGGGAAGCCTCACTTGGTTTGAGTGGGGGGTGGACGTAGGTCTCCGGGTAGAGACTGAACCACTTTAAAATTTGGTGTCTCCTTGTGATTGTTGGCTTGGCATTGACGGTAGATGCATGCTTCGGGACGTCTATCTAGTTAGTGCATTTACCATATACACAATTAGGTGTTTGATTTAATTTTCACATTAGTCGTGATTTATTTTGGGGCCGATCTATTCACCCCCCCTCTAGATCGCCATTCCTCATCCAACAATATGAATATATACGAAGTAAACAAAATACCAAGTGGGGAGCGGAAATGATACCTCCACACTCCGGGCGTGGGAAGATGACCCCGACCAAGACTTGTACCCCCGGTGTACAATAAATAAATAATTACAACAGTGAGTTTAATTACCCACTCCACGCAGGGAGGTAAAGGGCTACACGTGCGACCCGGGTGTAGCGAACTAGAGTTGACGGGCAGCAAGTCGGAAGGCTCTCGGGCCGGCGAAGGGCTGCTGGTCCGGCTCGGTTCTGCGGGGCCCACGGGATAGCAGGCAGGTCTGGTTGCTAGGACGGCGGTGCCCGGGCGTCTCGTTGCTGCGGCGACTGGCTAGGACGCTGCATAGGGGTTGCTGATCGACCTTCGGGAGCGACAGTTGCCGAATGTGAGCCGGCGTATTTTACCGGAATTAGCCGGCGGACTGCTCTGCTGGCCTGTTCTCGGGATAGAACTGCGCGCCTCCACAAAAACATTTGTTGCACCTAGATCCGGTGTCAGATCGAGGCGAAATTGGTACAGTTGGAAACTAGACTCGAAGGGCTACAACATATATTAATTTCAGATCCATCGAACAAACAGATTTGAAATAAAAATGATTATAACACTGTAACTACCTCTGGCTAGGAACCCAGAACACACAGGACAGAAAATGATATGTCTGAAGATGAACTTTCACAAAAAAAAAACGGTAGATCTAAACTCTGGGAAAATTATGGATGGAAGGGGGGTGTGAGGATCACGTATGAATTGTTTGATATTTTTTAAAAAAGACTAAGGGGCGGGAAAAATATGACAGGAGACTACTATCCCGCAGATCTACAAACTGGTAGATTGCTGGGGGGAACTAAATTACTGAAAAAAATACTAAACGAAGGCGGAATGATATGAAATTTAAACTTGAGATGGGGGATGACTGGGATAACAAACTCTGAAAATTTGAGGTCGAAAAGATTTACGGATTGGAAGATAAATTCCGACCTTAACTTACTATCCAGTAGGGAACATACCGGAGACGGGTTGGCGGTGGTGGTGTGACGGCAACTTGATGGCGGCGGCGGTGCTGAGCTTCACACTCAGAGAGGGGATGATAAGGAGGCTTCACACCTCAAGAAATTCACAGCAATCCAGCTGCAAGCGGTTGGGAGAGAGAGGGAGAGGGGCTGCGCCCTTGGGCTGCTCAAGGCAAATTCTTGATTTTTTTCACATTAATTCTATGAAATATGGGAATACAAGGCTTATATAGAAATAGATAAAAGACCTAAACTATCCTTAGATCTAGGGTTAGGGAGGGGCAAATGGGGTATGGGGGATTATTCTCCCATGTGGTCAAATGGCCATAAATAAAAAATTACAACATGAATATAATATCCTATAAAGGGGGGCGCCCCTTTGAAAAAGGGGGAGAGAAAGTTGAATTTCTTCCTCCCACTCCTTGGTCCAAGTCCAAGGTGGACCAAAGACCAGCCTATAGGGCCCATGATCCTAGGTGGACTAATGAGAAAGAGGGTGGGGGACCCTGCTGGACCTACTGACTTTTTACAAAGAAATCCAAAGATTCCTAAGGATTAACATATTTGCTTATAATTGCCATACAATTGTAAACCCAATTAGACCAACGATATAAATACAAATAAAAGGATACAAATACAAAAATAAAATGTTAGTGCCCGGTGTTGATTCCCATCATCTTCCCTGAATGCGATCGGACATGGCCGTTGCATCTTCCAGGAGTTGGGCTCTCCTCACCGCATCGACATATACTTGTATATCCATGGGGGCGAGTTGAGTAATATATTGGAGCTTTAAGCCGTTTAAGAATCTCATCACCTTTATCTTTTCAGTACTCACAAGGTGTGGTGCATACTGAGATATTCTCGCAAACTGGGCTTCATATTCTACCACCATCAAACTCCTTTGCTTCAAGGAAGCAAATTCGGCAGCCTTCCTTTCTTGCACCCTATCGGAGAAGTACTTGTTGTTGAAATGCTCCACAAACTCTTCCCATAACACATGGTCGTGTGGTAGAGTTGGTTCGACAGACTCCCACGAAGTACGGGCATCCCTTTCCAGCTGAAAGTTAGCGAGTAGGACCTTCTCCTCATCATCACATTGCACAACTCGAAAAATCCTCTTGATTTTGTTTACCCAGTGTTCTGCCTCATCCGGGTCCATGGACCCAACAAACTTGGGCGGGTTCATACTTTTGAAATTCCGATGTAAGTCTCCCACTCCACGGTTAGCTCCTCCCTGAGCCACCAATTGCAGCACTTGGGTCAGTCCTTGGACTATCCTTTGCATCTCGCACCATTGAGCTCTCTCGGCAGCCATTGGCAAGAGTTAAGCTGCAACCACAGCTACAAGACTTAACTGGTTTATTTATTTTATTGATTAATTATTGATGGGACATCGGAGCTAGGGCACTAAATTTTTTGGAGTGTGTATTTGTCTATAGTGTCATTGGTGTGTATTTATAATTTTGGGTTTCATTTTGGGTCAAGAGAGAGTTAATTGGCTAAATGTAATGGGCTTCTTTGTAAAAAGGTCACTTAGGCCCGGCGGAGCGCCCACCCTCTCTCCCATTGGGTCACCTAGATGTTAGGGCCCATAGGGGCTGGTCCATGGTCCAAGGTGGACTTGGACCAAGTAGAAGAAAATTCCCATTTTACTTCTTTAAAGAGGGCGCCCCCTCCTTTGTCCCCTTGTGGGATTTTTTTATTCTTCTTTGTCTCCCTTCCCTAATATGCCCCCTTGACCAAGGGTATATGTGGTCATTTGTCCTAAGTCTAGGATTTACTATGTAATGTCTCATGTATTATTTTTGGATAGAATTATTGAAGAAAAAAACATTTGTGTGAAGAATGCCCAAGGGCGCCCCTCTTTCTTCAGTCTTTTCCTCCCTTGCAGTAGAGATTGCAGCAGATCTGGGTGTGATGCCCCAAATCTTGGAGTGATTCCAAGTTTTATCTTTTCATGTGAATGTGATTCTCAGCCACCGCCGCCGCCATCGGAACCGCCAACGAGCCGCCACAACCCAATCTCCAGCCTACTGTCCAGACCTGTGACTTGCAGAATAGAAGCTTAAAGAAGAGGTTGTATCTCCAGATCCAGCCATCTGATCGAGCTGAGGTTTTGAGGGTTTGTTCCGCGTGTTTCTCCCTTCTTCCCGTTTAATTTTCACCTAAATAAGCCCCCATTTGCCGCTCCTCCCAGTCACTTCTCTTCACCCCTCGCAGTCTGCCTTCTGAAGATCTGTGAGATAGCAACATGTTCCCTGAATTTTCCCACCACTTAAACCACATCATAAAATTACAAAACTATTTGTGCAAGATCCTCACTTCCCCCCCTCTCACCCACAAAAATCATAAAGCCCAGATCTACCAATTTCCCTTCGGTCAAACCCCGTAATCAGGCAAAACCCGATATGTCCTGCTTGATATGTGTTTCGGGCCAGAAACAACTATGGTGTTTTAGAGGTTTTCATTTCAAATCTGACCATTGGACGGTTCTGAAATTTACATATGTCTAAGCTCTCCGAGTACCCTTTACAACGGCGCTAGTTTCGTCTCTATCTTACCCCGGATCTGGGCGTGGTGACCATTTTCGTAGAAGCGCGCAGATCTGTCCTGTGACAGGCCAACAAGAGCAGTCCACCGATTAATTCTTCCAGAAATACGCCGGCTGCGATTCAGCCGCCGCCGACTTTAGGGATCGAAGAGGAACCTTCCCCCAACGTCCCAGCCAACAGCCTTGGCCAGAAGATGTCCAAAAGTCACCGTTCCACAAGCCGCACGCGCTTGTTATCCAGTGAGTTTGAACAGTGCCGAGTTGGACCAGCAGCCCACCTCCAGCCCGAAAGCCTTTCTGGCTTGCTGCCCATTAACTCGAGATCGGTACTCCCGGGTCTCTATTGTAGCTCTTTACCTCCCAGCGTGGAGTGGGCTGTAAAATTTATTACTGTAATTATTTACATTTACTGTACCGGGAGTTACGGATCTTGGCCGGGATCGTCTTCCCGACGCCCGGAGCGTGGAGGTATCGTCTCTATCTCTCTTGGCATTTGCTTATTTCTTATGTGTTTATTTGCCGCTGCTTGAGTGATAGGATATCTAGCTTGATAAATTTTTATCACCGCTGTGAGTGAGTGTACGTGACCCATTCCGTGACCCGATCCGGGCACGAAGGAGTGTTGACCACCCTGACTCACTGCTAGTTTCTCAACCACACAGATCCGCACATTTTTCTCATGTGGGACGATCGTGAGCTTGTGCTACTTGTTGAGGACATATCCTCTTTTGGAACTCACTGGGTGTCGAGTTGGTCGCGTCATTGCTGGTCGCGTTATCAAATTGGTCGCGTCGTCACCTAGAGTCCCAGGTTCGCATCCCGTCCCTCATCAAATTGGTTTCAGAGTAAAGTTGAGTCTAGGGTAGTTTTGTCTTCGGTGTGCATTTCATCCCTATACCTAGTATATCAAAAGGTGTTCCCGGAACGATAAGTTACGCCTATTGGGAAGGTAGCACACTTGTGTGAGTTGAATCTTCGGATCAACATCTCCGCCACGTACTGGATATGGGTTGAGTCTAGGTTTGTATTTGAGTCCGCTTTTTTTTATTTGCACTGCTATGTAGGGTCAAGTTCAGTTCGAGTTCAAATCATGATCGGTCCTAGTCCAGTCCGAGGTCGGTCCGCCACTGTTTTCATATCACCATGAGTACCCACCTGGAGAGGTCCGATCTTCAGCCTGCACCTATGGCTGAACGCTGGGGTTACACTTCTACTGTGTCATCTCTGGTTGACGTGTTCTAGGCCTATATACACCGCATGGATGAATGGGAAGGCCGTCTTGAAGGTCGCCTGTGTAGGCCCACCTGGAGAGAGGCCAGTGTCCCGCCTGCACCGATGGTGAAGTCGGCACCCACGGCTGATTCCCCAGACCACGCCCCTACAGATTACCCTCTGGCTGACCCGACCCACATGTCAACAAGTGGTTCGATCCCGCACCCTATCATTTCTACTACCACTTTACCCAATGGGTCCACAACGGAACTCGATTTCATTTATATGGAGTCGAATAATTGGGTTTCCCTGGATATCGTTGAATCCCTCTCCAAGACTGGCGAGATTGTTCGCAAGGGTGATTTAGCCTTTGTCGAGTTCCAAAAGAAGTTCGGCTCCGATCTTTACTTCGATGGTGCATGGTGCAAAATCGGTATGCTAGCAGGACCATGCATTATATTAGGGCGACCATGGCTTGAAGAGAGGAGTGCAACCTTTGACCCGGAGTGGAGGACCTGCACTTTACATCCTCCACATTTGCCCGACGAGTTCACATTTCACAACGTTTTGGGAGTCGCACCAATAGATGACACTCAGTTAGTCGTCCCAGTGTCGCCTGTCACCCATGTTCAGCCAGTCGACCCTACTTTGCCTGCCAATCAGGTGTCACCATCATCTCTAGATCCCCAGTCGTAGCTAATCATCGGGGAACCCCTAGTAAGTTGGTTAAGGAAGGGCTTATTTTCAGAGGTCAAAATTCCTTACTACTCTTCGTAGAGCCAGCCTTATAGGTAGTGTCCACCACCTCTTTTCGCACCACCTTCTAATCCTCTTACATCGTGGACACCATGGATGATTTGCTTAAGGGATTAGGTTGGCAAATGGAGCTGACTCGCATGTTGGTTCTTTGGCCTGACCCACCTAGGTGCATTAGCTTCATCTACCCATCCTTGGGTTCCATTACTTCTATCTGCACCGTGGGCCCATACACCAGTGAGCTCATTTTGCTCTTACCCCTTCCTGATGAGCTCCACCATTTTCCACCCCATGACCACTTCTCTCCCATAGAGAAGCCCATACACCTCAAAGAGCCAGCAACCACCTTAATCCCCTTGAAGTCAACCCCTATGCAGCCAACCACTATGCAGTTAGCCCCCATACAGGTAGCCATCCCTATTTTATCGGCCTATGTTGACGCAGTATGGTTTGACTTCTGCTACGTCCATGAGAGATGGCAACCTGATTTCACCTTCCTCATGATCCATGCCAAGCATTTTGATGACTCCCCCGTAGTCTACCTCCTTATCCTCAAACACTTCAAAACCCGAGGATGAGTCTTTTTGAACCAGTAAAGATTGACGTGGACCAAGACTCAAGGCGTCGGATTATGGATCGAGTTGATTCTATTCATGATGTACACGGGTGATGCTTGGGACTCATATTGAGTTATACTATTTTGAGTCCATTTGAGTCAGTCCCTAGTCGTAGATCTAGGAAGTCAATCAAGTCATTTTCTATACATATTAGGAATCTGCATACGTCAAGTCGAGTCGGTCTAATGCAAGCTCGCGGTGCTAGTCCCTTTCGAGTGTGAGGCAAGTCAGATCTCCTGCGTACGTTGTGGACTTGCCTGATGAATAAAGGATCTGCTCTACCTTCAAAGCCTCAGATCTAGTCACCTACAAGGACCAATCGGTGATTCTGAGTGAGCTGTTTGACCCGTCTCCCTCCCTTGAGAGTGACCCAACCCCAGAGTGTTCACCACCCGCCTCATTTCAACAGCAGCGTGAGCAAATAGGACATATATTGGATGAGTAGGTGACACGCGGGAGTGGAGCGTACCAGCACTACCGGGTGCGATGGAGAGGACGGCTCGTGTCCGCTGACACTTGGATCATCCGGGCAGAGCTACAGAGGACAGATCCAGATCTACTGAAGCGGTACCCGAGTGACGGCACCCCCTTACTCGATGGGGTCGAGTTCTTCCCACTAGGGGAGAATTGATGGGGCATCAGAGCTAGGCCACTAAATTTTTTGGAGTGTGTATTTTTCTATAGTGTCATTGGTGTGTATTTATAATTTTGGGTTTCATTTTGGGTCAAGAGAGAGTTAATTGGCTAAATGTAATGGGTTTCTTTATAAAAAGGCCACTTAGGCCCGGTGGGGCCCCCACCCTCTCTCCCATTGGATCACCTAGATGCTAGGGCCCATAGGGGCTGGTCCATGGACCAAGGTTGACTTGGACCAAGTAGAAGAAAATTCCCATTTTACTTCTTTAAAGAGGGCGCCCCCCTTTATCCCCTTGTGGGATTTTTTTTATTCTTCTTTGTCTCCCTTAACCAAGGGTATATGTGGTCATTTGTCATAGGTCTAGGGTTTACTACTTAGTGTCTCATGTATTATTTTTGGATAGAATTATTGAAGAAAAATAGCATTCGTGTGAAAAATGCCCAAGGGCGCCCCTCTCTTCCTCCCTTGCAGCAGAGATTGCAGCAGATCTGGGTGTGGTGCCCCAAATCTTGGAGTGATTCTAAGTTTTATCTTCTCCTTTGGGTGTGATTCTCAGCCACTGCCGCCACCATCGGAGCCGCCAACGAGTCGCCACAACCCAATCTCCAGCCTGCTGTCCAGACCTGCGACTTATAGAATAGAATCATAAAGAAGAGGTTGTATCTCCAGATCCAGCCATCTGATCAAGCTGAGGTTTTGAGAGTTTGTTCCCCTTGTTTCCCCCCTTCGTCCACTTTAATTTTCACCTCAATCAGCCGCTGTTTGCCCTTCATCCCAGTCACTTCTCTCCACCCCTCGTAGTCTGACTTTCTGAAGATCTGTGAGACAGCAACCTGTTCCACAAATTTTCCCACCAATTAAACCACACCATAAAATTACAAAAATATTTGTGCATGATCCTCACTTCCCCCCCTCTCACCCATAAAATTACCAAAGCCCAAATCTACCAATTTACCTTCAGTCAAACCCCATAATCAGGCAGAACCCGATCTATCCTGCTTAATCTGTGTTCCAAGCCAAAATCAACTACGGTGTTGTAGAGGTTTTCATTTCAAATCCCACCGTTGGACGGATCTGAAATTCACATATGTCGAATATCTCTGAGTGCCCTTCGCAACGGCGCTATTTTCGTCCCGATCCGACACCGGATATGGGCGTGGTGACCATTTTTGTAGAAGCGTGAAGATCTGTCCCGTGACAGGCCTACAAGAGCAGTCCACTGATTAATTCTTCCAGAAATACACCAGCTACGATTAAGCCATCGCCCACTTCAGCGATCGAATAGGCACCTTCCCCCGACCTCCCAGCCAGCCTCCTCGACCAGAAGTCATTGTCCCGTATGCCGCACGCGCTTGTTGTCCAGTGAGTTTGAACAGTGCCGAGTTGGACCAGCCACCTGCCTCCGACCCAAAAGCCCTTCTGGCTTGCTGCCCGTCAACCCAAGATCGGTACTCCCAGGTCGCTATTGTAGCCCTTTACCTCCCTGCGTGGAATGGGCTGTAAAATTCATTCCGGTAATTATTTACATTTACTGTACCGGGAGTTACGGATCTAGGCCGGGATCGTCTTCCCCATGCCCAAAGTGTGGAGGTATCGTCTATATCTCTATTGGCATTTGCTTACTTCATATATGTTTATTTGCCGCTGCTTGAGTGATAGGATATCTAGCTCGATAAATTTTTATCACCACTACGAGTGAGTGTACGTGACCCATTCCATGACCCGATTCGGGCATGAAGGAGTGTTGACCACCCTGACTCACTGCCAATTTCTCAACTGCGCAGATCCGCACGTTTCCCTGGCGTGGGATGATCGTGAGCTTGTGCTACTTGTTGAGGACTTATCCTATTTTGGAACTCACTGGGCATCGAGTTGGTGGCGTCATTGCTGGTTGCGTTATCAAATTGGTCGCGTCGTCATTTAGAGTCCTCGGTTCGCATCCTGTCCCGCATCAATTATACCTTAAAACTTAACCCGTGGCTCTACCCACTCTTAACGGTAATTTCAAGACACTATCTAGGGTTATAGGTCATCACTTAGAATCTATATCAAGGAAAACCTAGAGTTTAAGATAACCTAGGCTCTGATACCACCAAGACTGCCACGTCCCAACGTGAAATATTGAAGCGCGACGAGTCGTATTATTCTTGTTGATCAGAGCATGCGTATAAGGGGGTCTAACCATAAGGGAGATAATGAGAAAGGATGCTATTATTTCATCAAAGATAGTTTTACAACACACTAAGCCTCAAGAGGAATAGTTACATCATCCAATTACACTTAATTCTAGCAAGAGCAACAATTAAATCTAGGGAATCTAATTTAATTTGGTCTCTCCTTTCACTTTGGCCCTTCCCCGTTTATTTGGGGTTCTTCATCAGAACTACTTGAAATATTAATCGAAAACGCAGGGTGAGCACAAAGCTCAATAGGACTTATATCTCTATATCAGGCAGCTTCAAGTAATTAACATTTTTAGATAAGGTAAAAATGCTATGATGAGAATTGCGACTAAAACATGAAACATGAGCATCAGAGAGTAAGGGAAAACTTGTATATATGATCACAGGTAAACAAGTTGACAAGAGTAAGATTTTTAAGAATGATTATATAGCATGTAATATCATGGAATTGGCCATTTCATGCAAGCATGTACGAGTCAAGTATTTCAAGTAATTCAAGCAAGTCAAGTACTTCACGAGTGAGTGGAATGTCATAAATGAATCTAGCAAGTAAATACTCAGTGTAATGCCTACACCAGGTCAATAATACCTCCCATGGGCACAAGTATTTTCGGGTGCTCCCCCTAGGACCAGACCGGGCCCCATGAATGCTAGGCATTGTAGTTATAGATCATAGATCCAAAGTATTTATGTAGACATCCACATAATATACATGGCCAAACAATTTCAAGAAAAGCTTAAGAAGCGCAGTATAGCACACAACTAGTCATTTAGTTATGAAGGACTCTAGTGGAGGCCATTACAGTTTCAAGAGGTGGCTCCCGTCATGTAGCACTTTGCGCTATTCCGGCCTCAAAAGGTGGCTCCCATAACGTAGCACTTTATCCCGCATGGGACTTTGCTCCTACACTCCCAAATGGTAGTTTATGACTAAAGTACAGATTTCCATTTTCATTTTCAAGGATAAGTAGTTTGAAGAGTAAATGAAGTTTACGAGAGAAGTTGAAGGATGATTGAAGGTATCATGTTTAATGACATTAAGACAATGAGGAAAAGAGTTGTTGGTCAAGGCACGATCAACTCTTTCGAAAATTCATGTAAGGTATTTTAGATCGAGTTTTCCTTAGCCGGTGTTTAGCGATAACACCTAGAATTCACGACCAGGGAAGATGTGGGACAATGGGAGGCTCCCTTTATGTTGGCAAGGACCTAATTAAATAACCACTTATACACTAAAAGCATTTACTCGTGGACCACTTTCCTTAGACACCGGTCATTCTTGATAATCTTGCTAGCTACACGACTTTGTCGGAAACCCAAAACACTTAATTCATTTTAAGAAGAATCTAGGGAATGAAAGAGTTCAAGGAATGCGAGAAATGCGAGAAACTGGGAGAATTGGCGTCCACTCAGGTCACCGCTAATTCTAGAATTCACGTCCAATAGGAAGGGCGCCATTTCTAGAATTAAATTAACTTACATAAAATCTTATTTTAAATTAGCGTCCGTTCAAAAAGGCGCTATATCTTTAATTCGTGTCACTGTAAAAGGATGCTCATTCTATATACTATTATTTTTCTTTAGGTTAAAATGAAATTATTTTTAAATTGGCGTCTGTGTGCAAAGGCGCTAAATGTTAAATTCGAATCCGTATCAGGGGACACTAATTCTATATTTTCTCAATTATTTGGTTTATCAATTATTTACATGAATAAGCATCCCTATAGAAGGGCGCTATTTTATTAATTAGCGTCCGTTCATACAGACGTTCATTCTTCTCATTACAAATTGACACACATCAGCCAGCTACGTTTACAGACACATGCAACTGCTCATTTCTTTTTAAGGAACATGAACAGTAGCACTTTGATTTCTATCAAGAATTTCATGGATCAAGAGATATGATAATCAAGAGAAAAATACAAAGATCCTAAAAATATGCTCATATAAATTTTAGCATACTTGATTCCAAAGGTATTGAATTTTTAAACAAAGGTAGATTTATTTAATCATTAAAGAATTCACGTCTCTTTGTAAAGACTTCAATTTATATTTATTACCATATAATTTAAAAGCCTTAGGAAAATAACGTCTCTTTAAAAGGATGCTTATTTTAATTGGCGTCACGGGTATGGACACGCATTTAATATTTATATTATATATATATATATATTGAGAGATTAATGGTAGAGCTAAAGGTTTTTAAAGATACAAGAGAACAAGGAAAAATAATACATAAGGCATAAAGATAGTTAGGTGTATAGTTAGGTTAGGTGGAAACTTCTAAAAATGTGTGAGTGCATCTTATGGTGGAGGTGTGATCAAAAGTCATGGTTACTATTCATTTAACACATTACTGTTCATTTAGAGTGAATAGTGCCACTTTCTAATTAGCAAGAATTTAACAAATTAAAACATATAAAAAATAAAAGAAACATATAAAGATTCTAACCATATGCATATCACGATTTTATCTTGTCCAGTTTAATAGATATAAAATTTTAAAGGTGGGCATGTTCATACGGTGTAACAAGATCATTACTGTTCATTGAACAAAGTCACTTTTAATATATGAAGTTTTTTATGGATCTAAAAATATGAAAATTAAGAGAAAAATATGGGGATTCAAACAATATACATATCAAGATTTTTAATTGGCATAGTTTCCTCACTATAGATTTTTAAAGATGCGTGTATTTATTTAATTAGTCAAAGCCAACGTTGGGCCGGTTTAAACATGTAGAACGCAGGGAGAAAAAAAGACTTTACAGAAGCATGTAATAAGGTGATGAATGATAATCATTGCCGCGTGCATGCTAGGGTTTTAATGTTTTATCTGGATAGAGAAAATCTACTTGATTGAAAATGGAAGAGGAATAAGAAGAAGAAGACTGAAATGGCCACCCAGAACCCCCTTTTTCCTTCAAATCCTTCCCAACGTATAAGGCAGAAGGGTGATTTAGGGGCCTATTTATAGGGAAAAATTGGCTAAACCAGTAAGATTCATCTCCCCCATAAATTAAACTCATCTACCACCTAACTCAATGTTCATGGCCCATTATTAAACTATTTCACTAACCTACTTTCAATAGGGTACAACCAATATTCCGGTGCTTTACTTTTTGGGCCATCCTTCTAGAATTGTACTAATTTATTCTAAAAATGGGTGTTTAAAATGGGCTACCTATTTCACTTTATTTGGCCCAATACTCCCAATTTAACCCAATAAGGGTTGTCCAATGGTCCAATTGTCAATCATAATCATTTTAGCCCATTAAGGTTTGTTCCATAGCTCAAATTTGATGGGGACATCAGAGCAAGACCACTTACTTTTTATTTTACATTTGAGTCCTATTATTTACATTTATATCCCGGGGAAAATATGTATGCAATTGTAAGGCTTTATAAGCCAATTTGTCATTCCTTAGGATTGTTTGGGTTTTTGTGTAAAAGTCCATGTAGGCCCTGCAGGACCCTCCACCCCTTGCTGATTGGTCCAAGTGACATCTTGGGGGTCCATGTGGGGCTGGTCAAAGTCCTAGGTGGGCTTCTAGATGTTTGACATTTAAAGGGGACAATGGGCTAAAAATGTGCAAGATGCCTCCCCTTAAGTCAAGGGGGTGCCCCCCCATTAAAATGACATTTTATATTTTCTTTTTTTAGGCCAATTGACCACATGGGGGAAGAAAATGATACCCCTCCCCTCTCTCCCAAGAAATTCCAACCCCCTCCCCCTTCCTCCCCTTCTATTTAAACCCATGTATAGTGTTTTGTAAGGTTTAATGATGAATGAATGAAAAAATTATGAATTTGGTTGGAGCCAAAGAAGGGTGTGCCATCCTCCTCTCTCCTCCCCCCTCTTGCAGATGGAATTCTGCCATTCCAGGGTGTGAGACCCATTCTATCTCTCCCTCTCATCCTCTGAATTCTGATTCTGCCGCCGTCGCCATCGCGCCGCCGCCACCATCGTCGGAGTTCTGTCCAAATCAAGACAAAACCTCAACTCTAGAATTTTATCTTTTGTTCTTGTTGTCTGATCGAGCCCAAACTTTGAGGGTTTGTTCTACCTGTCTCCCTTAACCTCCATTTCAAATTTCGTGTCATTTGGACATCATTTAGTATTTTCCCCTTATTTTTTGTTTCCCCCCTGTAATATGCCATTCTACAGATCCACGGGATGGTGTCACCTATTCGTATTTTTCCCACCCCTTAAAAATTTTCAAAAAATCCACACAAATTCCTCAGTGTTTCTCATGTTCCCCTCTACCTCCCACAATTTTGTCAGCCCCTGGAAAAATCATTTACTCCTCCGTAAAAGGTCAGTTTTAGGCAAATCCCTTCTGTCCTGAGTGTCTGTAAACAGATCCACAGAAGAAAAAAATAGTCTTGCCGAGCTACCCATTTCTCATCCCTTCGTTGGATCGACCTACAAATTTATATGTTGTAGATCTGGGAGTCTTCTTTCCAACGCCACTAGTCTTGCCTCGATCTGATTTCAGATCTGATAGAATTAATTCTTGCCGCCAAGACGTGCAGATGTGTTCCCTATGCAGGTCCGAAATTGCAGTACGGGAAAAATTCATAAATAAATATCAAAAATCAACTTCAGCGACCGCCGCTCCCAGGAGTCGACCAAGGACGTCCTGCCAATGTTCCAGCCAAGCAGCGCCTTCCGAAGATCTCAGGAAGGTGACATTCCTTTGGATGCCGCACCTTGCTATCCAGCGATTCAGAACCGAGTCGGCGCTGTACCGAGTCGGACCAGCTGGCCGAGTTCGTTCCGAACGCCCCTCCAGCTTGCTGCCCGTCAACCCAAGATCGGTCCCCCCGGACCCACTTGTAGCCCTTTACCTCCCTGCATGGAGTGGGTAATATAATTCACTACTGTAATTAACTTTTTACTGTTGTTACCGGGAGTTACCGTACTTGATCGAGAATGTCTTCCCCATGCCCGGAGCGTGGAGGTACACTCACCACCCTCCTCGTAGGCATTTGCTTTACCCGTATATCTTTGAATGCCGCTGCATGTGATAGGTTATTAGCCCGTTATATCAATTGTATCACCGCTGCGAGAGAGTGAGTGTAACCCGTCCCGTGTCTCGATCCGAGTATACGCGAAAAGCTGATACCCGAGACTCACTGCCAGTTTCTCAACCGCGTACGGTCCCACGTCTTCCCTCGCTTAGGGGCGATCGCGAGCTAGAGTCCCAGGTCGCATGTTCGTCTCGCATCAATTTGTTATCAGAGCGAGTTAAGTCTAGGGTAGTCTTGTTTAAAAAAAACAAACAAAAGAGTCATTTAAGTCTAAGAGAGTCTAAGTCGGTCTAAGGTTGCATCAGCATGCCATTGTTCGGTATATAAAAAGGTGTCACCCGAACGTTAGGTTATGCCTATCGGAGGGGTGATTCACTCGCGTGAGAGGATCTTCGGATCCTCGGACTCTGCCAGGTACCGAATCTTGGTTGTGTCTAGGTGTGTACTCGAGTCTCATTCCAACTTTGCATTAGCTAAGGGTCGTGTATAGTGTTTGTCACCAACTGTCGGCATGTCCACTCAATAGCTTCCCCGTGTCCCATGGATTACCAAACGCCCGGATCTTATGCATGGTGGCGATACTATCTAAAATGGGAGAACCACCCGGACCACCCCCACAGGCCCGTAGCACGGGACTTCTATGGATCCGATAACTCGAGTGACTACCAAGAGTGGGAAGCCCTTTTGGACGACTACTTTGAGTGTTACATTATGACCGGTCCCATGCAAGTCAACTTTGGACATTTCTATGAAGTCACCGAAACATGGAGGGACATCAAATACTTCCGGGAAGATAGGAGGCTAACGCTCATCGAGTCATGGTGGGATATGAAGAGAGCACTTAGGATGGTCTACCTTCCCCACCCACCTACCTCAAACCACGGGGGTCATACCACTAGCCAACCCCACCAACTCACCCACAATCAAGTGGTCCACACCTCCAACCAACCCCGCTCCTTCACCTCCATCCAAGCCCACCAAAGTACTCCCAATCAAGTGACCCGCCCAGTCGCCTCCAACCAACCTCCCCTTGGCACCTCCGTCCTATCCCACCCAAGCACCTCCAACCAAGTGAAAGCCCCACTTATAGCCGAGCCTAGGTCCACACTCAGGCCGAGAGACGAAGAGCGAGTCCACCACGAGGCCCTTATTCCAACCCGCACCTTTGTCGAACTGTTAAAAATATTTACGGACCGGTTGGATAGGATGGAAAGGACACGTGCTCCTTCACCATCCGTGAGTGATCCATTGCTACCCTCCACTTCCGACCCTCATCCGCAGCCATCATATTTGGAGCCACCAAGGCCCGAGCCACCCGTATTTCTAACGGGTATGCTTTTCATCGCCGAGCCGCTTCTTAGTTGGCTCAAGGATGGCTTGGTCCCACCTCCTTACCCATCCATGGACCCCACCCTACCACTAGTGCCCGTCAACTCCTACCACACTACCTTTCGGTCTAGTCACCATGTTGATACCTTGGATGACCTCGTTATGGGATTAGACTCACAATGGAAGTTGACGCACTCATTGGCCCGAGACTTTGACCAACCCACTAGTCTTAGCTTCACCCATCTGGCCTTAGGGTCCATTACCTCCGTGTGCACCGTGGGTTGTGTCACCACGGAGATTCCATTATTCCTCCCCATGTCGGCCGAGCCCGACTTCATACCCTTTTGCCTGAAGGAGGAATCATACTTCCTACATATGATCACCGTCCCACCTACCGCACTGCATGAAGGTGACCATCTACACCTTCAAGACTTCGATACATGGGACTGTGACTTGTGGGAACCCACCACAAGGGGTCATACCTTCTTTGATCCCTTTGACCCATTCTCTAGTGGGCCCCTTGACCCACCATATATACTTCACTTCTTCCAAGGAGTTCACTATCACACCCCTACCCCTCGGTCTAGTTGGCAAGCCTTACCTACGTCTAAGGGTGATGACGAAGGTAGTTTTGGATCTCCTAGCCCTTCCCCACCCAAATCCCATAAGTCGCCAATGCATGAGTGGTACATCTTAGGATGTCTAGGAATCCTCCATTCCGCCAACCACCGGTTGCATCTAGTGTATGCATGGCACACATTCGGGTGTCCTGGTCCACCTTTGCATATGCATGAGTCAGACTAACCATAGGTTTGTTTAGGGTTATGTGTCAGTCTTTGTTTCGTACCGTTTATCTATCGAGTGCATGTGCATACGTCAAGTCGAGTCGGTCTTTTGTACGCTCGCGTTGTTAGTCCCTTTCGAGACTTGTCGGACTTTGGGATCGGTTCTACTTTACATATCGGATCTAGTCACATAAGAGACCAGTGGTGATTCCTAGTGAGTCTTTGAGTCGCCTCCCTTCATTTGAGAGTGACCCCACCCTAGAGTGTCCACCTCTAGCCTCATTCCCCAGCAGCAAGTGCATATCGAATCTATACGGGATGCGCAGGTGTCGAATACTTAGAGTGGAGCGTACTCCGCGCTTCCTGGTATGATGACGGATCCGCCGGCGTCACGAGCCGCCGCACCCCTTACTCGACGGGGTCAAGTTCTTCCCACCTGGGGAGAATTGATGGGGACATCAGAGCAAGACCACTTACCTTTTATTTTACATTTGAGTCCTTTTATTTACATTTATATCATGGGGAAAACATGTATGCAATTGTAAGGCTTTATAAGCCAATTTATCATTCCTTAGGATTGTTTGGGTTTTTGTGTAAAAGTCCATGTAGGCCCTGCATGACCCTCCACCCCTTGCTGATTGGTCCAAGTGGCATCTTGGGGGTCCATGTGGGAATGGTCAAAGTCCTAGGTGGGCTTCTAGATTGTTTGACATTCAAAGGGGACAATGGACTTCAAATGTCCAAGATGCCTCCTCTTAAGTCAAGGGGGTGCCCCCCATTAAAATAACATTTTGTATTTTCTTTTTTTAGGCCAATTGACCACATGGAGGAAGAAAATGATACCCCTCCCCTCTCTCCCATGAAATTCCAACCCCCTTCATCCCCTTCTATATAAACCCATGTATAGTGTTTTGTAAGGTTTAATGATGAATGAATGAAAAAATTATGAATTTGGTTGGAGCCAAAGAAGGGTGTGCCCTCCTCCTCTCCCCCCCCCTTGCAGATGGAATTCTGCCATTCCAGGATGTGAGACACATTCTATCTCTCCCTCTCATCCTCTGAATTCTGATTTTGCCGCCGCCGCCGCTGCCATCGCACCGCCATCGCGCCGCTGCCACCATCGTCGGAGTTCTGTCCAAATCAAGATAGAACCTCAACTCCGGAATTTTATTATTATTTCTTGTTGTATGATCGAGCCCAAATTTTGAGGGCTTGTTATACCTATCTCCCTTAACCTCCATTTCAAATTTCGTGTCATTTGGACATCATTTAGTATTTTCCCCTTATTTCTTATTTCCCCCCCTATAATATGCCATTCTACAGATCTACGGGATAGTGTCACCTATTCGTATTTTTCCCACCATCTTATTAATTTCTAAAAAAACCACAAAAATTCCTCAGTGTTTCTACCGTTCCCCTCTACCTCCCACAATTTTGTCAGCCCCTGTAAAAATAATTTACTCCTCCGTCAATGGTCAGTTTTAGGCAGATCCCTTCTGTCCTGAGTTTCTGTAAACAGATCCACAGAAAAAAAAATAGACTTGCAGAGCCTACCATTTCTCATCCCTTCATTGGATTGATCTACAAATTTATATGTTGTAGATCTGGGAGTCTTCTTTCCAACGCCACTGGTCTTGCCTCAATCTGATTTCAGATCTGATAGAATTAATTCTTACCGCCGAAGCGTGGAGATCTGTTCCCTGTGCAGGTATGAAATTACAGTCTGGGAAAAATTCACAAATAAATATCAAAAATCAACTTCAGCGACCGCCGCTCCCAGGAGTCGACCAGGGACGTCCTGCCAACGTTCCAGCCAAGCGGCGCCTTCGAAGATCTCAGGAAGGTGACATTCCTTTGGAAGCCGTACCTTGCTGTCCAGCGAGTCAGAACCAAGTCGGTGCAGTACCGAGTCAGACCAGCAGGTCAAGTTCGTTCCGAACGCCCCTCCAAATTGTTACCCGTCAACCCAAGATCGGTCCTCCCGGGCCCACTTGTAGCCCTTTACCTCCCTGCGTGGAGTGGGTAATATAATTCACTGTTGTAATTAACTTTTTACCGTTGTTACCGGGAGTTACCGTACTTAACCGGGAACGTCTTCCCCACGCCCGGAGCGTGGAGGTACACTCGCCACCCTCCTCGTAGGCATTTGCTTTACCCATATATCTTTGAATGCCGCTGCATGTGATAGGTTATTAGCCCGTTATATCAATTGTATCACCGCTGCGAGAGAGTGAGTGTAACCTGTCCCGTGTCTCGATCCGAGTACACGCAGAAAGCCGATACCCGAGACTCACTGCCGGTTTCTCAACCGCGCATGGTCCCACGTCTTCCCTCGCTTAGGGGCGATCGCGAGCTAGAGTCCCAGGTCGCATGTCCGTCCCGCATCAAAATTGTTAATTGTAGGGAATTTGATTAGTTCTATTGAAATTTAAGCTATTTAATTTCAAGAAAAACTCAATATAATCTCATCATTTCTTTAAATTAAAATATTTTCTTCTCTCCCTTTTTTTTTAGTCACCGCAGTTTATGTTCCCTAAGTTATTCGACAGTCGTCTGGTTTCTTGATTGATCTCGGGATGACGGACTCGTAGGACTCTGGACTTACGTCTTTCCCGGAACCAGGCAATAATACCTCTGGATATGCATTAGGTAGATTTTCACTTTGAACCCAGCATGCATCATATAGGTCCTTTCTTTTCCATCCAAAACCAAAAAAATGCATTTGGAGAAGCATGGCATTCATGCAGCAAGAAGGAGACAAGGGTCGAGAGAAGGGCTTGCCAATCGGTCTGCACTGGACTCTGTCCCTCTTTTTCCATTCATCCAAGTTCTTCAATTCCATCACTTTTTTGTTATCTACCTTATTCCACTCCGATTCGACAAGTTGAGAGTGTGTTTTGTATGCGATCGTCATAAGTATATTGAGATTTGAATGTCATTCTCCCCTATCTGAATTTACTTACTTGCTCCTATTTTTGGTGTCTTGTATCTCCTTGGGCCGGATTGCAATGCATCCCGGAGTGCGCTCAAGTCCCGCAGGCACTATGCCAGGGGGTCCCATGGACTGTTGATACAAGCCCTCTTAGATTAATTTTCCTTTCTCCCCTTTTGAATGACCTATCTTGTCGCATTATGCTTGTCTGTTCATATGTGAAGCTCAATCTCAGCTCAAGAATCTCCTTGAGCGAGATATCCTTATTAGGCTTGTTTCTTTACCGAAACACCCATTTATGAGTCCAACAGGCTCCCATGCAAAATAGGCGTTTCGGAGGGGCATTTATAGATGCCTAATTTTGGACATCCCGCGGACCGTGTCTAGCCATCATAGAAGTGACACTTTCTCTTGGTTGATTGGGAGTGTGGGGTCTTACCCTTATCTAGGTAGACTCCACCCTATCCCTTCGTGGATCCAACTTCGCGGTAAGTTGGCGAGGGGTTACAGGGGGGCAACGCCCCCCTACCTGTAAGGTCGGGGGTTCGGGGGCGTGAGCCCCCGTGGTGAATTTTTTAAGGTACTATATACATTCTCTGCTCTGATCTCTAGACGGCCAGGGTGCTGGCCGCCCAGATCCCAAGGCGGCCAGACAACTGGCTGCCCAGCCAAATCAAGGTGACCAGGGAGCTGGCCCCCAAGTTCCTCAACGCGGCCACAACCTTGGCCGCCCAGCCTCCTTTAAACGGCCATCGACCTGGCTGCCTCCTGGCAACAGCCCATCAACTCCACATTTTCGCCCACTCCGGCTGGGCACATCCTCTGAAACTGTTCCTGCTCGAGGGGTCAAGGCACACGTAGACTCACACGTCCTCATCTCTAGTTGAATCAATCTTTGAATGTTTTGGGAGAGAAACCCCCCACATACAAAATCCCCGTTCCGAACCATCTCATGGGGGGTTGGTAATTTTGGGGAGGAGGTGAGGCTGGTAGCTCAGTGACCCGAGAGAGGGAGCTGTGAGGATGAGAGCATCTTCCCCGACCTTCCCCTAGAAGCATAACTCGAAGTCAAAGAGCTTCGCCGCGAAAAAGTTCCAGGTTATCGGAGGTGGCCATCTACCGCCTTTGAACGGCCACACAGTTGGCCGCCTTCTATTGGTTTATGGGCAAACCCCGTCTTTCTCCCTTCATTCCCATATCTTGCAACATTTTAGTTCGTTCTGCTGCATTCATGCATACTAGATTTGCCTATATCCTTATTCCTAAGAGGTTTTCTCCCAAAACATAGGGAAGGCGGATGGTCAAAAGTCTCGACCATCCCCCTTCCCAACCCCCTTCCTGGTACGATAGACCACATTTGCATGTTTTCTTTACTTCTCTGAACATATACTGCATTTCCACAGTCTAATGGTCTATTATTTATTTGCTAGTTAATTTGCAGGGACTTCGTCATCGACTCGCAGAGCTCCCCGTTCTTGGTCGGCCGAGAGCGAGGACACAGGAAGAACCCACATCTCTCAATCCTAAGGCATTCACGATCATCCTATTCCTATCAGGCTCAGGAATAAGTCTCTGGCGATCACTCTATTTCTAACTTTCTAATCTGTGCATTGTAGGCATCAACAACATAGTTTGGAAAGAGGCTCACGCTCACACGCCCCGCTACCTTTTCGGCGCCTACAGTGGTCCGCAGAGGCACTGCGATCATCAGAATGTAGTTAGTATGGGAACCACGATCTTTAACAGGAATATTTAATCAATAAAAATCAAACTTTTAGGACGCAATCTATCGGGCAGCTACAATCAAGAACGTCCCTGTAGCATCTGTGACTACAAATAGAAAGCCATTTCTGATGGAAAAACCCTAAAATAGCGATATCCAATCCCATATCTTAAAATATGTTCAATATAGTATACAGAATTTTGGGAAAATAATGTAGAACTATGCTAGACATGCATATAAACGTGTCTGAACCATTAATTAAGGATTTAGCCGGAGAGAACAACTACCTTGAGTTATTTTAAGAGGATGAAGAATGACGACTCCACAAAAGCTCGAGGAAAAACCCATGATTACTCCTCCTAGCACGATTCTCCCACGCCTAGAATTCTTCTCACATGAACTAGGGTTGACTAGGGAGGCTATGGGGTCCTATTTATAGGATTTCCACCTCCTAGAGTCTTAATTTAGGTTAAGGAACCCTAGATAGGAAAATCTCTTAAAATTTCGACTCCTAATCTTTATCTAGACCACCTAGCTCGAGATAAACCCTAATCAAGCTAGGGTTTCTATAGAAAATGACCTAAACCTTATTGGGTTTGGTTTAATTTCGATTTAAGACCCATTTGGGTGAGTTTCAGCTTATTTAATCTACTTAGAATTAGGGCTTTTAATAACTCTGAATTAATAATATTTTTAGGCCCATTTGGACTTTTAATATTAGCCCATCACTTAATTACAAATTTTAAATTTATTCATATAGCTCATTATATTTATATGAAGTTTGTTCTTATTTATTCAAGAAAATTTTATTTTCTCAATTATTAATTCTATTTAAATTTAGGTCACTACAAAGGTTGCTTCTAAAACTCCTTATGAGTTATGGAGTGATAGGAAACCTTCAGTGAGCTATATGCGCACTTGGGGATGTCTAACTGAGGCCAGACCATATAACCCATAAGAAAAGACTTTGATTTCAAAACAACTAGTAGATTCTTCGTCACTTATCCAGAGAGATCAAAGGTGTACAAATTCTATTATCCATCACATGTTCCCAACATATAGAGACAGATAAGGCAAAGTTTCTTGAGGATGGTGGAGTCAGTGGGAGTAGACCTTGTCGAAAGATTTCTTTTGAGGAGTTACATGATCAAGTTGAAATACCTGCAAGAATTGACAACTTTGTCTCCATGTTCATTCATCAGAATGATATTTTGGGGGAACAATAAATTGTAGTTAGTCCATCTCAAGTGGCTACGAGCCAGATGATGTTGTAATAGTTGACCAACCACCTCCTCAGGTGGATCAGGGGCCAACACTACGCTGATCCAAGAGAGTCACGAGACTTGCCATATTTGATGAGTTTGTGGTGTACCAACAGGAGGACTGTGTAGACAGGGATGACATTAATGATCCAGTGATATTTTCATAAGCTATGAAGAGTGAGAAATCTACCTATTGGTTTGAAACCAAGAAGGAAAAGCTTCACTCAATGGCTAAGAATCAAGTGTGAGATCTTGTTGACTTGCCAAAAGGGTCCAAACTTGTTGGATGCAAATGGGCATTCAACACTAAAGTTGACTCTAAAGACAAAGTTGAGTGATATAAGGTCATATTGGTGACTAAAAGTTTCACTTAAAGAGAGGGTAATGCTACATCAGGTCAATATAACTTCCATGGGTACAAGTACTTTCGATGCTCCTCCCAAGACCAGACCGGGTCATATTAGTGCCAGGCATTGTAGTTATGCATCATCGATCCCCTGTAATTATCTAGACATCCACATTAACTTAACAATGGCCAAAGAATTTTAAGGTATATCCTATGAGATCACATTCAAGGGAAAGTCCTAATTTTCAGATATAACTAGGAGACTACAAACTTGTAAGGATGATAAACATGCTTATATAGAGGTCAAACATATGTGCGATTTTTCACGAAATAACAGGGATGAAAGCGATCTGGGTCACTAGTACGTTCAAAGAGAAGGCAACCTGAATAGAAATCGCGACCAAAACGCATCCAGTATGGATGACACATTTAGAAGAATGCATCATGTTCCCAGGACATGTTAAAGATGATCTAATAAGGTGCCATAAACGCAGTCTCTAGGTATGTCACCTTTAGGAAATAGGAGCTTGAACGTAGTCTCTGGGTACACCGCATTTAGAATAAGCTAACAAAACCAAATAGAACCACGTTCCATGGTTTTTAAGGCCAGTCGAATCATATATTAGGCTAGTAAGACATGATTTTGAGGGGTTTCAGGGTTTTTAGGGTACAACCAGCTTGGTGACCATGAGGGAATCCAAGGCTTACGGAGTCTTACGGAGGCCTTAGATGAAGAAGATCTAATCCTATGAAAGGTATATCCGACAGAGGGTTTTAACTTCACCATGAAGGGCTTTGCGAGAATCAAAACTAGTAGCGGTGGATACATACCACTGGAGTGACACGATCTTCAACTATACAAGGTAATCTAGACATTGAATCGTCGATCAAGAACGTTAAGCTAAGCATGTTCGCAATCATAATAGAAGGCCATGGAAAATAACTTCATCGGAATAACACGATTAATTTCCACTCATTTTAATATGTTGGAAAGAGAAAATAGAATCATGGAGATTGAAGAGGGGCGATCTCGCGCTGGTCCTGAGCTGGAGGAGATGATCACCGATCAATGAACTGCAAGGAAGAGAAACAGATCAGGGGGCCCAGGGATGGTTCCCTGGGGAAAACCCTCCGATGCCTAAGTCAGTAGAGCAGTGGTGGAAGCTATGAATGGAGGAGGAAGGAGATGCACGAGATCCCTCTCCACCAAGGTGGTGAAGTGGTTCCTGCTAAGGGAGTTTTAGGCGTATGTTCACCTTACCTTTCGCTGGAGGGAGTCCCATGTTTAAATAATGCGCCAGCCTTATGAGTCCCGTAAGCTGAGGAGTTTCAGGCGGGGGTTAGGTCCTCGACGTGGGCTCTTTACGTCCTCAACGTGGGTTCTTTATAGCCTTGAGGAGTCGTGGGCCCCTTTATCCTTGTAAACTCCTGCTCAGAAAGGGCTCTTAACGGCAGCGTGGATAAGCAACCGTCGATCGACCCAAGCGTGAAGAGTGCCGGCTCTGTCCCGGGCGATAGGCATAGCTCGAGTGAGGTTCGGTCGGAGTGGGCGCTGGGCGCCAGCCCTTATCCCGGCGAGGGGGATAGGTCGGCCGTGGGTCTTCCTCCGACCGGACCGACGCTCGGCCTTCCGAGCCTAATGGCCACCTAGGAAGTGCTTGATCCTGAGTGAGCTTATTGGGCTTTTATGCTAAGTGGGCCCTGCGGGGCGGTCACTTAGATGAGCTGGGCCTCGTTTGGTCTCGCTGGACCTAGTTCGGCCACTCTTGGATGGGCTAAAAAAATCCCCCTCTCCACTCGTCCCCCTCCTACTCCCGAGCCTTGGCAGGCACCGAAGAGTAGCCGTTGGGGTTTTGGACCAACGTGGCTTGGGTGGGTGGAGATCTGGCGGTGCTAAGAAGCCACATGCCGTGGTCACCTAGGCCCGTAATAATGATAATCCTGACGGATTTGAAACGAAGGGGCCCCTTTTTCTCGGAGGTCGAAACGACGCACCGCCTTCCATGAGGAGATATAAGCGTTGTGTGCTTGCTGTCATTCCATACTCCCTCCACTTTAGGGTTTTGCCCTCTTTCGTACTTGCTTTCGAGGCTCTTTAATGTGCTGTGGGAATATGACGGAAGAGCAGAGACTCGCAGCGGCGTTCACAGAGTTGGCGGAGATAACCACGGAGGTGGTTCGACAGCTTCCCCTTCCTCCAGAGTCTTCGGAGTCTTGAGGGCCTTCTTCTTCAAGTTCCTCTTCAGATTCCATGGTGGACCAGCATCCGAAAGTTGAGGAGTTGGAGGGTGAGTCGGAGGCAAGGGTGGTGGTGATACCGTCGGCTCCGAACTGCAGCAAGCTGGGGGAGGCAGAGGTGAAGTGGCTGGAGCACTAGTTTCACCTACCCTGGCAGTACTACTTCATCGCGGATACCCCAAACGAGACGAGCTTGGATTCTCGTATGGGCCATTTCTGCTCCTTCCTTCTGTCGTGGAAGGGTGGGTTTCGTCTTCCCTTCGACCCTTTTGTTCTTAACCTTCTCAATTTCTTTCAGTTGGCTCCCGTACAGTTGGTAGCCAACTCTTATTTCCTTCTCTCTGCCTTCCGCATCCTATGCCTTCAGTGCGGGGTTCCTTCTTCCTTGGACCTCTTCTATTACTTTTTTGAGTTGAAGAAGCATTGCTCGGCTGGGAAGGGCTTCTATTTCGTCCAGGCGAGGTGAAACAGGAGCTGTGTTTCCTTAGCCGTGAAGGACTCTTTCGACAAGGGGTGGAAGACCCAGTTCTTTTGGGTGGGAATTTTTTTGGTGGAGGATTCTTGGAGGTGTCCTATAATCCCCAACTTTCACCCGAACATTCCCCCGAGGCAAGATGAGTTCTCTCTGGATGTGGAGAAGTATGAGGCCATTCTGCAGAAGCATCGCCAGTCCACAGAGGAGATGGTGACCCCGGAGAACATCAAACGATGCCTTCTCCAGGGGCTATGGCCGACAGGTATGGGCACTACGAATCAGTGTTCTCTTCGGATGATGAAGCAATTTTTCTTTTCCTGACCATATCTTCTTTTGCGCAGACACCAGGCGGCCAGCTGCGGAGGAGGAGCATGAGACCGATCGGGAAGTGATCGATCTGGGGGACGACTCGGTTGTCGTTGAGTCGTAGGCTCCCGAGGGTCGCTCCCGACCGCGAGATAGGGGCAAGGGGGTGGCCCGGGAAGGGTCTTCCAGGCCGCGGGGGTCCAAGCGTAAGGATCCCGTGGAGGGGATGATACGGGATGCCGTGAAGGCCAAGAAGCGGGCCAAAAGAGTCGGGGCCGTCCCCGCAGTTGAAGGTGGCTCTGGCTCGGCTCTCCCCTTTGCCGAGCATGACGGGGCCGACCCTATTAGGCCGACTCTCCCATCCACCGAGCAAGAAGGGGCCGAGGAGGCCAGGGCCGTTTCTATGGTTGGCGGTAGTGTCGGCTCGGCTCGCCCCTCTGTAGAAGCAGAGGGGGCCGGGGCCGAAGCGGGTGACTCTAGGACCGCGACCGAGATTGGAGCGTCGGGCGAGGCGGGCGGCGCTCCGGGTGGCAACGTCAGGGCCGAGTCGATCGAGGCCGGGGGGTCGAGAGGAGAGACGACGTAGCCCCAACTGACCGAGGCAAGAGGGGTGGATGAAGTAGCTGCTCAATCCGGGTCGGCCGGCGAGGCTCCCGAGGGGATGCCGCTCGGAGGGGGGGGGGCAATTCTGACTATTCTGGAGAGGCTAGGCATCCAGGGCCCTCTGTACTATGTTAGCGCAGCAAGAGTGATATAGAAGGGGGGATGAATATATCACTCCCAATTTGTAGAAACTTAGGCGGAAAATAAATTCTACTGCTAACGCACCTCCTTAACCCGTACACAGAGAAATGTAAATGAGAATGAAGAACTGATCACATGGAAGCAAAGAGACAAGTAGATGAAGAGCACAGATAACAATAGCAAACCACAGAGGAGGCACTCAGTTTTTTAGGTGGTTCGATTGAGTCCGCAATCTACATCCACCCCTCACTCCAACTAGAGTGAGGATTCCACTAGACAATGCTAGATCAATGCAGACTCAGTCTGCGAACAACATGCTGCCACACAGCTTGAACACCAAGGGAAACAAATCCCTCAACCAAGTTCTGCTACCCACAGAACTTGAAACCTGTTCTAGCTCCCAGCTAGAACACAACCGGAGAATCCTCTCCCTTCCTCCACACACCGGAGGGAAACTGTTAATGACAACCAGTCACTAACACCACCAGAGATCACCGATCTCTCTTCCTCTGCAACTCAGAGGGAAACTGGAGTAATACTCTCTTCCTCCACACACTGGAGGGAAACCAATTCAAATCAGAAGGATGAACAAAATGAAACGAAAACAAAGTAGAAACAAAAACCAATGAAGAAGAAATCAGTTCTGAAACCCAATACAAATGTAGCTTCAAATGAAGCAATTCATCAATCCACACACACTGCTCTAACTCTCGAACAATCTCCTCTCAGATCTGGAACTCTCTGCTCTTTTTCTTTTCTGGATTGTGCAAACTCTCACCAATGGCTTTTGCTATTTTCTTTTCATGATCAGACTTCTACTGAAGGATGAAGCTCTATATTTATAGCAGATATTGGCGTGTGGCTGCCAGGTTCCCGCCCATGCACTTTTTGGCCAGATCATTTGAATTTCGACCACATGGCAGCATCCTGACCAGGTTGCCATCCACGTGTCATGCGCCTGTTGTCTTGGATCACGTGCCAGGTGCCAATCTCGATTCACGTGCCCAATCATCAGCCTGAATCGCCTGCAGACAAACAGATGGAATGTATATACTTAGTTAGTTCAAGCTTTAAACACGAATGTATATACTTCAGAAACATCAACTGATTAAGTGTGTACAACGTGAGAGAGTGTACAGACTTAGTGAATAAGGCGCATGTGAAAGCAGTGTATAGACTTATGAACAATGCAAACGAGATGCAATGTATAGACTTATGACCAATGCAAACGAATGGCAGTGTATAGACTTATGAACAATGCGCATGAATGGCAGTGTATAGACTTATGAACAAGTGCATGTGAAGGCAGTGTATAGACATGTAATGAACAATGCAAACGGGCCTTATCAATGTGTAAACATTACAAAGCTTCTGCCACTGTATAGACTTCACGAAGCCTAACCAGTGTACAGACTTGGAACCAGTGTGAGGCTCTTAATAAGACGGTGAGCAATGTACTGACTTGAACCCCAACGGTGATGTATAGACTTCAACATGCTTGAGCCAGTGTATAGACTATGCCAGAGTGAGACGATGCATTTGACACTCGGCTGAATAGACTTGCAACGTTCTGAAAGAAACGATCGGCTGTTGAGCCAATGTATATACTCTGAATGTAAAGGCAGTCTGTATAGACTTGAATCGCTTGAAGCGATGTACAGACTTGGTGAAGCTCAAGCACTGTACAGACTTGTGAAGACTTCAGCGTTGTACAGACTTGGTGAAGCTCAAGTGAATGTACAGACTTGATGAACCACTGTGGATGTGTGGACTTGAGCGAATGAAGCCAATGTACAGACTTGCCTAAGACGCAGAATGAGACGCTGGCTGAGACGGACGTTGTACAGACTTTGAAAGAGCAGTTCAATGTATAGACTTGAACGAATGAGGCGGATGTACAGACTTGCCTAAGACGCAGCATGAGACGCTGGCTGAGACGGACGCTGTACAGACTTTGAAGACTTTGAACGTTTGAGCAGCATGCAATGTACACACTTAGTGATGTACTTACTTGGCCAGGAAAGCGTAGGGAAATATTAAGTGTATGGACTTGGCCAAGCGTAGGAACAGATGAGGAGTGTACAGACTTGGCGTTGTATAGACTTGGCTTTGAACGCTTAGGCTGAAGGTAATGTGTAGACTAAGCGATGTATAGACTTTGCCCAAGGAACCGAATGTATAGACTTCAAAAGAAGCAGTTCGATGTACAGACTTCAAGGATTCTAGACAACGGACGCTGTACAGACTTGGACTCAAGAAATGTATATACTTAGCATGAAGACAGCTAGTCTATGTATAGACTTTGGTGAAGCTATCTCTAAAGCAATGTTAAGACTTTGTGCAATGTATGTACTTTAGTGTGTGCGAGCCTGTTGACAGGCAATGTGTAGACTTTGATTGTGTAAAGCAGGCGATGTACATACTATGCAAACATGACACTGGGCGATGTATAGACTTACACTATCGGGTGTTTAGACATCAAGAGAATGCAGCAGCCAGTGTATTGACGTGAGGCTTGGAAGGATGTATAGGGTTGAGGTGAACTGACTTTGAGTATTGAGACCAGTGTATGGACTTCAGTTAGAAAGTGCCCGATGTACAGACTAGAAGAGGATATGCCAATGTACAGACTAAATGGATCAAGCTGGTGTATAGACTTTGTGCCCAACCTATTAATGCTCTGATGCGTCGACCTACCCTTGCTGATGAGTCGACCCACTACTGTTCATATTAACCAAACAGTGTAGATAGATAAAATAATGGAACAGCATATGAACTGAACTCACTTAGGAGATGAACCAGCATGAATCTAGAGATAGAAGGTTGATTTATAGTGTGAGACATCATCAAAACCATAGGGATGTAACAATCTCCCCCTTTTTGATGATGACAACACTATGAATCAAGCAATATCAAGTTTCAACAAGAGATTTATATCAGCTGCAACAAACAAAGTAAATTCAAGGCATGCACTTGCAGATGAATTATACAATCCCTACAACACACTCTCATCTCCCCCACAACTTATAACCATATCTTCCACGAAGCAACATGACTCCCCCAAAACTCAAGACAAATCCAAGACTCACTGATATTGCAGAACTTCTCACTGAAATTGCAAATATTGCAAACTTCTCTCCCCCTTTGACATCAGCAAAAAGAACTACAGAATGTATGACAGTGCTGGAAACATGAGGACTAAGGGCAGTAACTTCTTAGTGCAGAAAGTCACGAGTAGGTCTTAAGAGAATAAGTGAGGTTCTAATCTCAAGAGAAGATTCTTTAAGCTCCAGTACATAATAGAGAAGTAGAATGATAGACAAGTTTATCAGCATACATAGTGGATGATTTAGAGCAGGAATTCACAAGTATGGCCAGATATAGCTGATCATTCAGCTATCCCACAAGACAGCAAGAAACGAAATCAGAGAGGTGTTCTCAAAGTATTGAGGACAAGCAATCCATTAGTTGCATAACAACAAGGAATTTTTTGTTGGAGATGATTTTCAAGAAGATTAATGAGTAAGTTGGTAGTTCACTCCTTTGACATTAGAGAGACACCTTGATTAGAGGCCTGAATCTCTAGTTACTCAGAGTGAGTACCTCATTACTTCCCCCTTTTTTTTATTATTAGGGAACAGAGATAGTAACTGTGGCTTTTGACATGAGGAAACACCTTGATTAGAGGCCAGAGTCCCTAGTTACTCACCAGCAAGCCACCATTGCTCTGTCATGTCTTTTCATTCATTTTAAGCATTTGACACCTCATGACATGGGAGAAAAATTCATTTCATTGATGAAGCTCCCAGTTTCTCAGTGATCAGAACAGAACATTTTTGTTCAGTTAAGCCCTTGAGTTAAAGAGATAGAATGATTGAAAACAATACCAAAAAGGACTATTTCTTGAATTGAGTCTTGAAGTCTAGATTTCAAGTTGATTGGGTCAGATAACAAGACATACAAGTTTTTGGCCTGAACCAGAATCAATGACAATGTAGGAAGATATACTTTATGCAATTAGTCCAGATCTCTGAAGAAGTACTAAAGGAAAGATTCTAATCTGGAGATTAGAGTCACTAACTTATAGACTTAAGAGATAAGTGACACTCTATTGTCTGAGAGAACCACTCTAGATCAGTCATGCAAGACCAGCAAAGTTACACATCTGGACAGCCCTTTTGAATCTGTCAAAGAACTTCTCTTCTCACATCACAACTCAGCTCCCCCTAAGACATAGCATTCCTCAATAAAATATTTCAGCATAATCTCAAAGCTTCCCCTTACTCAAAGCATTCCTGAAAGCTAACCAGTAAGCATTTTGAACTCCCCCTTAAACCAGCATGAAAGAAGGCTAAACATCAGACAAACACAACTCCCCTCACAACAAGAACAGGCTTCATAATTAAGACAATTTGTATAAGCCTAATTATCTTCTCAATATGGTGAATTTTTCATTATCCAGAGGTTTTGTGAATATGTCAGCAATCTGATTATCTGTGCCTACATGAATCAGTTCAAAATTATTCTTAGACACCTCATCTCTTATAAAATGATGTCTTATCTCTATGTGTTTGGTTCGTGAATGCAAAACAGGATTTTTAGCAAGATTGATGGCACTAGTATTATCACAGTAAATTGGTGTACACCCCAGGTCTACTTGGTAGTACTGAAGCTGGTGTTTAATCCATATTACTTGTGTTCCACAGCTCCCTGCAGCCACATATTCAGCTTCTGCAGTGGAGAGGGCCACATAATGTTATTTCTTGGAGCCCCAAGACACTAAACACCCACCCAAGAATTCACAATGGCCACTAGTGCTTTTCCTGTCTAGTTTACAGCCTGCATAATCAGCATCTGTGTATGCTACTAAGTTAAATGTGTGAGATGCAGGAAACCATAAACCAAGAGAATGACTAGCTGACAAATATCTGAAGATTCTTTTAACTGCAGCTAAGTGTAATTTAGTAGGTCTAGATTGATACCTTGCACACATTCCTACACTGAATTGTATATCTGGTCTAGAGGCTGTCAAGTAGAGAAGTGATCTAATCATACCTCGATAAAGTTTGGCATTTACTTCTTTACCTGTCTCATCTGCATCCAATGAGATATTGGTGCCCATGGGTGTAGTAATGTGCTTTAAGTTTTCCATGCCAAACCTTTTGAACAGTTCCATTGTATATTTGGTTTGGTTGATGAAGCACCCATCTTCTAGCTGCTGTACCTGCAATCCAAGAAAATATTTTAGTTCACCAACCAAGCTCATTTCAAATTAAGCAGACATCATGGTAGAAAATTCATCACATAGTTCATGCTTAGTAGATCCAAATACAATGTCATCTACATATACCTGAACTATGATGAGATCTTTATTTATGCCCTTGGTAAATAAAGTTTGATCAACTTTACCTCTTTTGTAGCCCTTGCTGATCAGAAATTCAGACGATCTTTCATACCAAGCTCTTGGAGCTTGCTTTAGACCTTACAAGGCTTTGTTTAACCTGAAAACTTGGTTAGGTTGAGGAGAATATTGAAATCCAGGAGGTTGTTCAACAAAAACTTCTTCCTTAATGACTCCATTTAAAAAGGCACTTTTAACATCCATTTGTTGGAGTTTTATATTCTTTGAGCATGCAAAGGCAAGCAACAATCTTATAGCTTCCATCCTAGCAACAGGTGCATAGGATTCATCAAAGTCTACACCAAATTCCTGACAGTAGCCTTTGGCTACTAATCTGGCCTTATTCCTCGAGATGATTCCATCTTCATTCATCTTATTTTTGAACACCCACTTGGTTCCTATGATATTTATACCATCTGGTCTTAGGACAAGCTCCCAGACATTATTCCTTTCAAACTGACCTAATTCCTCACTCATAGTATTGACCCAAGCTTGATCAGCTAAGGCCTCTTCTACTGTTTTGGGTTCAATTTGTGAGACTAATGCAATTAAGTCATCATTATTCACATTTCTAAAATGAGACCTAGTCCGAAGAGGATCTTCAGGATTACCTATGACTTTATCTAAAGGATGGTCTTTAAGAAATCTGATATTTGTTGAAGACTCACCTGTTTCTCTTGGACCTTCCTGATTTGGGGAATTTGTTTCTCCACTCGGCTGAGTCTTCTCTTCTTCTTGTTGGTCTTCTAGAAAATCTCCACCATGATTGGAATCCCTGTCAAGATTTTCAACATTAGAAACATCTTTCTTTTCACTAAAAAGGATGTGTGGAGACTCTTCCACTTTCTGATCTGATATGTTAAATACCCTATATGCCCTTGACACTTCAGAGTAACCCAAGAATATTCCAGGTGAACTTTTGGCTTCAAACTTGTCTAAATCTTTCTTATCATTGTTATGAATAAAACATTTTGCTCCAAAAATTTTAAAATGAAACAAGTTTGGTTTCTTACCTTTTAGAAGCTCATAGGGTGTTTTCTTGTGTATGGGTCTTACAATGGCCCTGTTGATTATGTAGGTTGCTGTATTGGCCGCTTCTGCCCAAAACCTTCTAGGTAATTTACTTTCAATCAACATGGTTCGGGCCATCTCCACCACAGTTCTATTTCTCCTCTCCACAATCCCATTCTGTTCAGGTGTCCTGGGAGAAGAAAACCTGTGAGTTAGTCCCTCTTTTTCACAAAGATCAGTAAACATGGAGTTTTCAAACTCACCTCCATGGTCAGATTGAATAGAACAGACCTTGTATTTCCCTTCTTGTTTGACCTTATTGAAAAACAGATTAAACTTTTGAAATGCATCACTCTTATTTGCTAAGAAAAATATCCATGAATATCTAGAGAAGTCATCTATGATGACATAGCCAAACCTATTTCCATTGAGACTCTGAGTTCTAGTGGGACCGAAAAGGTCCATATGAAGAAGTTCCATTGGTCTAGAAGACAATGGCTCAGATCTTAATTTAAAAGAATTTCTGGTCTGTTTGCCTAGAGCACAGGCATCACATGCTTTTGATATTGAGTTGAATTTAATTCTAGGCATGCCTCTAACTAAATCATGCTTGACCAATTTATTTAAAGTTGAAAAGCTAGCATGACCTAGACGTCTATGCCATTCAAATGCATCATTTTCAGAATTGACAGATAAGTAAATAGTATATTCAGATTTCTCATCTAAGTCTACAATGTAGACATTATTAATCTTGTTGGCTACAAATTTAACCATGTCAGAATTTGTTTCAAGGATTTTGCATGAACTATCATCAAATATAACCCTGTGACCCCTGTCACATAACTGACTTATGCTAATCAGGTTGTGTTGAAGCCCTTCCACAAGTAAGACTTTTTCAATGGAGTTTGTGGAAGACTTACCTACTATACCAACTCCAATTATTTTACCTTTTTTCTTTCCTCCAAACTTGACCAGACCCCCTGGTTTCATCTCTATATTGCTAAACTTGGATCGGTCTCCTGTCATATGCCTGGAGCAGCCACTGTCGAGGTACCACTTGTTATCTTCAGCTGCCAGGCCGACCTACACAAATACATCAAGCAGAGTGATTTGGAACCCAAGATGAGTTGGGTCCAAAGACATTGTTCAAATCTCTAATCAAGTGTTTAGGTATCCAGATTTACTTCAGCATGGTTTTCTCTGGCACCTTCCTTTCTGAATTATTAAAGTTGAATCCAGCTGAACTGGAGAAGTGAGTTCTATTCCATTCATTAGTCTTCCTATTCCTAGGAAATTTCCTGTAGGCTTGTTGATTAGCATATCTTTGACCATGAAAGTTATTTCTCCAGTAGGTCCTGTTTGGGCCCATCTGATTGTTGTAATTCCAGCTCTTATTCTGATTTACTTTCTTGGTCCATCTACCATTTGTGTTCTTGTGAGTGGGCTTATTGTTATTCTTCATAAAATTCATTCCCATCTTGAATGGTTGTCCAGTACTGGTTTTTGTGTTTTCTTTAGGACTTTGAATTTCCTTAGAGCTGTTTGAGCTGGATGATGTGTCCAGCTTTTCTTTTCCCTTCTCTGGGCAGAAGGTGATGGTCTTGAATTGCAAGGGTCTCTTGTTGGTTGGGTCATAGCCTAGACCTTCCTTATTGAAATTGACCCTAGTCCCTAGTATAGCATCTAAGCTAGTCTTTCCTTGGACAAACTTTTCTAAGACTTTCTATTTTTCTTCCAGCTCCTTTTGAAGGGACTCAGAATTTTTTAGGAGTTCAGCATTTACCTTCTTCACAGCTTCATATTTCTCTGAGTTTATTCTAATTTCATTCATGCTTTCTTCAGTTTTAGTTTTGAATTCATTGAGCTGTTTTTGACTTTCTTGAATTTCTCCCTTGAGCTTATCATTCTCTTTCCTTAGTGAGGTCATTTCTTCTAGTTGTTCTTTTAGCTTCTCATTTTCCTCACAGACCAGAGTTTGTTCTTCAACATTTGTGTTAAATTTTCTTTTCAGAACTCTGTGCTCTTTGCTAAGAGAATTAAATTTATCTAGCAAGTCACCATAAGCATCCTCCCAGTCATCAATTGAGAAATTTTCAAAAACGTTTATTACCTCCTCTTCACTGTTTGCCATAAGGCAAATTCCATCTTCATATTCTTCTGAGGAAGCTTCTTCTAGGTCTTCTTCTTCCTCGCTCCATGTGCAGACCATCGCCTGTGGCTTCTTCTTCTTCTGCACTTTTATGTTTTTCTTCTGAAGATAGGGACCCTTCTTCTGGAGGTCTGGGCATTCGCCTTTCATATGTCCCTGTTTGTTACAATTAAAACAAGTCAGTCTCCTAGGATTTCTATCCCTGTAACTAGTAAATTCAGCATTCTTGTTGAAAGAGTGTGGTTTCATCTTCCTAAAGGTCTTTCCCTTTTTCTTCAAAAATTTTCTGAACTATCTAGTGAGCATTGCCTGCTCCTCCTGGTCAAGATTTGACAAACCTTCAAGCTCGGACTCAGACTCGGGGCTACTACTGCTGCTCCCGCTGTTGCTACTCTTATTGTGGGATGCCCTTAGAGCCACATTCTTACCCTTCCTCTCACTTCCTTCTCCACCTCCTTTGAAATTCATCTCATATGTCATAAGAGATCCTATGAGTTCATTCACAGTCAAGATAGTCAGATCTTTTGACTCCTCAATCACAATGGCCTTAGTGTGCCATGCCGGGGATAAAGATCTAAGGATTTTCCTGACTATATCTGCCTCAGCAAGATCCTTCCCTAGCCCTTTAAGTGTGTTAGTGATTAAGGACAACCTGGCATACATTTCAGTTATATTCTCATCTGCATTCATCTTGAACATTTCATACTTAGAAGTGTAGAGGTTTACCTTCGAGGCTTTCACTTGAGCTGTACCTTCATAGATCAATTGCAGCTCATCCCACATTCGCTTGGCAGTTCTGTATGCAGATATACGGGCATATTCTTCTGGATGAACAGCACACTGGATGATGTTCAGCGCCATCCAGTTGAGTGAGGAGAGCTTGACATGGTCATCTGTCCAAGCGTCCTCGTTTGGTGGCAGATCATATGGCCCCACCGTGATTACTCTCCACAGTTTATGACTCTGAGCCCTGATGAACACTTCCATCCTGTTCTTCCAAAACAGATAGTTACTACCATCGAAATAAGGAGGGCGACTAATGGATTGACCTTCGGCCATGAAGGTTCTAGGACCACTAGCATTTCCTTGACCGTTCGTCCACATGGCGTAAACCTGCTTTGATACCAATTGTTAGCGCAACAAGAGTGATATAGAAGGGGGGGATGAATAGATCACTCCTAATTTGTAGAAACTTAGCCGGAAAATAAATTCTACTGCTAACGCACCTCCTTAACCCGTACACAGAGAAATGTAAATGAGAATGAAGAACTGATCACATGGAAGCAAAGAGACAAGCAGATGAAGAGCGCAGATAACAATAGCAAACCACAGAGGAGGCACTCGGTTTTTTAGGTGGTTCGATTGCAGTCCGCAATCTACATCCACCCCTCACTCCAACTAGAGTGAGGATTCCACTAGACAATGCTAGATCAATGCAGACTCAGTCTGCGAACAACATGCTGCCACACAGCTTGAACACCAAGGGAAACAAATCCCTCAACCAAGTTCTGCTACCCACAGAACTTGAAACCTGTTCTAGCTCCCATCTAGAACACAACCGGAGAATCCTCTCCCTTCCTCCACACACCGGAGGGAAACTGTTAATGACAACCAGTCACTAACACCACCAGAGATCACCGATCTCTCTTCCTCTGCAACTTAGAGGGAAACTGGAGTAATACTCCCTTCCTCCACACACCGGAGGGAAACCAATTCAAATCAGAAGGATGAACAAAATGAAACGAAAACAAAGTAGAAACAAAAACCAATGAAGAAGAAATCGGTTCTGAAACCCAATACAAATGTAGCTTCAAATGAAGCAATTCATCAATCCACACACACTGCTCTAACTCTCGAACAATCTCCTCTCAGATCTGGAACTCTCTGCTCTTTTTCTTTTCTGGATCGTGCAAACTCTCACCAATGGCTTCTGCTATTTTCTTTTCACGATCAGACTTCTACTGAAGGATGAAGCTCTATATTTATAGCAGATATTGGCGTGTGGCTGCCAGGTTCCCGCCCATGCACTTTTTGGCCAGATCATTTGAATTTCAACCACATGGCAGCATCCTGACCAGGTTGCCATCCACGTGTCATGCGCCTGTTGTCTTGGATCATGAGCCAGGTGCCAACCTCGATTCACGTGCCCAATCATCAGCCTGAATCGCCTGCAGACAGACAGATGGAATGTATATACTTAGTTAGTTCAAGCTTTAAACACGAATGTATATACTTCAGAAACATCAACTGATTAAGTGTGTACAACGTGAGAGAGTGTACAGACTTAATGAATAAGGCGCATGTGAAAGCAGTGTATAGACTTATGAACAATGCAAACGAGATGCAATGTATAGACTTATGACCAATGCAAATGAATGGCAGTGTATAGACTTATGAACAATGCGCATGAATGGCAGTGTATAGACTTATGAACAAGTGCATGTGAAGGCAGTGTATAGACATGTAATGAACAATGCAAACGGGCCTTATCAATGTGTAAACATTACAAAGCTTCTGCCACTGTATAGACTTCACGAAGCCTAACCAGTGTACAGACTTGGAACCAGTGTGAGGCTCTTAATAAGACGGTGAGCAATGTACTGACTTGAACCCCAACGGTGATGTATAGACTTCAACATGCTTGAGCCAGTGTATAGACTATGCCAGGGTGAGACGATGCATTTGACACTCGGCTGAATAGACTTGCAACGTTCTGAAAGAAACGATCGGCTGTTGAGCCAATGTATATACTCTGAATGTAAAGGCAGTCTGTATAGACTTGAATCGCTTGAAGCGATGTACAGACTTGGTGAAGCTCAAGCACTGTACAGACTTGTGAAGACTTCAGCGTTGTACAGACTTGGTGAAGCTCAAGTGAATGCACAGACTTGATGAACCACTGTGGATGTGTGGACTTGAGCGAATGAAGCCAATGTACAGACTTGCCTAAGACGCAGCATGAGACGCTGGCTGAGACGGACGCTGTACAGACTTTGAAAGAGCAGTTCAATGTATAGACTTGAACGAATGAGGCGGATGTACAAACTTGCCTAAGACGCAGCATGAGACGCTGGCTGAGACGGACGCTGTACAGACTTTGAAGACTTTGAACGTTTGAGCAGCATGCAATGTACACACTTAGTGATGTACTTACTTGGCCAGGAAAGCGTAGGGAAATGTTGAGTGTATGGACTTGGCCAAGCGTAGGAACAGATGAGGAGTGTATAGACTTGGCATTGTATAGACTTGGCTTTGAACGCTTGGGCTGAAGGCAATGTGTAGACTAAGCGATGTATAGACTTTGCCCAAGGAACCGAATGTATAGACTTCAAAAGAAGCAGTCCGATGTACAGACTTCAAGGATTCTAGACAACGGACGCTGTACAGACTTGGACTCAAGAAATGTATATACTTAGCATGAAGACAGCCAGTCTATGTATAGACTTTGGTGAAGCTATCTCTGAAGCAATGTTCAGACTTTGTGCAATGTATGTACTTTAGTGTGTGCGAGCCTGTTGACAGGCAATGTGTAGACTTTGATTGTGTAAAGCAGGCGATGTACATACTATGCAAACATGACACTGGGCGATGTATAGACTTACACTATCGGGTGTTTAGACATCAAGAGAATGCAGCAGCCAGTGTATTGACGTGAGGCTTGGAAGGATGTATAGGGTTGAGGTGAACTGACTTTGAGTATTGAGACCAGTGTATGGACTTCGGTTAGAAAGTGCCCGATGTACAGACTAGAAGAGGATATGCCAATGTACAGACTAAATGGATCAAGCTGGTGTATAGACTTTGTGCCCAACCTATCAATGCTCTGATGCGTCGACCCACCCTTGCTGATGAGTCGACCCACTACTGTTCATATTAACCAAACAGTGTAGATAGATAAAATAATGGAACAGCATATGAACTGAACTCACTTAGGTGATGAACCAGCATGAATCTAGAGATAGAAGGTTGATTTATAGTGTGAGACATCATCAAAACCATAGGGATGCAACATACTAGAAATGTTGCAGCATAGCTTTGAAGGTGGTGAGGGGAGGAGACAGGCAACGCTCCCCACCCGTGGCGCTTGAAATGGCTATGGAGGGTGGCCTGGTCCTGGCCCAGTTGGGGGCCTCTCTGGCTGAAGCTTACGCTCGATCGGAGTCAGAACGGGTGAACCTTGCCTGGACCCTTGGTGCGTCCGACAGGAAGGTAGCTCGGCTCACTGAGGAGCATGATGGGCTTCGGCGGGAGCTCTCCTCGGTTAGAGAGCTGGCGAGGGCGAGCCAGGCGGAGGCCCGGACACTGACCGAGCAATTAGCTCAGGCCCGCGGCTCGCTCGAGAGAATGAGCAAGCTTCTGGAGGAGGAGCGCGTGGCCCGTGTCGAGCGAGATGGCTGGTGGGAGGCTGAGCGCGCCGACCTTTTAGACCGAGCGGAGGAAGCCACACGTCTTTGGCTGGAGGCAGAGGCTGATCGGGCCGAGGCGGAGAAGCAGATAGCCGAGGCAGAGCGGAGGTTGGCCGAGGCGGAGTGGGTGATGCCCGAGCTCGCTAGTAGGGTGGGATCGGCCGGGGCGGAGGCGCTCGAGCAATACAAACGCTCGGAGGCCTACCGGGTCAACCTTAAGGAGGCTGCCCTCCCCTACTACGAGTTAGCACTTCATAGGGGCCTCCGCAAGGGGTTCGAGCACGGCTATGGTCGGGACGTCTTCTACGCGGAGGAGCAAGCACCCGGGACAATCAGTTTCCCATCCGGGCAATGCTATGACTCAGATTCGGCGTTCTCCGATTCCTGTAGTTCGGCGTCGGGGGAAGAAGGAGACCAGGGGGGCTCGTCTTCATCCGAGGAGTCACCAACTTTGGATGCCTCGGGAGGGCGCACAACAGAGGAAGTTCTCACGCAGGTGGGGTCAGTGCCAGGGTCGGCCGTCACCGAGGGTGTCGGGGGAAGATCGTCCGAGCCTTTAACTTCCCAGCCTCAAGATGGGCCAGGGGCTTGATGTATCTATTTTTCTTTTTCTCCTTGTATGTTTTTCCTTTTTTGAAGAAAAACTTCTCTTTTTGTGTAAAGGAAGGTCGAGAACGTAAGGCAATAGCGTTATGATAAAGACTTGACTATTTCTTACCACCATTGCCATGGTTTGACCAGTGTATCCGTAGTAGTTAGAAAGTGCCGATACTTTCTGCGTGGATCTTGCATAATGGTTGGGCAGGCGTTTGACATGGTGTCTTTCCATTTTCTCATGCTTTAAATGCCCGGCCGCTTCGTGTGTCCCGTTGGGATGGAACTGAGGAGTCTGAGGTGACCGTTCGTAGGGAGAGGTCCCTTTAGCATGTTTTTGAGGGGAGAATCATTTAAGGCAAGTAGCCTCCCTTCGCCTATAAAAGGTCTGAAGGGCGTCTCTTCCTCTCCATCGCTTAGGGTCTCCTCTGACAGTCTTTCCTCCCTCCTTCTTCACGAAGCATTATGCTGTCAAATTTGAAGCATGGAAGACACTCCGGAAGATGAAGCTGCCAACGACGGAGGGCAGAGAGTCTTTGTTGCTTCGGGTCTGAAGGGAGTTCGACGGTCGGCTGGCAGGTATGAAGGGGGTTCGACATGTGGAAGCATGTCGCCTTCTTTTTATCAGTTCCGGCAGTGCTGGCGGGGAGGGACGTAACGGCGGGCAGATGGGGGGATCAGGCACCCCTTTCTCTCGTCCCTTCCCGCTCACTCTCGGTAGGGGATCCCTCATGATTCCTCTCCACTTCCTGCTTCTCCTCCCTTCTCCCCACAGCCTCTTTCTCTCTCTTCTGCCCTTCCTATCATTTCTTTCACTCTTTGCAGGATGCCTCTTGACATCCTCTTTTTTTCTTTCTTTGGCTCTTTGCAGGATGCCTCTCGGCATTCCCTGTGATTAGTTGGCTTCCTCTTCCCCTTCATCTTCCCTGTGCAACTTGGAAGGTAGCCTTCCTCTGTCACCTTTGTTCCGAGTTACCCGAGCCAATGGGGTCGACTATCCATTATCCGAGCCAATTTCTGCACGAGGCAGAGTCAGTGGCTAGACGCAGGAAGGTTAACCGAGTCAGCCGAGCAATGGGTTTGTACGGTTGCGCCAGATGGATTTTTGCTTTTTTTTTGACATGTATTGTATTGGCTACGGCCTTTCTGATGTACAAACAATTATTTGAATGAAAGAGGAAGGAAATTTTTGTTTTATCTCATATTGCTTACATGACTGAAGTGTTCAGAAGTAGAACTTGCATAGTGTAGTCGCATTCCATGTCCGAGGGATGGGTTCTCCTTCCATAGTAGATAGCCGATACGCTCCTTTCCCAAGCGTCTCGACCACTCGGTAGGGGCCTTCCCAATTAGGGGATAGCTTGCCCGCCACCTCAAGTGGTCGAGAGGCTTCGGCTTTTTTGAGAACGAAGTCTCCCGGCTAGAAGTGTCTATCTCAGACTTTGACGTTGTAGTATCGAGTGAGGCGGCGTTGATATTCCATTGCTCGGATGCTGGTAATCTCTCAGACTTCATCTGCTAGGTTGAGGTTTTCGAGTAGTTTCTGGTCGTTTGCCTCGGGCGAGAAGCAGATGACTCGGAGGGAGGGATTGCCAATCTCCAACGGGATAACGGCCTCGGTGCCATACACCAGTTGAAAGGGACTCTCACCGATTGCCGTTCTAGGAGTCGTTCTGTGCGACCAAAGTATGTTCGGCAATTCCTCGAGCCAGCTGCCCTTGGCTTTGTCGAGCCTAGTCTTGATGCCTTTTAAGATAGTCTTATTGGCATTTTCGACTAGCCCGTTAGCTTGAGGGTGGGCAACCGAGGTGAATTGATTGTGGATGTTTAGGTCGGCACATCTGTCTGTTGGGACTGGTGCGATGGATTCCGAGGGGGGTGAATGAATCTATCCTTAAAAATTGCCCAATTAAAAAACTCAGAAAACTCAGAGATGTGAAAATGAAACGAACTAAGTTCTATCGAGTCTGAAAGACTGGTGTGTTTAGAACGTGCAGTCAATTGGCTCACTGGACATAGAAAGACAGATCGTGCCTAGGCATTCATCTGACGGAAGCAAACAGTAAGCATTCAAACCACAATGCACGAAGGAATTTTTAGGTGGTTCGGTCCACAGACCTACGTCCACCCCACACTCAAACCCGAGTGTGGCTTCCCGCTGACTCACAGCTTGAACTGCTGGGCCTCACAGCTTGCCTACAAACAGCTGAGCATCACAGCTTGCTGTCCTTGGTATCCACCTCGCCCGCTGAGCAACACAGCTTGTTGTCCGAGGTATCCACCTCGCCCGCTGAGCAACACAGCTTGCTGACCAAAGGAATCCTCCTCTGCAACGCTGAGTAATACAGCTTAGCACTGCTGACTAACAGTTTGAAATAGAGTTTCAACAGAAAAACAAGAAGAACAAAGGAAACACAACAACTGAAAGCTGTAAATGATAGGAACAAGTTGGTCTGGATCTGATCCAAGAGCCAATAGATAACAGATCTTCAATGAAGCTTCTCTTCTTCTTCCCCTCAAGCTCTTTCTTCACTCTCTCTCTCTCTCTCTCGATCTCTCTCGATCTCACGAGCTCTCTCACTTTCACTTCTGCTCTTCTCTGCTGCTACTCTCTTCTCCTCACTGGATCGTGCTACTGTAGATCTTTTTTCTTCTATCTACTTCTATCACTGCTCTTCAGGAAGAAGCTTCTTATTTATAGAGCATTGAGGTAGGGCGTATGCTTTCCATGATTCCCACCCAGAGACCTTAGTCCACGTGGCGGTATCCCAGCATAATGGTTCCACGTGTCACGATCAGGGTTAGACCTCCATTCTTGGATCACGTGCCCTTCTTAAATTTCTCCGTGGCATCGGACATAAAGTCACCTGCAGACAAGATATGAGTTATAAGGAAGATGTACTGACTTAATATGATGCACTGATGCAAAGTATGAATGCTATAGAAGTATGTACTGACTTGATCATGCATGGAATAAACCCTCCACAGAGTTGGTTCGAGAATGTATAGACTTATTAAGTCATCAAGGCAACCATGTGTAGACTTAGTATTCAAATGCATGAACTTTATGTATGCAACAGAATGTATAGACTTTGTTTTGAAAGATGCACAAATGCAACAGAATGTACACACATTGAAGAGGAATACTCAGGCATGCCACCGAGATGTGTACAGACTCTTGTGTGCAAGCGACAAGACGATGTACAAACTTTTGTGTGCAAGCGACAAGATGATGTACAGACTTGCTATGCCTAGAGTTTAAGCATGACTTCCTAATGTACAGACTCTGATGAAATGATGTACGAACTTAAACGCTCGAATCAACAGAGGCTGTACATACTTGTGAAATGATGCACGGACATATCAACAGAGAGTGTGCAGACTTTGTGTATACATGAACAAAATGAATGTACTGACTATGTATATGCATGAAGAACACGGGTAATGTACAGACTTGATAGCATGCGATGATGTATAGACCTGACAGATGCAATGAGCACGCATCGACTTTCAATGCGTAAATAAAGTATACACAGGCTTTGACTATGCTGGTTATCATGAAGTACACTTGAATGCATCGACTTCAAGTTATGCATGGACAGACTTGTCGTGAATGCGGAGCTATAAATTGCACCGAATATGTGTATGCGGTATGCATGAACTGCACTGACTTATTATAGAAGCAACTGATGAATGCACTGGTGCAATGTGCAGGAGAACTAACAATGCACCGAGTATGCATGTGTTTTTACAGAGTTAATGCTGGAACACACAACTGACTGCGTCAACGCAGTGTCCATACAGCGTCAACGCACGAAGAATATGCACACAACCTATACGATGGAATGACATGCAAATACAATGCTCAATCAATCATTCATACTCATACTGCTTGCTGACATCAAAACCACAGGGGCACAACACTGTCTCGGAAATAACAAGAATCAAATTAACGACCATTATCACTCACTATCACCCGGGGGATGCCGTAGCGACAAATGATCGACTTCCAGATGAAACTCCACACGAATGTCTCGGTGATCCTAGCTGTAGCTTCGGGCTCGATCCACTTGGTGATGTAGTCGATGGCGACGATGACAAACTTCTTCTGGGCTTGAGCCGTAGGGAACTGCCCAAGGATGTCGATCCCCCACCGAGCGAAAGGATAAGGCTCGGCTAGGGTGACGAGCTCCGTTGCCGGCTGATGGACCAAGTGGTCAAATCGCTGGCATCAGTCACACTATTGCACGTAGGTCGAGCAGTCGCGCTGTAGAGTGGGCCACCAGTAACCCTGTCGAAGCAAGATCCTGGCGAGTGACCTTCCTCCTTGGTGCGCTCCGCACAGGCCTTCATGAACCTCTTGAATCGCTCGGCTGGCTTCGTCAGTACTGATGCATTTCAGGAGGGGACCGGAGAAGGATCTACGGTATAAAGTGCCGTCCAGAATGATGAATCGTCGAGCATGATATTTCAATCTTCGGGCTTCCCGAGGGTCGGGAGGCTCCTGAGAGTCTTGGAGCTGTTAAGGCTGGTGCGAAGGATTCAGAGGGGGGTGAATGAATCTATCCTTAAAAAATTTTTTTGCCCAATTGATAAATTTGAACACTCAGAGATATGGAATTGAAACGAACTAAGTTCAATCGAGTCTGAAAGACTGGTGCGTTTAATCAAACAAAGAACGTGCAGTCAATTGGCTCACTGGACATTAAAAGATAGATCGAGCCTAAGCATTCATCTAGTGGAAGCAAACAGTAAGCATTCAAACCACAGTGCACGAAGGAATTTTTATGTGGTTCGGTCCACAGACCTACGTCCACCCCACACTCAAACTCGAGTGTGGCTTCCCGCTGACTCACAGCTTGAACGGCTGGGCCTCACAGCTTGCCTACAAACAGCTGAGCATCACAGCTTGCTGTCTGAGGTATCCACCTCGTCCGCTGAGCAACACAGCTTGCTGTCCGAGGTATCAACCTTGCCCGCTGAGCAACACAGCTTGCTGTCCGAGGTATCAACCTTGCCCGCTGAGCAACACAGCTTGCTGTCCAGAGGAATACTCCTCTGCAATGCTGAGCAATACAGCTTAGCTCTGCTGACTAACAGCTTGATTAAAGGTTCAAAAGAAAACAAAATATGGAAAGGACACAGCAACAGAAAGTTGTAGATGATAAAACACAAAGAGGCTCTCAAGGAGCTGACTGGCCTGGATTTGATCCACGGTCCAGTATAGACAAAGCTTCTTCTTCTTCTTCTAAACTCTCGATCTCTCTTTCTTCTTCTTCATCTTCTTTAATGCTCACTCTTTCTTTCTCAACTCTCTCGTTCTCTTCTTCTCTCTTTCTTCTTTTTCTGGATCGTGCAGGCTCTTTCTGCTTCTGCTCTTTCTGCTTCTGCTCTTTCAAGTAAGTTCCCCTATTTCGATCACTCTTTTCACAATCACTTTCTCCAGATGGAGAAGTCTCTTATTTATAGAGTAGTGAACGTAGATGGGCGTGTGTCTCCCATGAATTCCCGCCCTAGCACCTTGACCACGTGGCAGTATTTCAGCCTGCTGTAATACACGTGTGACGATCCTGGCACTTCCTCCATTCTTGGATCACGTGCCCTTCTTAAGTTCCTCGACCAGCAGTTCTGTCAGATCAGACTTGTCATCAGTTTGAGTTAATCTGAAAGGAAAGACAGAAAGACGCACCGAGTTAGGTCGAGAGTTGAACTAAGCATGTACAGACTTGATGCAAAGCATGTACAGACTTGATGGTGTGTAATGCAGTTTGCATGCAGGAAAGTATGCACATTGAATATGAATGCACGAACATGCCACCGATGAGTGTACATACTTTGTGTGCGATGTACAAATGATGCATAGATATACCACTGAGGAATGTGCAGACTTTGTGTGCAATGTACAAACGATGCATCGACTTGCTGTGCCAATAGTTTAAGCAAGACTTCATAATGTACAGACTCTGATGAAATGATGTACGAACTTAAACGCTCGAATCAATAAAGGTTGTACAGACTTGTGAAATGATGCATGAACTTGAATGCTAGTATCAACAACGGTTGTACAGACTTGTGAGATGATGCACGGACATATCAACAGAGAGTGTGCAGACTTTGTGTACACATGAAATAAACGAATGTACTGACTATGTATATGCATGAAGAACACGTGCGATGTATAGACTTGATAGCATGCGGCGATGTACAGACTTGACAGCATGCGGCGATGTACAGACTTGACAGATGCAATGAACACGCATCGACTTCAAGTTATGCATGGACAGACTTGTCGTGAATGCGGAGCTATAAATTGCACCGAATATGTGTATGCGGTATGCATGAACTGTACTGACTTAGTATTGAAGAAACTGATGAATGCACCGATGCAATGTGCAGGAGAACTAACAATGCACCGAGTATGCATGTGTTTTTACAGAGTTAATGCTAGAGCACACAACTGGCTGCGTCAACGTAGTGCCCATACTGCGCAAACGCACACCCCCTTCCAGAATGGGTATCCTTCCATAAAAGCTAGACTGAGTCGACGCAGCCACTACAGTGCGTCGACGCACTCTATATACTAGAACTCATACGCCTCTTTATGCATGCATGGAAGTAAGATGCTCAATCAATCATTCATACTCATAGTGCTTGCTGACATCAAAACCACACAACAATCAATCATTCATACTCATAGTGCTTGCTGACATCAAAATCACACAACAATCATTCATATGCAGACACATGGTGATCAATCATTCATACTCATAGTGCTTGCTGACATCAAAACCACAGAATAATTAATCATTCATACCCCTTTATTCATCAACTTCCAAGGCACACCTGCAGCACATTACTCATTTTGATCCTACAGGGACCCAAACAGTCTTGGGTCCCTGTTGACCCTGACAGGTGTTCTGAACAGTCTCTTAGCAGCATTATCATCATAATCAATCAGGTAACAATTATCCATTGAGTGACCAGATTTTCCATAATATCTACATGAAACAACATATTTTCTAGTTCTATAATGCATATCAACAACAGTCTGAGACCCATGAACATAAGCATGAAATGTTCTGTTGTATGCATGAACAGTTTGTTTCTTATTACCTGATAACCAACAATTTACAGACTTATGACCTGGTTTATCGCAGTTGAAGCACAAAATATTTACAGGTCTTGTTCTAGGGAACTTAGTAGATTTGGAGTTAGCATGATTTCCATGAGCATACCAGCAGTCGTTGATTGCATGCCCATACTTACCACATTCAAGGCATCTAAGGTGCTTGCCTCTTGAGTCATTGTTACCCCAACCAGCACTCATCTGCCTTGTGCCCAGGCTTGTTGCAAGTGAAACAAATAGTGTGTTGGCCTGAAGTATATTTATATCTATATGGGCCGTGAGCATGTGAGGAAATTCTAGCATGCAGTTTATTGTCTTCTTTCATGATAAAACATGCATTCATTAGGTGACCACGCCTACCACAGTAATAACATGATGCATCAGATCTCTTAGTGGTGTGGTTTCTATTAGATGAATTCTTAGAATGCAGTGTTTTATTTGTATGCTCATCTTCTTTTAATAGTCTGCAGTCGTCCATGATATGCCTGCTTTGCCACAGTAATAACATGAGGCTTCCTTCTCAGATGCATGCGAGTGAGTAGGTAATTTGTAAGTTCCATGCAATTCACTATCATAATCCAAGCAACCATCAAAATTCCTAGCACGAGTAGGGACAAATTTAATCTTATTCGGTTGAGCATTTCTTTTTAAATTCTTCCTGTTTTTCTCAATTTTCATTTGTTTTTCATTTTTCTGAGCTTTGAATTGAAATACAGATGATGAAGGTGATTTCTGATTTTTATTTTGTTTTGGGGATTGACTTGAGGTACCAGCTACATCAGAGCTTTGCACAAAAGTGGTGTATAGCTGGTTTCTAATAATTTTCCTAACATCAGAACTGCAACTTATCCCCTTTCTTAAATTATCATCCTCACCTTCCATAATAGCTTTCCTTTTTTCTTTATTTTCAGCAGTCTTAGGCCCTGAATTTTCCAAATCATGAATTTTATTTTCCAAAGAGGCGATGTGGATTTCGTAACTAGCAATCTCTTGTTCACTGCAATTAATACATTCACTTAGTACTTTGTTTGCAGTTTTATATTTTTCAATTTCAACTTTCAATTCAATTTTGTCCTCCTCAAGTTTTTGTGCTTGAATTTCCTTATTTATAGATCTTCCTCTCTCGATAGCCAAAAGCCTCTCTGACATAACAGTATTTAAGACCATGAGTTTCTTATTTTGTTCTTTCAGTTCTTTGTTCTCTTTGATCAGCTTCTTAATTTCTTCATCACATTTTTCATTTCTGGACATCAACTCCAGTTTCTCAATTAGTTCCTCTTCTCTTTCTTCCACTTTAATTTTTTCAGCAAGCAAAATTTTGTGATCCTCTTTAAATGAGGCAATTTGTTTATTCAGCCATTCATTTTCACTGTAGAGTTCCTCATTACGTTCTCGCAGAACCGAGCATTTGTTGTAGCTTGACTCTACAGAGGAAATATGTGCAGCTTCCTTACTGACTTCATTCATTCTAGCCTTGAGATTTTCATTTTATTTTTGAACTTCAGCATTTTCAAACTTCAGTTTGTCCATTATAGAATTAATCTCGATCAGTTCTTGCATGCTTTTTAGATGCTCATCTTTCTTCTTATTCAGCTGATTCTCAAGTTCTGATATCTTGTTCAAACATGTTTGATTTTTAATTTTTAAAGAACCATTTTGTTCCTTAAAATTTTGAACATCTATTAAACAAGCATCATAAGACTGCTTCAATGTAGGACAAACATCACATGTGAATTTAGACTTATTTTGCTCGATCTTTTTCTTCAGTCTTTTGTTCTCAAATTTCATTTTCTTGGACAACTCTAACAATTCATCATACATCACAACCAATTCATCAAAAGAAGATTCTTCTGATCTGGCACTTACCGGAGATATTGTTTCCTCATCATCATCTCTTCGTTTGGCCATCAAGCACTGTTCCCCATTCTTTTTGTAACTGGCCATCAATTTATCCAATATTTCTTTTCCAGATGTACACCTGAGAACAAAAGGAAGTCTATCAGTATTAACTACAGCTTTCAAAATATTAAGAACTGTGACATTATCACGGTTCTTTACTCTGTCCTCTCTAGATCACTTGGTCGCATCATGAGGTAATTGGTGTGGACCTTTTGAAACCAAACTCCATAGATTAGGATCAATGGAATTTATATAAACGAATAGGCCGCCTAACCAATTACTAAAATTAGAACCATCAAACGCAAACGGACGAGCCATTAAGACAGATAGCAAACAGGTTCAACGCACAAAGCAGTCGATAAGAAATGCACCAATAGCAATATAGCACCGAAGACAATAGGATCCTCTGCAGATCGTTGGATCTGGAAAGTCAGAAACTTGGGACCTGTGGGTTATGGGCCCACCACGCTTCCGCTGCGTCAGATAGGGGGTACGCCAATCACTTGGGGAGGCCGAATCAATAGCCATGAGCTCCGCATCAATGCTCGGTCGCTCTAGCTCCTCGAGAAGGACCGATCGCATACCCTCGGGGTCAAGAGAGGAGGCCAGCCGAGAGAGGGCGTCTGCTCAAGAGTTTTCCTCCCGAGCTATTCGGACTACCTCAAAACTCTCGAACTATTGTGCCACGGTTTTGACCAGCCGGAGGTATTTGACCATCCGTTCTTCCCGGGCTTCGTAATCACTGTTGACCTAGCTAGTGACCAGTTGGGAGTCGGTGTGAATTCTGACTCGCTCAGCCCCCAACCGCCGGGCCATGCGGGCTCCCGAGATAAGGGCTTCGTACTCGGAGGCGTTGTTGGACGCCTGGAAGTTGAACTTCAAGGCGTATTGCAGCTCTGCTCCTTCAGGGGACTTCAGGAGGATACCGGCGCCGCTCCCGGCCGAGTTGGAGGATCCGTCGGCGAACAATTCCCAGGTTGGCCCGGGCGCGGATGGAGATTTTTCTTCGGTTGGGATGGTGCTTTCGGTGATGAAGTCAGCGAGTGCCTATCCTTTGATAGCCGAGCAAGGCCGGTACGATATATCGTAGGCCCCGAGCATAATGGCCCACTTGACGAGGCGTCCCGAGGCTTCAGGGTGAGTGAGGATCCTCTTCAGTGGTTCACCGGTCAACACGATGATGAAGTGCCCTTGCAAGGCGCTTGGCCGAGATAACCAACGCTAGCACGAGTCTCTCGGTTGCGGGGTACCTTCTTTCAGCCTCGTTGAGCACCTTGCTGATGTAGTAGACCGGTCTCTCGACTCCCAAGTCATTTCTCACCAGGACCGAGCTAACTGTGGATTGGGTTGCCGAGAGGTAGGGATGCAAGGCTTCACCTGGGATAGGCTTGGACAGCACCGGGGGCGAAGCCAGGATCTCCTTAAGTTCGGTGAACACCTTTTGACATTCCTCATCCCATGCAAACGTAGCAGATGCCATTTTGGGCCCCCTCAACAGTTTGAAGAAGGGTAGGCATCGTTCGGCCGCACGGGACAAGAATCGGCTGAGCACAGTAATGCGCCTGGCAAGGCGTTGAATGTCCTTGGTGCAGGTGGGCGGCCGCATGTCCAGGATGGCCTGGACCTTGTCGGGGTTGGGCTCGATCCCACGCTGGGTCACCAAGAAACCTAGGAATTTCTCGGACCTTACTCCGAAGGCACACTTGGTGGGGTTAAGCTTCATGTTGTACCTCAGGAGAGTGTCGAAGGTCTCAGCTAGGTCAGCGAAGTGGTCCTCGGCCTTGGGGGCTTGATGAGCATGTTGTCGACGTAGGCCCCGAGGTTCCGGCCATGTTGTCCCTCGAACATATGGTTGACCAGCCTCTGGTACATGGCTCCAGCGTTCTTCAGCCCGAAGGGCATCCAGGTGTAGCAGTATACGCCAAAGTTGGTGATGAAGGCAGTCTTCTCGATATCTTCTGGATCCATTCTGATCTGGTGGTAACCTGAATAGGCATCCAGGAAGCTGAGTATCTCGTTGACCGAGGTTGAGTCAACCAGTTGGTCGATGCTCGGCAATAGATAGCAGTCTTTTGGTGTGGCTTTGTTCAAGTTGGTGAAGTCCATGCACATTCGCCACTTTCCCGAAGCTTTTGGCACCAGGACGACGTTAGCCAGCCACGTCGGGTACATGATCGATCTAAAAAGACCAATCTTCTGCCCCTTGGTGACTTGCTCCTTGATGACCACATGCTTCTCTGGTGCATGCTTCCTTCTGCGTTGTTGTACCGGCTTCACGGTCGGGTCGAGGTTGAGTTTGTGCACTACTGTCTCTCCCGGTATCCCGAGGAGTTGATCATCAGACCATGCAAAGACTCGGATGTACCCGGAAAGAAATTCTTTGTATTGTTGCTGAACCTCAGATGGTAGGTATGCTCCAATCTTTACTCCTAGGGTCGGGTCATCATTTACGAAAATCGTTAACAACTCGCCTCCAGGCTCGGATGTTGTGGGTTTTTCCTCGACTTCCCAGGGGCCCTTGTTCTTCCCGTCCGGCCTTGTGGCTTAGACCGAGATAATATAGCACCTTCTGGCCATCGCCTGGTGGCCCCGGACTTCCCCCACCCCATGTTTAGTGGGGAACTTCATCTTTTGGTGATAGGTAGAGGGCACCGCTTTCGTTCGACTAAGGATCCCCCGGCCGAAGATTGCGTTATATGCCATCATACCCTTGATCACTATGAAGTCCACCATAACCGTAATGGTTTTGGGTGGGGTGCCGAGAGTAACCGGCAGGCTCAGGGCTCCCTCAGGATAAGTGGCCTGGCCATTGAACCCGCAAAGGGGGGTTCAGATCAGGCGGAGTTTAGACGGATTCTCCCCCATCTTAAGAAAACACTCAAAAGATAATACATGAGGGGCGCTTCCATTGTCAACTAGAATCCTATCTACGTTACAATGGTTTATCGTAGCCGAAATAACTAGGGCATCGTCATGCAGGGTGGTTAGCCCTTCCAGGCCTTGGTCGGAGAAGACTATGACCTGTGGCTCACTTGGCGGGGCCTTGGGAGGCTCGATGGCTCGGCTCGCCTGCTCAGCATGACATTTCCTTCCTCGGCTACTGTCTCCTCTTGATGCAGCTCCTTCAGCGATGACATTGATGTGAACCCCACGAGGGGCGTTATCGATCTCCTCTGGGGTGCCTCGATCTTCCTTGTGCCCGGTCACGAACCTGGATAGGTGTCCTAGGCGGACGAGGTGCTTGATCTCATCCTGGAGCTGGCGGCAATCACCAGTATGATGCATGTGGTCGCTGTGGAACAGGCAGTGCTTACTGTGATTGCGGCTCTTCGACCTCATTGGCTCGGGTTAGCGGAGGAGGCCCGAGCCTTTGATGTCTACATAGATCTCGTACACCGGAGCGGTTAAGGGAGTGTACCGCTCGTACTTCCGAGACGGTTCTTTGTGCTCCCCATCTTGATTCTGCCTTTTTCCTTGGCCCGAGCTTGGCACGGGTGCTCACTTCTTGTCCCCCTCTCGACCCGAACCGGTTGCGCCTCGACATGCGCTGAGGACTTCTTCGCACTCAGCACGGCGTAAAGCCAGAGTTACTAGCTCGGCAAAGGTTGAGGGAGGGTGGAGGACAAGTTCGCGGCGGAGGTTCTCGTCACGGGTGCCTCCGGTCAGCACGGTTATGGCCGAGGCAACATCCAGGCATGGGATTATCAGGGCTTCCGACTTGAATCGGTTGATATAAGCCTAGAGTCTCTCCCCCTGCTCCTGTTTGAGAGCCAATAGCCCCGCTACCGACTTTGGGGGGCCGCTGTCGGTTAAACTCTCCTTGAACACTCGCCCGAACTACTTGAAGTCCCGGATGGATCCCGAGGCGAGGGCCCGGAACCATGCTTGGGCGCCTTGGACCAGGGTGGTCACGAAGGCTCGACACTTGATGGCGTCGAACGCCCCGTGAAGGGTCATCAGGGCATCGAAGCTGTTGAAGTGGTCAGCCGGGTCACCCTGGCCGTCGTAAGACTTGAAAGTCAGAATGGAGATTCTAGGAGATATCTCCACCTTCAAGATGCAGTCAGAGAACGGGGATTTCTCCTCGTCCTCTGCTGGGGAGGTGCTCTGCAAGGTGCGTAAGGCGCGCTCCTGCTCTGCAAAGCGTCTCTCGAACTCTCGCAGTCGGAGGGATAACTCCGGCTGCCGTTGTGCTGTGGGGCTAAGGGGGTGCGATGGCGGGCTGTCCTGGCGTTCCCTGGGGACTTCGGTCTCTAGGTGTGGATGGTGTGGCCCATGTTTTCCCCTCTTCGGTGCGGAGGAGGCCTCTTGCTCCGGAGGAGGGGCTTGTGAAGGTCCTCCTGACCTGTTGTGAATAAGCCGCCATCCTCGGAGGGTGAAGCGGCCCCCGGCAGTGTGCTGGGACGCGTTTTTACGGGGACGGCTTTCCAGAGGGATGCATGACCTCCCTTCCCTGGCCACCTGGGTCCTCATGAGTTCCATGAGGACGTCCAGTTTTGCGTTGAGGGCTTGGAAAGCGTCAGCACCCCTGTTGAGTGGTAGCTCCACTGCCGCAGGTGAAGGAGGCGGTTCGTCGACTGGGGTGCTGGAGTTGGAGGGGGGGTCCTGTGCGGCCTGATAAGGGGCCTCTCCCCCCACCACCATGGCTTTTCCCCTATTGCCGGTGAACCTCCTCTCCCTATACTCCTTCGCACCATACTGGCTCTTGGATCGTTTCCCACAGATGGCGCCAGATGAAGAGGGGCGATCTCGCACTGGTCCTGAGCTGGAGGAGATGATCACCGATCAGTAAACTGCAAGAAAGGGAAACAGATCAAGGGGCCCATGGATGGTTCCCTGGGAAAAACCCTCCGATGCCTAAGTCAGTAGAGCAGTGGTGGAAGCTATGAAGGGAGGAGGAAGGAGATGCATGAGATCTCTCTCCACCAAGGTGGTGAAGTGGTTCCTGCTCAGGGAGTTTTAGGCGTATGTTCGCCTTACCTTTCGCTAGAGGGAGTCCCAGGTTTAAATAGTGCGCCAACCTTATGAGTTCCGTAAGCTGAGGAGTTTCAGGCGGGGGTTACGTCCTCGATGTGGGCTCTTTACGTCCTCGACGTGGGTTCTTTATAGCCTTGAGGAGTCGTGGGCCGCCTTATCCTCGTAAACTCCTGCTCAGAAAGGGCTCTTTACGGCAGCGTTTGATAAGCAACCGTCGATCGACCCAAGCGTGAAGAGTGCCGGCTCTATCCCAGGCGATGGGCATAGCTCGGGTGAGGTTCGGTCAGAGTGGGCGCTAGGCGCCAGCCCTTATCCCGACGAGGGGGATAGGTCGGGCGTGGGTCTTCCTCCGACCGGACCGACGCTCAACCTTCCGAGCCTAATGGCCACCTTGGAAGTGCTTTATCCCGAGCGAACTTATTGGGCTTTTATGCTAAGTGGACCCTGCGGGGTGGTCACTTAGATGAGCTGGGCCTCGTTTGGTCTCGCTTGACCTAGTTCGGCCGCTCTTGGATGGGCTACAGAAATCCCCCTCTCCAGAGTCCAATTGATGTCATGAAGGTAGCATGAATCATAGAAAGGATTTATAAGCTCAAAATATAGAATTTAATTATGTTCCATGTACTTACCTAATCATGTGGTTATTTAAACGACATGCCTAAAGAAAAATACTATTTTGGACCTCAAAATTGACAGGTGTAACATGCGAAACACACTAGGATTTCAAGAGAACTAGAGGATAACACGGTTAGGCAAGAGGTCGCGATCCAGAATGAGGTCAAGATGAACACCACGATCTTAAATCGAGCTTCGAGTACCAAGAGCGTTCCTTTGAAAGTCGCGTCCAGATTGTGAGATGCCTTCATTAGCCGTGTCACCACTACAAGATGGATTAAAATTGAAAATACAATATTCAAAATAAAAGCTACGAATGAAGAACATGGTCTCCTTAAATACCGCGTTCATGAGAACGCGGTTGTTATGGGAACCGCGATCTTGAGCCAACATCCCAGTAAAACAAAACTCTCGGGTTCATGCAAGATCGTGTCTCAGGGGCTGGACACGTTCAAAGGTCGCGTCCTTTTCATGCGATGCGTTCAAATCAAGCTTCTAAATTACAAAAAAATAATTGTATGATTGCAGTCTATCAGGGCGCTGCGATAAGAACACGACCCCCGTGACTACCGCGATCCGAAATAGGTGTCACGCCTCGACGCGGAATATCGGGATGTACAGTCAGGAACGAGCTGGCAAGAGAGAGATCTATCTAAAATAATACACAATGCTATAAGATGGAAATACTAAATGATCATTAACCAACCACAACTGATACAATAACCTCAAATTCAACTTAATACAACTGGAATTACAACCACTAAAGCTCAATAACATAACTGAAACTAAATGCTCTCCAAAACACAACTAAAAGTAAGATAACACACTAGAACTGACACACTCATGACATCACTCCTGCCCTTCCCCGTCGGTAAGCGCGTCACCTGAAAAGCCTGGAAAGGGGGGAAAACACAACTATGAGCTGACGCTCAGTAGGAAATAACAGGCAATTTACGTGATTAACAAGTTAATTACATTTTCATGTGCAATACTAAGAAAGAAAGAAATGACGATAACGATATAATGAAACAACGTAATAACAACATCTTGCAGGGTCAAGAAATATGTGATGTCAAGAATTAACAAGATAACAAGTATAGGAATTTACAACAGGAGATATAACAAGAGACAGTAGTAAAGAATTGGCCACAAGTAAGTAATATCAATTCATTCGCGATCAAGTAACAAGTAACAAGTAACAATAGATGTTTGTCATAGACGCAACAAGCAAGCAAGTATTTCGGTGTAATGTCCCAACATGTCATTAGAATCCCATGGGCTCAGTAATTTTTCGGGCGCTCTCCCCAGGACTAGACCGGGCCGTTATGATGCGATGGCATTTATTTTTATGGGCCCAAAATCCCACACGTCCAGACATTCAGTCAATTTTAATGGCCAATTAATCAGAGGAATTTCTGTCAAGAGTATGAGTTTTTAAGGACTAACATGTCCTTGGATTCTAGACAAAAACTCGGTTGATACGGTTACCTCGGTGCCGCTTTACAAGAACTGGACCAAAACTCGGTCCACGGGGTCAAGAAAGAACGGCTAAAAGTATACCGTTCAAGTGTGTAAGTAATCCATTCTACTGGAGTAATAGGGACTAAAACAACAACTTAACAATCAATTTAATCCTAATTACCAAGTTAATATATCAAGGATTATCCATTATCATTTGCATTAAACTAATTTGCCAAAGGATGATTCAAGATGATAAGGTAAAGGAACAAGCTCGTACAGGAATGAAATAGCATGCATTAAGAGAGATTTAGTTTCACCATTAACCACTAATTATGTGGGTTTCTATTTAACCATTGTATGAAGATGATAAATGGCATGTTTTTACACTACGTTTGCATGTAGGGACCAATGTTAATTGAAATCAAAGGGGTACATGAATAGGTTACTGGTTCTTCAAGAATATACTTTTCAATTGGTCTAAGTTAAATGGGTCGATCCCCTAATGATCCGGATCGATCCTCGGGTCGAAGAACGACAAAAATTCGGTTTCTGGTACATGGGTCGACCCCTGTAAAAATGGGGTCTGCCAGTGAGATGGGTCGACCCCTGGAGTCGACCCCCACAATTTCTGCAGAATGGGTCGACCCCTAGGGTTGACCCCCACACTCTGGCTGTATGGGTCGACCCCAGGGGTCGACCCTTGGTGGGTGCTGGATGGGTCGACCCCTCGGGTCGACCCTCGGGCCTGCCAGGGCTCCCAGAAAATGGGTCGACCCCAGGGGTCGACCCCTGCAAGAACAAAAACGGTTTTAACCTCCGGAAAACGTATGAACTCACCCAATTGAGGTCCAATTGAGTTGAGATCTTAACCACATGATCTAGGGTTATTAATATACATACTAGGGTCATAAAACAAGCGATTTGAACACTAATTTCAACAAAAATCAATTAAATCTTAACCTATTCTATGATGAACACATGAAAACCTAGATATTGACATGCTTCTACTAAATCGTGAAATTCTCTCAATATACATAACAAAATTTGGGGCTTCTTATGTCAAAAGAAAGCTGACTTGATGCTGAATCCAACCATATATGATAAGCTATATGTGGATCAAGTTATCTAACTCAAAATCAGCCCGCAATCAAGCTCTAACTCAAAGGGTCACAATATAAATCAAGTTCTAGACATGGTCTCACTAAAAATTGAAATTCTCCAAGCATGCTCAATGAAAATTGGGGCTTTCTACGTTAAATGAAATCTAACAACATGCTGATTACATCATATAAGTTAATTAGAGTTTGGCCTGTTAAACCTACCTCAATCGAAGAGAGAACTTAAAACCTAGAATGAAGAACGAACTAGATCACCCTTCACAAAACCCACGATAGCTCTCTAGATACCTGATAAAAATTGGGGCTTTCAGTCCCACTGGATAGATCTCGTCGAGAGGAATAAAATCATATATTCATGATTGAATTTTGGTTGAGAATTCCTACCTCAATTGAAGAAACAAAGAAGGAAGAAGGAAGCCGACGGCCTGCCAACACACCTCCACAAATCGAGCAAGATCTTCCTAGATCTGAAACTTCAGCAAATCCCATAGCCACCAAAAGAAACTAGACTCGAAGAGCTTTCTATCTATAGCTCACACATCTTCTGGAGAGTTATGAGCTGGGAGAATTTGACGGAACAAGAGACGTGTTAAAAACGGCGCCGAAATGGTTGACTCAACCAAACTCGGCCGGCTGCGCCTCCTAGGGTTAGGTTTGTGTCGAATTGATTGAGGGCTATTAATCCTTAGCTCATGGCCGTTCATTTACCACTGATTTGAGCTAATTTGGTCGAGTATTAAGCCCGAATTTTACGTTTTAAACTAAGGTTAGGTAAGGGTTAAAAAGTGTGCACTTTTGGGCTTAATCTCCAATTAGATCTAACCACGAATTTATAATGGCTTAATGCCAGAAGACAAAGTTGTTGTCTACATCGACTTTAACCTGTTTACTATTTTTATGGATTTTTATAATGTAGTCGGATTTTCACTTATACTATTTCTAACGAATTAAATATTAATAAATCCGAAATTCAATTATTAATTCAATATAAATTCAATTATTAATTAATAAAAACTTAATAAATATATTGGGCTCAATTAAATAATTCGGGGTCTTACAATAGGACTTCATTTCGGCGGAAACGGTGATACCTCTTCAATAAAACTCAAATAGCATGCTTCTTACTCAATAAAAATTGGGAAAAAAGATATGAAATCAAACTACACGTGCATCTAAACCTATTTAATGGATTAATTTGGGTTTAGCTTAAGAGAACACCTACCTTGGATCAGAGCTAAAACAAAGGACGCCGAACACGAAGAACTCCTAAAGAACCTCTCTTCCTCCTCGGATTACGCCCTCAAGACTTTAGGAAATCCTTCTCCAACGTGCTAAAGGCTAAGAAGAAGATAATAGGGCTCTATTTATAGATTAAATTTACATAGAAAGTCCAAATTCCAGGTGAGAAAGTCAAGTTTGAAATCTCCCCAAATTTCAACATTCAAACCTAAAATTCAAACGTCTCCATCTATTCTAGCCCTAATTAGGGTTAGGATTAGGTAGATGAAGACTTTCTCTAGTGGGCTATGGTTTAAGGTTTAAAATTTGCTACAAGCATCTAGAATCAAGTCCAATTAGCCCATTAAAAGTGGGGTTTTTAAGATTCCTCTAATTTTAGGCCTATTAATTCTCAATTTAATTCAATAAGGGTTATCTTTTAGCCCAAATTCGATTATAATTATCTCAAAGGGGCCAATAAATCTTGGACTATCTCAATTTAATTCTCAATTTATTGTCAATTGGGTCTCTTATAATGGGTTTTTTTTATATTTTTAAAATTTTAATCTTAACTTAATTCATGAAATTTTAATTATTTAATCTATTTTTAATTTTTTCATTAAATCAAGTAATTTTAATTATTTAATCTACTTATTCGTTATATTTAAAAATCTAGTTGATACAATCTCCCCTACTTAAAAAGAATTTGATCCTCTAAATTCTCATCATGCATTTATAGAATCCAAATAGGGGTTCAAAATTACTAACTTGAGAACAAATCCGGATACTTCTTCTTTATTGCATCCTCTAATTCCCATGTAGCTTTCTCGAGTCCATGCCTGCTCCATTGGATCTTCACCATTGGTATGGCTCTATTTCTTAACTGATGTAATTTTCGATCCAATATCTGGATGGGTCTTTCTTCATAAGATAAATCCTTTTGCAACATCAGATCATCATACTGAATGACATGCGAAAGATCATACACATATTTTCTCAACATGAATACATAGAATACATCATGAACACCAGTCAATTGCGGCGGTAATGCCAACCTATATGCCACTTCTCCAACTCTCTCTAGAATCTCAAAGCGACCAATAAATCTTGGACTAAGTTTTTCTTTGACACCAAACCTTTGTATCCGTCGGGTAGGGAAATTTTAAAAAGATATGATCCCCAATTTGAAATTTCAATTCTCTTCTTCTATTGTCAACATAGCTCTTTTGTCAGGATTGAGCAACTGTCAAACAATCCTTGATTATCTAGATATTTTTAGTTGTGTCATGAACAATATCTGGGCCTAACATTTGCTTCTCTCCAATCTCATCCCAACACAAAAGTGATTTGCAACTTCTACCATATAATGCCTCAAAAAGAGCCATCTGAATGCTCGATTGATAGCTATTGGTGTAGGCGAACTCGATCAAAGATAAATGCTCATGCCTGCTACCACCAAAATCTATTATGTAAGCTCTTACCATATCTTCAACAATCTGATTAGTCCTCTCAGTTTGTCCATCCGACTAAGGGTGAAAGGTTGCACTAAAATTTAACCAAGTTCCTAAAGATGATTACAAGCCTCTCCAAAAATAAAAAGTAAATCTTGGGTCTCGATCAGAGATGATGGATGTGGGAATGCCACGAAGCCTTACAACTTCTTTAATATAAAGTGTAGCCAGAACATCCACCATCCACTTGGTCTTGATAGGCAGAAAATGAGCAAACTTTGTCAATCTGTCCATAATTACTCAAATGGCATCAAAATCACTTCGAGTCCTTGGCAAACCCATAATAAAATCCATGTCAATGCTATCCCATTTCCATTCCAGTATCTCTAGAGGTTTCAGCTTCTCAGCAGGTTTGAGATGTTCAACTTTAACTTATTGATAAATCAAACATTGGCTCACCAACTCGGCCACTTCCCATTTCATATTCGGCCACCAGAAAGTCCTCTTTAAGTCTTGATACATCTTTGTTGCACCAGGGTGAATGGTATACCTAGATCGATACACCTCCTCCAAGATCTTACTCTTGATTTCAATACAATCAGGCATACAAATTCTTCCTTGAAATAGTAACCTACCATCATCGGGCAACAAGAAATCTGGTCATTGGTCCAGTTTCTCTATTATCTCAACAATCAAGGGATTATTGTGTTGCAGTTCCCCGATCATATAGAGTAACTTAGATCGGAGTCTAACACTTACAATCAAGACTCGCTCTCCTTTCTCCTCCATATTAAGGTCTAAACTTGCCAGTTGCTCCACCAAATGTCATTCCTTAATCATCAGACTTGACAATAATCCCATCAACTTCCTGCTAAGAGCATCTTCTACCTCATTACCTTTTCATGGATAGTATTGTATAGAGAAATCAAAGTCCTTCAAATATTCTAGCTACCTCCTCTATCTCATATTGAGTTCCTTTTGAGAGAATAGATACTTCAAGCTCTTGTGATCTGAATACACAATGAATGACTCATTATAGAGATAGTGTTGCCAAATCCTCAAAGCAAAGACTACAACAGCCAGTTCCAAGTCATGCACAGAATAATTCTCCGCATGCTCTTCAATGGTCCTTAACGAATAAGTGATCACCTACCATGTTGCATCAATACACAACATGGTAAGGTGATCCAAATGCATCGGTGTAGACTTCAAATCCACCACTTTCAGAAGGCAAGATAAGTATAGGGGTAGTAGTTAGATAATCATTCAGAGTCTGAAAACTCTTCTCACAATTCTCGGTCCATCTATAAGGATTCTCCTTCCTTGTTAATCTAGTCAGAGATACAACGATCTTAGAGTAATCTTTGATAAACCTTCTGTAATATCCAGCTAATCCCAAGGAACTTCAAATCTCAGTCATGCCAGCTGGTCTCTCCTAATTCATCACAGTCTCAACTTTTAAAGGATCAACTAAAATATCTTCCTGAAAAATTATGTGACTCAAAAAAGAAACCTCTTCCAATCAGAAATAACACTTTCTAAACTGGGCATAAAGCTTGTTGTCTCTTAACAATTGCAAGGCCTTCCTCAAATATTCTTCATGATCTTCTTGAGACTTAGAGTAGATCAAAATATCATGAATAAAGATCACCACGGATTGAGCAAGTTATGGCCTGAATACATTGTTCATCAATTGCATAAATGCTGCAAGAGCATTTATTAGTCTAGAAGACATAACAATAAACTCATAATGCCCATACCTGCTCCTGAATGTCAGCTTGTGATATCTTTCTTGATCTTCAATCGATGATAACCAGATCTAAGATCAATTTTTGAAAAATATTAAAGTCCTAATATCTGATCAAATAACTCATCAATCCTTGACAATAGACACTTATTCTTGATCGTAAGCTGATTCAATTACCAATAGTCAATACACAGCCTCATTGATCTGTCCTTCTTATTAACAAATAGAACAGGGCGATTCCCAAGGTGAAATACTCAGCCAAATAAAACCTTTCTCTAGTAATTCCATCAGTTGCTCCTTCAACTCCTTCATTTCAGCAGGGGACATCCCATAAGGAGCTTTAGAAATAGGTGCAGCTCTCGGAATCAAATTAATAGAAAACACTGCTTCCCTCTCCAGAGGAACACTAGGTAACTCATTTAGAAATACATCAAAGTAATCCTTAACAATAGGAATGTCTTGCAAATTTGGTCCCTTATATTTCCACTGTAACAAAAGCTAAAAATGTCACACAAGTCTTCCTCATCAATCTATTAGCTCAAAGAGGAGAGATAAGAGATGGGTGTCTAGAATGCCTAACACTAGTAAAGAAAAGCTTAAGGAACTGGCTAATGTTCACCTTACCCAACTTGCAGCTTACATTGGGGATCCAAAAGTCTAATATTCATAGACGCAGACACTTGATCCAAAATTCCGGGATATTATACACCATGCCTAGAGAACCAATCAGCTCTCAAAATTACATCCTACCCATCCATTTTCATGCAAACCAAATCAGTAGGGAATTTATGACCACCAACCATGTAGAAACCCGATAATTACAAATGAAAAATATATTTTTTTAGTTGCATTATGTAATTAAAATTTTCATGAAATAAGTAAATTACATTTTTCTATATGAAAAACGCTAGTTTATTGAATAGTTGTTAAAAGCTTTGAACCTTGGATAAATCCTAGGAAGCCCAATAAGAGTTCATGTAGTGGACTGGGAGAGAATGGCCATTTGACAATTTATGATGGGTGGAATAAATAAAATTGCAGGATATATTAAAGGATGGAAAGGCCTAATTTCGTACATGTGCTTCATATGAGAAGCGTAACATATGCATAATTGGGAAGGTGGACTTTGACCCTAAGCCACCCTTGGACCGGCCACTTTCACACCCAAAGATAGGCTGGAAGCTGCGTTTACACTTTTCTTCTAAACACGTACTCAACGCGTTGGTGAGATTAGCTGGAAAAAAAAAACCTGACGATTTGGGCAAGGGATTGGCTATAAATAGCACCCCTTATGACCCTCAAACCATCCATGTAGATCAGATATACGCTACTGTGAAGGTGGTGGCGAATTGAAGGCAGATTTAGAAGATCAAGGGTTCTTCTCATATTTGGGGCTTTTCCATAGAACTGCAAAAAGGTAGGTATCTCTCAGGCTATACTCTAATTAATTCATGCCAACATGATCGTTTCTCTGTCCTCTTTCTATTGATAGCTTATTTGCTAAATTCCATCATGAAATAAGTAAGTTATGAACGTTCGATTGATTTGGGGTGTTCACGATCTTTTTATCCAGAACGTACTGGCTTCTGCAGCACGTTCTTATCCCTTAACAGAAGATAAGATTAATTAAGATGTTGGCTTTGAATTATATAAATAACTAAGACGCTGATTTGTATAAACTAATTAAAGACGCTGGCTAATTATATAAAAGATAAAACGTTAGTTTTATACAAGTTAAGACGCTGAGACACAAACTAAGTCTAAGACGCAGACTTAAGACGCAAATTGAGACGCTGGGGGTTAAAATGAATACGAGACGCAAATTAAGACGCAAACATAGACGCAAACTAAGACGCAGAAACAGTCTTAGATGACCAATTAAGACGCAAATTGAGACGCTGGGGGTTAAAATGAATACGAGACGCAAATTAAGACGCAAACATAGACGCAAACTAAGACGTAGAAACGGTCTTAGATGACCAATTGAGACGCAATGTAAGACGCTGGGTCTGAATGGATATAGAGATGCAATAAAAGATGCTAGACTTTGAAAATGGTTGTGCATTAGACGCTAAGACTCTGGGATGTACAGACTTGGCTTGTGCTTTAGACGCTAAGGCTTTGGATGTATAGACTTGGGGATTGGTTAGACTTTGGAGTAATGTATAGACTTCAAGCATTGTACAGACTTAGTGTTGCATTGTATAGACTTAGTGTTGCATTGTACAGACTTAGTGTACAATGTATAGACTTAATGTTAGCATTAGTGTTGCATTGTATAGACTTCATGCATTGTACAGACTTAGTGTACAATGTATAGACTTAATGTTAGCATTGTATAGACTTAGTGTTGCATTGTACAGACTTAGTGTACAATGTAGAGACTTAATGTTAGCATTGTATAGACTTAGTGATGCATTGTATAGACTTCATGCATTGTACAGACTTAGTGTACAATGTATAGACTTAATGTTAGCATTGTATAGACTTCATGCCTTGTACAGACTTAGTGTACAATGTATAGACTTAATGTTAGCATTGTATAGACTTAGTGATGCATTGTATAGACTTAGTGAGCATTGTACAGACTTAGTGTTGCATTGTATAGACTTCGTGCATTGTACAGACTTAAATAGTGCAGTGCACTGACTCAAACAGTATTTTGCACTGACTTCTATAGTGTTTTGCATAGACTCGTGCAAACATAAAGGACCTAATGCACGGACCCCACAGTGTTTTGTACCGACTTAGGTGCAAGCTTGTAAGAACATACATCGCCCCATCCAGTAGTGCACTGACCTTGTAGTGGACTACACCGATGCAGTGATATGAGATTTGTGAGCAACTTTTGTTCTTTTTAAACCACAGCATCAACGTAGCACCCCACTGCGTCAACGCATTGAACCTCCTGCCGCACACAGTAAAACAGACAGTAGTATATTCTATCATATTAAATTATTTTCAGCATGCTACATCTATTTTTTCATCATGTGCTATATTAATGTATGAATAAATATTAATATCTAAACTCATTATTTTAATCCTTGAATATATACGTTTCTTTACTAATGAAGGGTCCTTTACTAAAACTTGATGTCTTTTTGAATTCTAAAATCATTCTAAGGCATTAAAATAAGTCTAATAAAATGACTATCTTAAATTTTTCTTCCTACTGATCTTTCATTTTTGAACTCCACGACTTAATGTCGTTAAATATGATGCCTAAATGGTTATCTACTTTTCTTGCAACTTCTGAAATTTTGTCAAATCTGTGCTTATTACAAACAGCATATTCTTGAAAATCATTGGCCATATACATTAAAGTTGATGTCTAAACGTACTTGGGATCTTCGGATCCATATGACTCAATGTCTGGCATTAAATGGGGCCCGGTCTGGTCCTAGGGGGGGTGCCCGAAAGTACTTGTGTCCATTGGAGTTGATTGACTAACGGTGTGGCATTGCACTGAAGTGCATGATAGATTTACTTGATACGACATTCCACTATTTGTAATTGTTTACTTGTTACTTGAAAATTACATGAATTACTTGACTTGCGTGAAAATGGCCAATTACATGAAATTCTTTACTTGTTTAAAGTCATTACTTGGAAATTCATCTTAATATCATATTATCTCAATTGCTTGGAAATTTCATTCATGTTTATACACTTCCCGATACAAGTTAGAAAATTGTTTAAATTGTTAACACTTAAAGATTGCCTGGTTCATAGAGATATAAAATCCTACTGAGCTTTTAGCTCACCCTACGTTTTGGTTAATTGTTGCAGGAAATGAAAATGAACAAGGAAATGGACAAGAGTGAGAGAGTGATTTTCCTTTTTACCTAGGTTTATGTAGATCATTACTGTTTTTACAAGAATGATGTACTTTGGGATTGGAAGTTTGTAATTGCCTTTATGGCTTATGAATTAGTGATGTAAACTTCATTTTGATGGAATAAAAGTATTATTTTCCCGTTCATTTCTGACCTTAGAAACAAAATTATACATGCTCTGATCGACACGCGTGTTTATGACTCGTCGCGCCCTCGATATTCCGCGTCGGGACGTGACAGTCTTTGTGGTATCAGAGCCAAGTTTACATAAAATTCTAGGTTTCACAATTATAGGTTCATTCTTAAAACATAGTTTTCCCTCAAACATAGGTTCTAGATCAATATCTGGAAATTTGATAGATCTTGAACTTTCCCGGTAAGATTCGGGTAGAAACACGGGTTAAGTTTTAAGAAAAAGGGAATTATCAGGAAATAAATACCAAAACAAAAATAATAAACCTTGGAATTATGGTTTCAGGCTAATTCTCGCAAATGGCCGCCGAGAGAGCTCAATGGCGCGAGATGCAGCGCACGGTTCAAGGCTTAACACAAGCCCTCCAACAGGTTGCTCAAGGAGGAGCAAACCGAGGAGCCGGAGACTTGCATAGAAATTTCTGGAGCATGAAGCCTCCCAAGTTCGCTGGATCTACGGATCCGGATGAAGCCGAACGCTGGATTAAGGAGATCGAGAGGATATTTCGAGTCATGCAATGCGCTGACGAGGAAAAGGTCCTACTTGCTACCTTCCAACTGGAAAGGGATGCACGTACCTGGTGGGAATCGGTCGAAGCTACTTTACCGCACGACCAAATTCTATGGGAAGAGTTCGTGGAACACTTCAATAGCAAATACTTCTCCGATCGAGTACAAGAAAGGAAGGCCGCTGAATTTGCCGCCTTAAAGTAAAGGGGTTTATCAGTTGCGGAATATGAAGCACAATTTTCGAGGTTATCTCGGTACGCTCCACATCTCGTGGGTACTGACAAAATGAAGGCACGGAGATTTCTTAATGGCCTTAAGCCGCAATATATTACTCAACTCGCCCCGATGGATATTCAATCATATTCTGATATGGTACGGAGAGCACAACTCCTAGAAGATGCAACGGAGTTATCGGATCGCATCCGAGGAAGAGAAGCCAAGAGAGAGCAAGTTACTGGGTCCGAAAGTTTCAAACCTTCCTTCGGGAAGAAAAGGCCCAATGATGTGACACCATGGCTCCTCGGACCTAGAATTTGCAAGCAATCTGGACCGAACGGTGATATCTCATAAGCGGACTCACTCGTGTTGGCACACTAGGGTCCGTAGGTTGACCGGCGATGGCGGTGTGGGTCCGAGGTTGGACCACAAGGTTCCAAGGGTATGGCCAGCAAAGGATGGACCCCAATGGGCCAGGGATGCCCAATATCAAGGGCGGCCGGCATGCCGAGGGCGTGGGATGTAGGGTCGCACTCTCAACTCACTCCGCGGTGGTCGCTCAAATCGATGATATTTTTGAGATCAGGCACTCACTCACCGACCGACGACACTAAGAGGTATTACCAAACAAGTAAAGAAATTCCAGTAGAGTAGTGCAACCCGAAGCTCACCTGATCGGTGTGAATACACCGATCCCGGCCGGAGACGAGGGCGAGCGGGGAAGCATGGGCCACCCGCACGCTGCGTCGATGAAGCTTCAACCTGTTGAAATTAGTTACATGCACTACTCCTCACACAAGAGGGTTGGACTAGGGATGGGGAAGTAAGGTTTACACGTAAACACTACCTCCACACAGGGAGGGGCGCTAAGCCGGTCAAGCGGGGAGGGGGGAAATCGACTTAAGCAAGTGCCAGATGATCTGCTCGGTTCTGGGATGACCGGACATGGAGGCGATGTTAAAGCTATAACGCACTCCACCGAGCTCGGAAGTCAACGAATCTAGCCCCGAAACGTCGCTGACGGACCCAAGGATGCCTGTGAATTTTTGTGGGCGGTCCTGAAGTTGTGGCTGGCAGGGACGGGCTCTGGAACAGGGTCCTTGCGCTCAGACGCGGACTATTCCCAGGGAGCAGCAGCGGATGGATGAAGTCACCACAGCAGCTCCCGAAGTTCAAACGCGTCAGGATTAAGTCGAGGACGACCGTGGACGAGTCTTCTCCGAGCAGCAACCAAGATAGGCACCAGACGATGTTGGGGTGGCGAGGAGAGGTCCGTTGAGTGAGGGGGGGGTCAGGGCAGGACTTGAACAATCTGTTCTGCGCACCCAGGAGAGAAAAATTGGAAAAGGCTCTTCCTGATGCCGAAAGGGACGCCGCTTGTTGGTGATGGTGGATGCCTTGTGGTAGCAGCTCTCGGCCAAGTGGCACCTTCAGAAGTTGAGGGGTGTGGCCGTGGTAGCTCCTGCACTGCAGCTGTGATTCAGGTTCTGGTCCTGGTTGCGCAGTCAGACGAGAACGGGCGCCACGCACTGTGCCGGAGTCGGAACGCAGCGAGACGACCTCAGGAGCATTGAGGACGTGGAGAAGAAGCAACTCCCAGAAGAGAGTTCAGGCTGAATCACGCCGTTGATGTCGGTGCAGGCTCTGCCAATTGGACCTCAAGTACTGGCTCAAATCTGGCGCAGCCGCATGAGAATGGGCACCATGATCTGTAGTGAGGTCAGAACAAGACGATTCTACCTCAGGAGCGTTGAGGATTGGAGATGAAACAACTCTCAGAAGAGAGTTCAGGCTGAATCACGCTGTTGACATCGGTGCAGCCTCTGCAAAACGGACCTCAGGTTCTGGCTCAAAACTGGCGCAGCCGCACGAGAATGGGCACCACGATCTGTAGTGAAGTCGGAACGAGACGATTCCACCTCGCCTGCGAAGAAGACTGGAAGACCTTTCCGGCGATATATAGTGCACCTCCAGATGACGTCAGATAGCACCGGGGCAGTCTCTGCAAGTGGAGCTTCTTCTGCTGGCAGCGAACTGAGTTGGATAGGGTGATGAAAGGTGATGGGAGACGGAGTAGATGGGGTGGGAAATGGGGTGGATGGGTGTGGGGGTGACACCTGACTATGTGGGGGTCTGTTAGGGGGTGATTCAAGGTGTGGGAGGGGCAGAAAGGGGGCTGGCAGGTGGTCTAGCAAGTGGAGGGAGGGGGAGATGCGAATTTGGGTTGGGAAGGAGAGAGGGAGGAGAGATCTCTCCTTTGTTTTGAATGGTGGGTTAATGGAGGGGTTAATGGGGGCCTAGGGAATGGGAAGGGTTGCCTTGGGGTGGGGAAGGGGTGCTTGGGAGAAGGGATTCTCCCTTGGGAAAATGAAAGGTTGTATGGGGAAGGGGAAAGGTTGCTTGGGAGGAGGGAGAGGTGCCTAGGAGAAGGGGATTCCACCTAGGGGTTGGAGGGGACTTAAATGGGAGGTATGGGGAAGGGGGAGGGGTCTTAATTAGAGGTGAATAGGGAGGAGAGAGAGTGAATTTCGAATTTGGGGGTGGGGAGGAGAGAGAATGGGGTTCGCCCCCTTTAGAGAGAGAGAGAACTAGAGAGAGAGAGAGCTAGAGAGAGGGGGGGCACAATTCTTGTGGCAAGTTTTTTTACTCAATAATTCATTACCTTCCAAATGAGGGATTGGGGTCCTATTTATAGGAATCCCACATTTTCACATAAGTCCCTGACTTTTGGACTACTAACACATAACCAAGGGGAAGGGGGCGCCCCTAGGCCTAGCCCATATAATTGGGCCCATTAACCAACATAATGACTCTAGACTTAGGTAAATAGCTACCTAACCTAGGTATTGGACTCAAATAAAAGGAAAAGTACATGATAAGAAAATGAAAAATTACATCATATGACTCGAAATATAGTGGCAGACAGGATGTAGCATAGCTGGCGAGCATCGGGATCCTTGAACAAAGGGGAAAGCTGGTGATGTCCTCATCACCCAATGACGGGCGTAACTTCATCAAGGACGGGCGTAATTTCAACAAAGGTGGATGTAATTTTCAAGGGGACAAGAAGCCGAGGATATTCGACAAGCAAATTGTCCCTATATCGGCAACATCAAAGGAATTATGCAAATACTGCGAGAAGCCTGGACATAAAGCCGAGGAATGTTGGAGAAAGCTCGGTGCATGTCTTCGATGTGGGAGCCGGGAGCATAGGATCCCGAATTGCCCTCTTCTCAACGAGCAAGCTCCATCACCGGCAAAACTTCCTATTATTGCCAAGAAGCCAGGAAGACTTCAAGCCCTTATGGGTACGGAACCTACCGAGGAAGGAGGCATCGTGGAAGGTACTCTTTTCATATACGCCAAGCCTGCCTCTGTCTTATTTGACACCGGAGCTACGCATTCATTTATATCTAGAAGATTTGCTAGTCTTTTACCTATGAAGCCTATTCCATTAGATTATACACTCACTATTACTACCCCTATTGGAACGGGAACGGAGATTAAACACTTCTATCCTGATAGTGAAATTCTAATTAGTGGTTATAACTTACCCGCTGATTTGGTATGCATGGAGATGGAAGGATATGATGTTATTTTGGGTGCCGACTGGCTATCTACACATGGAGCTAGTGTCAATTGCAAGTTGGGTACGGTAACTTTTATGGGTTACCCCGACCTTCTATTTTCTGGCATCAGGCATTCTAGACACATATCCCTCATTTCGACCCTCAAAGCCGAGAAATTATTAAGGAAGGGTTGTGTCAGTTTCTTAGTTTCTATCACTATGACCGAGCACACAGAACCCATTCTAAAGGACATTCTTATCGTTCGAGATTATTCTGATGTATTTCCGGACGAGTTGCTTGGTATTCCACCCAAGAGAGAAGTGATTTTCTCTATTGATTTAATTCCGGGAGCGGCACCAGTTTCTAAAGCTCCATATCAGATGTCTGCCCTGGAAATGAAAGAATTAAAGGATCAATTATTGGAATTACTGGAGAAGGGGTTTATCCGACCAAGTACTTCACCTTGGGGAGCCCCAGTCTTATTTGTCAAGAAGAAAGATGGTTCGATGAGACTATGTGTTGATTATCGGCAATTGAATCAACTCACCATCAAGAATAAATATCCATTGCCGAGAATTGATGAATTATTCGACCAGATTTCTGGAGCTCAATATTTCTCAAAGATTGATCTTCGATCTGGTTATCATCAATTGAGGATCAAGGAAAATGATATTCACAAGACGACATTCTGGAGTAGGTATGGACATTACGAGTTCACTGTTATCCCTTTTGGCTTAACAAATGCGCCTGCCGCATTTATGCAAATGATGAATAGCGTATTCAGGCCGTACCTCGATCAATTTGTGGTTGTCTTCATTGACGACATTTTGATCTACTCCAAGTCAAAGGAAGAACATGAGGAACATCTTAAGAAGGCCCTTCAATTATTAAGAGATCACAAGCTTTATGCCAAATTAAGTAAGTGTGATTTCTGGTTGGAGGAAGTTTCTTTTCTCGGTCACATAATTTCTCGGAACGGTATCGCCGTCGATCCTTCAAAGGTCGAGGCCGTAAAGAACTGGAAAGACCTACTAGTGTGACGAAAATCCGAAGCTTTTTGGGATTGGCTGGATATTATCAAAGATTTATCAAGGATTTCTCAAAGATTGCAGTATCTTTAACAAGATTGACAAGGAAGGAGAATCCTTTTATCTAGTCCAAGGAATGCGAGAAAAACTTTCAAACTTTAAAGGATTGTCTGACGACTGCTCCTATTCTCACATTACCTACGGAAGGAGGAGGATTTGAAGTATATACTGATGCATCTAGAATTGGCCTAGGTTGCGTATTAATACAACATGGCAAGGTCATAGCTTATTCCTCACGGCAATTGAAGAAGCACGAGGAAAATTATCCCGTACATGACCTAGAACTGGCAGTTGTGGTCTTTGCTTTGAAGATCTGGCGACATTACCTCTATGGCGAAGCCTTTACGGTGTATTCTGATCACAAGAGTCTCAAATATTTATTCTCTCAAAAGGAGCTCAATATGAGACAAAGACGGTGGTTGGAATATTTAAAGGATTTTGATTTCTCTATACAATATCATCCCGGAAAAGGCAATGCCGTAGCTGATGCACTTAGCAGGAAGCCGATGGCTTTATTATCGAGCATGATGGTTAAAAAATGGCATCTACTTGAAGAAATGGCCAACTTAAACCTCAATATGGAGGAGAAGGAAGACGGAGTCTTTATTACAAATATTCGACTCCAACCCGAGTTACTCTCGGAAATCAAGGAACGACAAGTTGATGATCCGTTGATCGTGGAAATTAAAGACAAATTAGATCAACGACCGGATTTCCTTTTAGCTAATGATGGAAGGCTATTATTCAAAGGAAGAACTTGTATACCCGATTGTTCTACTATCAAGGGAAAAATCCTAGAGGAAGCACATCGGTCAAGGTATACTATTCACCCCGGTGCTACAAAAATATACCAAGACCTCAAGAGAACATTCTGGTGGCCGAATATGAAGAGAGAGGTAGTTGAGTTCGTAAGTCGATGCTTGGTATGTCAACAGGTTAAAGCCGAGCACCTCAAACCGGCTGGTAAACTCAAGCCTCTCGAAATACCAGAATGGAAATGGGATAGTATCGGTATGGACTTCATTGTTGGATTACCGAAGACCCGAAGTGATTTCGATGCTATATGGGTAATTGTGGACCGGTTAACCAAGTCTGCTCACTTCTTACCTATCAAGATTAAATGGACCGTGGATGTTCTAGCCGCCTTATATATCAAGGAGATCCTAAGGCTGCACGGTATTCCAAGCTCTATTATTTCGGACCGAGATCCGAGATTCACCTCTCATTTCTGGAAGGGTTTACAATCAGCTATGGGTACTAGATTAAGGTTTAGTACGGCTTTTCACCCTCAGACGGACGGACAAACCGAGAGGGTGAATCAAATTATTGAAGATATGTTGAGAGCCTGCATGATTGATTTCGGTGGTAGTTGACATGAACACTTACCGTTGACTGAGTTCGCTTATAACAATAGTTATCAGTCAAGTATTCAAATGGCACCATTCGAAGCTCTTTATGGCCGAAGCTGTAGATCGCCTCTATGCTGGAGTGAGGCTGGCGACAAGGGATTGCTGGGTCCCGACATTGTACAAGACATAACCAACAAAATCCAGTTAATACATGAAAGACTAAAGGTCGCCCAATCAAGGCAAAAGAGCTACGCCAACAATCGGAGGAGGGACCTTGATTTCCAAGTGGGGGAGCATGTCTTCTTAAAGATCTCACCCACCTGTGGAATTAGAAGATTCGGCATCAAAGGAAAGCTAAGTCTAAGATTTATCGGCCCTTTCGAGATTCTGGAGAGAATCGGTGAGGTAGCATACAAGCTGGCTTTACCTCCTCAACTGGCCGGTGTACACGACGTATTCCATGTATCCATGCTAAGGAAATACGTCTATGATCCTTCACATGTGATCCAATTTGAAGAATTGCAACTCCAAAAGGACTTATCTTATGAAGAAAGACCGGTCAAGATACTGGATCGGAAATTACACCTACTAAGAAATCGGGCTATACCAATGGTGAAAGTCCAATGGAGCAAGCGTGGATTCGAGGAAGCAACCTGGGAATTGGAAGAATTCATCAAGAAGAAATACCCGGATCTCATCTCAGGTTAGAAATTCGACCTTCCTACTCGAATCTTGAATTTTAAGAAAATAGAATGTGAATTTGGAGGACCAAATTCTTTTAAGTGGGGGAGGATGTAGAAACCCGATAATTACAAATGAAAAATATATTTTTTTTAGTTGCATTATGTAATCAAAATTTTCATGAAATAAGTAAATTACATTTTTCTATATGAAAAATGCTAGTTTATTGAATAGTTGTTAAAAGCTTTGAACCTTGGATAAATCCTAGGAAGCCCAATAAGAGTTCATGTAATGGACTGGGAGAGAATGGCCATTTGACAATTTATGATGGGTGGAATAAATAAAATTGCAGGATATATTAAAGGATGGAAAGGCCTAATTTCGTACATGTGCTTCATATGAGAAGCATAACATATGCATAATTGGGAAGGTGGACTTTGACCCTAGGCCACCCTTGGACCGGCCGCTTTCACACCCAAAGATAGGTTGGAAGCTGCGTTTACACTTTTCTAGTAAACACGTACTCAACGCGTTGGTGAGATTAGCTGGAAAAAAAAACCTGACGATTTGGGCAAGGGATTGGCTATAAATAGCACCCCTTATGACCCTCAAACCATCCATGTAGATCAGATATACGCTGCTGTGAAGGTGGTGGCGAATTGAAGGCAGATTTAGAAGATCAAGGGTTCTTCTCATATTTGGGGCTTTTCCATAGAACTGCAAAAAGGTAGGTATCTCTTAGGCTATACTCTAATTAATTCATGCCAGCATGATCGTTTCTCTGTCCCCTTTCTATTGATAGCTTATTTGCTAAATTCTATCATGAAATAAGTAAGTTATGAACGTTCGATTTATTTGGGGTGTTCACGATCTTTTTATCCAGAACGTACTGGCTTCTGCAGCACGTTCTTATCCCTTAACAGAAGATAGGATTAATTAAGATGTTGGCTTTGAATTATATAAATAACTTAGACGCTGATTTGTATAAACTAATTAAAGACGCTTGCTAATTATATAAAAGATAAAACATTAGTTTTATACAAGTTAAGATGCTGAGACACAAACTAAGTCTAAGACGCAGACTTAAGACGCAAATTGAGACGTTGGGGGTTAAAATGAATACGAGACGCAAATTAAGATGCAAACATAGACGCAAACTAAGACGCAGAAACGGTCTTAGATGACCAATTAAGACGCAAATTGAGACGCTGGGGGTTAAAATGAATACGAGACACAAATTAAGACGCAAACATAGACGCAAACTAAGACGCAGAAACGGTCTTAGATGACCAATTGAGACACAATGTAAGACGCTGGGTCTGAATGGATATAGAGACGCAATAAAAGACGCTAGACTTTGAAAATGGTTGTGCATTAGACGCTAAGACTCTGGGATGTACAGACTTGGGGATGTACAGACTTGGCTTGTGCTTTAGACGCTAAGGCTTTGGATGTATAGACTTGGGGATTGGTTAGACTTTGGAGTAATGTATAGACTTCAAGCATTGTACAGACTTAGTGTTGCATTGTATAGACTTAGTGTTGCATTGTACAGACTTAGTGTACAATGTATAGACTTAATGTTAGCATTAGTGTTGCATTGTATAGACTTCATGCATTGTACAGACTTAGTGTACAATGTATAGACTTAATGTTAGCATTGTATAGACTTAGTGTTGCATTGTACAGACTTAGTGTACAATGTATAGACTTAATGTTAGCATTGTATAGACTTAGTGATGCATTGTATAGACTTCATGCATTGTACAGACTTAGTGTACAATGTATAGACTTAATGTTAGCATTGTATAGACTTTATGCCTTGTACAGACTTAGTGTACAATGTATAGACTTAATGTTAGCATTGTATAGACTTAGTGATGCATTGAATAGACTTAGTGAGCATTGTACAGACTTAGTGTTGCATTGTATGGACTTCGTGCATTGTACAGACTTAAATAGTGCAGTGCACTGACTCAAACAGTATTTTGCACTGACTTCTATAGTGTTTTGCATAGACTCGTGCAAACATAAAGGACCCAATGCACAGACCCCACAGTGTTTTGTACCGACCTTAGGTGCAAGCTTGTAAGAACATACATCGCCCCATCCAGTAGTGCATTGACCTTGTAGTGGACTACACCGATGCAGTGATATGAGATTTGTGAGCAACTTTTGTTCTTTTTAAACCACAGCGTCAACGCAGCACTCCACTGCGTCAACACATTGAACCTCATTTAGCGCATTCACTGCAACTGCCACACACAGTAAAACAGACAGTAGTATATTCTATCATATTAAATTATTTTCAGCATGCTACATCTATTTTTTTATCATGTGATATATTAATGTATGAATAAATATTAATATCTAAACTCATTATTTTAATCCTTGAATATATACGTTTCTTTACTAATGAAGGGTCCTTTACTAAAACTTGATGTCTTTTTGAATTCTAAAATCATTCTAAGGCATTAAAATAAGTCTAATAAAATGACTATCTTAAATTTTTCTTCCTATTGATCGTTCATTTTTGAACTCCACGACTTAATGTCGTTAAACATGATGCCTAAATGGTTATCTACTTTTCTTGCAACTTCTGAAATTTTGTCAAATCTGTGCTTATTACAAACAGCATATTCTTGAAAATCATTGGCCATATACATTAAAGTGGATGTCTAAACGTACTTGGGATCTTCGGATCCATATGACTCAATGTCTGGCATTAAATGGGGCCCGGTCTGGTCCTGGGGGGAGTGCCCGAAAGTACTTGTGCCCATGGGAGTTGATTGACCAACGGTGTGGCATTGCACCGAAGTGCATGATAGATTTACTTGATACGACATTCCACTATTCGTACTTGTTTACTTGTTACTTGAAAATTACATGAATTACTTGACTTGTGTGAAAATGGCCAATTACATGAAATTCTTTACTTGTTCAAAGTCATTACTTGGAAATTCATCTTGATATCATATTATCTCAATTGCTTGGAAATTCCATTCATATTTATACACTTCCCGATACAAGTTAGAAAATTGTTTAAATTGTTAACACTTAAAGATTGCCTGGTTCATAGAGATATAAAATCCTACTGAGCTTTTAGCTCACCCTACGTTTTGGTTAATTGTTGCAGGAAATGAAAATGAACAAGAGTGAGAGAGTGATTTTCCTTTTTACCTAGGTTTATGTAGATCATTAGTGTTTTTACAAGAATGATGTACTTTGGGATTGGAAGTTTGTAATTACCTTTATGGCTTATGAATTAGTGATGTAAACTTCATTTTGATGGAATAAAAGTATTATTTTCTCGTTCATTTCTGACCTTAGAAACAAAATTGTACATGCTCTGATCGACACGCGTGTTTATGACTCGTCGCGCCCTCGATATTCTGCGTGGGGGCGTGACAAACCAAAACCTCACTAGAAGGATAAAAATATTCAATCTCCGATCCTGCTCCAATAGGGGTAGTAATAAAAAGATTGGATTCCAATGGAATGGGTCTCACATATAATGTATCAGCAAAACTCTGAAATATGAGTGAATATGTAGCTCCAGTATTAAATAAAATAAAGGTAGACTTTGAATGAATAATGAGGGTACCTTCTACCACACTATCTTTCTCGGCAGGTTTAGCTTCCATAAGGGCTTGTAATCTGCCTTACTGCTTCAAGCCACCTTGACGCTTCTCCGGGGAGCTTGTTCATTCAGAAGAGGGCAATTTGAAATCTTATGGTCCTGACATCCACACCAAAGGCATGTACCTAGCCTTCTCTAGCACTCTTTGGCCTTGTGTCCCACCTTGTCACAATATTTGTAGAGTTCTTCGGATGGAACGGTAGGAACTATTTGCCTATCATTCTCCTTTGGCTTCTTATCCTTGTGGAAATTCCACCCACCATTGGGCCTCTTCCTTGAAAATGTTGGTTTAAAATTCCTAGAGCTAGTAGCTTACTCCATCCTAACATTCGTTCCTGGGATCTGATCAGTCATATCAGCAGCATCCTCCAATAGTTGAGCCTTCTTGATCATATCTGGATACACTTGGATATCCATAGGAACCAATCGTGTGATATAGTACGGCCGCAATCTATTTAAAAACATTTTTGCCTTCATTCTCTTAGTATACACTAGATGCGACACATACTTGGCCAATCTAGAACATTGGGCTTCATACTCCGTAATAGTCAAATTTCTTTGCCTCAGTGACGTGAACTCAGTCGCCTTCTTCTCTTACACCCTTTTAGAAAAGTACTTGTTGTTGAAGAATTCCAGAAGCTCCTCCCATGATACTTGATCATTATCCATGCCCTGACATCCCTCTCTAGTTGAAAGGTAGCCAATAAGACTTTCTCTTAGTTAGCACATTACATAACGCGGAAGATCTTCTCCATCTCCACCTAGTGTTCAGCCTCATCTGGGTCAATGGATCCATTAAACTTAGGGGGATTCATACTCTTGAAATTTCTGTGCAAGCCCCTAACGCCATGATGTGCAACTCCATGAGGAACTTGATGTAGTGTCTGGGTCAAGCCCTTGGATTGTCCGTTCCATCTCCCTCTATTGAGCACGTTCGGTAGCCATTGAAAAAGATCAAAGCGCCTGCAAGAAAGGTAAAAAAGTTAAGTACTTTATTTATTTCTTAGATTGATTGTATTTTAGAACTTAACCCATGGCTCTACCCAATCTCACCAGTCAGTCAAGACACTATCAAGAGTTATAAGTTCTAATGACAGTCTAGAGCTTCTATTAGGGAAAAAAACCTAGGGCCTAACGAAAATCCTAGGTTCTGATATCACAAAACTGTCACGTCCCAACATGGAATATCGAAACACAAGAGTTATAACAATCATGTCAATCAGAGTATGCATAAAGGGACAATCAACAAGAAGAGAAGAAACAAAGAGGCAAGAATAGCTGAAATTAAACAAAATATCGTTCGCAAGAACCCCAAGGCTCAGACTGTCACAAACTAAGACACTTATTCAAAACCAACTCTCAAAACAACTCTCTCACAACACTAGCAAAGGAAAGACAAGATAAAAACAACACTCCCAAAGGTAACACGATCACTCCACTACTCTTGCCCATCCCCATCAAAGTGTGGTTCCCCCTCGAAACTACCTGAAATATTCACAAAAATGTAGGGGTGAGTGAAAGCTTAGTAAGATTTATATCTCTATGTCAGACATATTCAAATGATTAATATTTTTGATAAAGTAAATGCACTAATGTCGAGAAACTTAATAAAATCATGCATACTAGATATTGGAACATGAATAGGAATACATGGGAATGCAAGTAACTAGGATCACAAGTTAAAGTAACAAGATCAAGAATGCAGGTATAGAATAATAGCAATAAGCTTTCAATATCAGGAACATGTAACAAGTACTATCATTGGATTGACCATATCACGTAATAATTCCCATGAGGGGTAACATATACAAGTCAAGTAATTCATGTAATTCACAAACGAGTGGAATGCCATAGATCAATCTAACAAGAAAATACTTTGGTACAATGCTACACTAGGTCAATATAACTCCCATGGGTATAAATACTTTTGAATGCTCCGCCCAGGACTACATTGGGCTCTAGTAGTGCCAAGCATTGTAGTTATGGATCATCGATCCCTGTAATTATCTAGACATCCACATTAACTTAATAATGGCCAAAGAATTTCAAGGTATAGCTCATGAGATCACATTCAAGGGAAAGTCCTGATTTCTAGAGATAACCAGGAGACTACAAGCTTGTAAGGATGATAAATATGCTGATATAGAGGTCAAATGCATGCATGATTTTTCATGAAATAATAGGGATGAATGCGGCCTGGGTCACTGGCGTGTTCAGAGAGAACGTGCCCTAAATAAAAATGGTGGCTAGAACACGTCTAGTATGGACGACGCATTAAGAAGAACGCACCATGTTCCCAAGACGCGTTAAAGATTATCTAATAAGGTGCCCAAAACACGATCTCTGGGTATGCCACCTTAAGGAAACGAAAGTCTGAACGTGGTATCTAGGTACACCACGTTCAGAACAAGTTGACAGAACAAAATAGAATCTCGTTCCGTGGTTTCTAAGATCAGTTGAATCATATCTTAGCCTAATAAGACATGATTTTGAGAGATTTTTGAGTTTTTAGGGTATAACCAGCTTGACGGCCATGAGGGAATCCATGGCTCGCGGTGTCTTACGGAGGCCTTAGAAGAAGAAGTTCTAATTTGACTGAAGGAATATCCGACGGAAGGTTCTAACTTCACCAAGAAGAGCCTAGCGAGAACCAAAATCAGTAGCAGTGGATACATGCCACCGAAGTGACACGATCTTCAACTATATAAGGTAATCTATACGTTGAATCGTCGATCAAGAATGTTAAGCTAAACATGTTTGCGATCATAATTGAAGGCCATGGAAAATAACTTCACTAGAATAACAAGATTAATTTCTACTCATTTTAAGATGCTGGAAAGAGATAATAGAATCATGAAGATCAATTGATGTCATGAAGGTAGCATGAATCATAGAAAGGATTTATAAGCTCAAAAGATAGAATTTAATCATCTTCCATATACTTACCAAATCACGTGGTTATTTAAACGACATGCCTAAAGAAAAATATGATTTTGGACCTCAAAATTGACAAGTCTAACATGAAGAACACACTAAAATTTTAGGAGAACCCGAGAAGAATGCAGTTAGGCTAGAGGCCGCGATCCAGAATGAGGTCAAGATGGACACCACGATTTTAAATCGAGCTTCCAATACCTAGAACATTCCTTTGAAAGTCGCATCCAGGTTGCGGGACGCCTTCATTAGCCGCATTACCTCTGCAGGACGTGTCGAAACTGAATATACAATATTCAAAATAAAAGATATGAAAGTAGAATACGGTCCCCTTAAATACCACATTTGTAAGAATGTGGTCATTATGGGAACTACTATCTTGAGCCAACTTCCCACTAAAACAAAACCCCGGGGTTCATGCAAGATCGCGTCTTAGGGGCTAGACACGTTCAAAGGTCGCATCCCCTTCATACGATGTGTTCAAATCAAGCTTCTAACTTAAATAATAATAATTGTATCATCGCAATCTATCGGGACGCCGTGATAAGAATGCGATCCCTGTGACCACTGCGATCTGAAACACGACTTCGTTCCTATAGAAACGGCGATACCTCATCAGTAAAACATAAATAGCATGCGTCTTACTTAATAAAAAAATTGGGAAAAAAGATATGAAATCAAACTAGACATGCATCTAAACATATCTGATGAATTAATTTGAGTTTAGCCTTAGAGAACACCTAACTTAGATCAAATTTAAGACAAAAGACGTCGAATGCAAAAAAACTCCCCAAGAACCTCGCTTCCTCCTCGAATTACGCCCTCAGAACTTCAAGAAATCCTCCTCCAGCATGCTAAAGGCTGAGAAGAAGATAATAGGGCTCTATTTATAGATTAAAATCGTCTAGAAAGTCCAAATTCGAGGTAAGAAAGTTAAGTTCGAAATCTCCCCAAATTTCAACATTCAAACTCAAAATTCAAACACCCCCACCTGTTCTAGCCCTAATTAGGGTTAGGATTCGGCAGATGAAGACTTTCTCTGGTGGGCCAAGATTTAGGGTTTGAAATTTGCTACAAGCTTCTAGAATCAAGCCCAATTAGCCCATTAAAATTGGGGGTTTAAAGGTTTCTCCAATTTTAGGTCCATTAATTCTCAATTTAACCCAATAAGGGTTATCTTTTAGCCTAAATTTGATTATAACTATCTCTTGGGATTTTAATTGGGTCCCTTATAATTTTTCTAAGTTTAAATTAATTTAAAAATTAATTATTCAATATATTTTAAATTTTAATTTCATCATCAAATCAAGGAATTTTAATTATTTTATCTATTTATTTATTATATTTAAAAATCAGGTTGCTACAAAGTCCATCTCTTATGCTTCAACAGTTGGGAGCCTCATGTACCTTCAGACTTGTACTCGTCCAGACATTGCTTTTGTTGTGGGTATGCTCAGCAGATACTAGAGCAACTCTGGCATATATCATTGGAAGGCTACCAAGAAAGTCAGGCATTACTTGAAAGGGACTATGGATTACATGCTCACATATAGGAGGTCAGATCAGCTAGAGGTCATTGCATATTCTGATGCTAAAATTTGGTGGCTACTTTGAGATGAGGAAGTCCACTACATGCTACATTTTCCTCTTGGCATGAGGAGTCATTACCTAGTGTAGTGATAAGCAGAGTGTTATAATGACTTCCACTATGTCCGCTGAGTTTATTGTTTGTTTTGAGGCTAATGAACAGGCCATTCAGGTGCAGAACTTGCTCACAGGTCTACCATGTAGCAACTCAGAATGTCATATACATATATATATATATATATATATATATATATATATATATATTTATATTTATATATATATATATATATATATATATATATATATATATATATCTGTGTGTGTGTGTGTGTGTGTGTGTGTGTGAAAAGAAATAATGAAAGATGAAAATAAAATAAATTAGAAAATATTTTTCTTTAAGCCTATAAAGTATAGAATACATTAACACAAACACTAATCCCATGTGAAAATGTGAACGGCGAGATTCGCGGCTCGATTCGGTACTGTAGCAGTATTGTAGCAATACTGTAGCATCCGATTCAAGAGAAAATTATTCGCTCTAATTCAATCCTAATTAGTGTATGAGGTCATTGCTTGCATCATTAAATAGATGGGGTCATTGGTTATGTCATGGAGGAGGGATTTATTTCAACATTCACATGTTAAAATTTATTTTCAACATAGGTTGGTGTAATAGTAACATGGGTTGATGAAATAGAAAAATTATGTGGATATTGACTTAGAATTAAATGGGTAATAGAATAATGAGGGGATTTGGCCTATAAATAAGGCTGTGATCTTCCATACTCAAAGCATAAATCTATTGGGGAATTGCTGATCGTAGAGAGGAGGAAAGCTTGAAGTTTGGAGGCGTGTTCTTCATGCTCGTTCTTCTTCCTCTTTGATCTTCAACTAGGTAGGTTTTCTCTCAGGCAAAACTTAATTAGATCTTCATATATGTTCCTTTGCACGAGTATTTCGATTCTATGTAAATTTTTCATGATCATGTATTTGTGACTTATTTTGAGGTTTAAAGTCAAAAAATTAAAAATTTCATTGTAAGAACGAGTTTTGGTTTTCTATCTTAGAGCGCGGATCACACATGGACCGTGACTTGAACGTGATAACCGCGTTAAGACCGATGTGTTCGATTTGCCTCGTTTATGTGTGTTATTTTATAACTTTAATTTTGAATTTTAAAATCATGATCTTGTCTTAAAAATACTATCCAGAAAGAAATGACTAAGTAAATTAACTCATAAAGCTATCATTAATTGTTGAAACAACTATGCTCTAATTTTCATAAAATTCCTGTACATGATTGACCCCGTCTATTTGATCTAAGCTATATCTGAAAGCTTTACATCTTCTTTCAAATTTTCTTCATACATGAACATGTTATGCAATTGAAAGCTTGTCATATTTTTTCAATGTCTTTTCCTTCATTGAAATTCTTTCACAAATGAACATGTTAGAATATACAAGAATGATTTCCGTTCTATTTACATGTTTCTGTGTTTCCAACAAATCATGTAGTTAGCAAGTTTACTAAGAAAGACCAGTGTCTAAGGCTAGAGGTCCACCGGTAAATGTTTTAAGTGGATAAGTGGTTATTTAATTAGGACCTTGTGAATGGGAGGAGAACCTCCCACTGTCCCACCTCTTACCTGACCGAGATCTCTTTGATTTTCTGCTAAGTACCTGACTGTGAAAAACTTGATCTAACCTTATTTTACAAGATTTTCCTCGAGTGTTGATTGTGCCTTAACTGGCAATTCATTCTCTTTATTATCTTAATGTCGTTGAACATGATGGCTTAAATCATTCTTGAACTTCTCTTATAAACTTTATTTATTCTTCGTACTACATGTCCTTGTAAATGAAAATTTTGCTAGATCTGTACTTTTGCCATAAACTATCATTTGGGAGTGTAGGAGCTAAGTGTCACATGGGGTAAAGTGTTACGTTATGTGAGCTACCTCTTGAGACCGGAATGGCGCAAAGTGCTACATAATGGGAGCCTCCTCTTGAGTCCGTAGGGGTCACCTCTAGAGTCCTCCATAACTAAATGTCTAGTTGTGCGCTATACTACGCTTCATAAGCTTTCTTGAACCCCGGATTGGCCATATTTTAAATGAATTATTCTGGAAATTACATGGGAGTCTTGGTCCACCTGAACACTCAATGCCTGGCAAACATGCGGGCCATGATCTGGTTCTAGGTGAGTAAAGCCTGAAAGTACTTATGCCCGAGAGAGTTGAATGATCAGGTGTGGCATTGCACCAACTGACATGCAAGATTGAACTAGATAATTCACTTGTTACATGCTTGACTCGTTACATGTTTGACTATCTCTACATGATATTTTTGACCGGATGTGTTAATATTCTTGTTACATTATCAAATTTACAATTCTATAATTGTTATTGATCTTCATGCTTACACTTGAGTTCTACAATATCTCTTATTAAAGTTCTTAACTTCTTGATCTTGTTCTCTAATATACTTGTTATTTGGTTTATTACTTGTTTTATTTCAAAAGCATATAGATGATTCAAAATGTTAATTAATTAAAATGATCTAGTAAAGAGATATAAGCCCTACTGAGCTTTCTAGCTCACCCTATATATTGTTGTCAATTTTCAAGAAATCCTAAAGATGACGGGAATGGGCTGGAGTGACGAGAGTGTTGATAGTTTTTCGTATATTCTTTTCCCAATCAATCTACTTAGAAATGAATGTACTAGATTTGAATAGTATCAAAAGTTCTTGATGGATATTTGTTGAAAATGTCAAATTATGAAATACAGATGTGATTTTGTCCATTTGTTGTTCATACTCATCATCTGAGTTTCTTGATCGACCCGCTTGTTTAACTATTCACGCCTGATATTTTCGCCTTATTCGGGGTGTTCAGTGTGCAAACGTATTTGAATGTGGGAAACTGAAATATGCAAGTACCTATTAATGGAGAAAGAATAAAATGATCAAATGCATAGGCACAAACCACTACATACTATATTTTTAATGTGGTTCAGTCTGCAAACTCATAGACCTACATCCACCCCTCACCAAACCAGTGAGTCTTCACAACACGAGGATGAATCCTCACGAGGACGGAGTCCTCAACACACACACGCTGATACACAGCTTATGGGGACAAACCCCCCCACACGCACACACGCTGATACACAGCTTACACGAGGAGCAAGCTCCTCATGTGGACAAGGGTCCTCACGCTACAAGATTGTTGCAACGGGGACAAACCCCATACACACACACACACAAAGAGGAAAACAACATGCTGCAAGTGCATCAACAACACGAGGACAACACCCCAAGACACGGTTTACAGATTGCAAGATGCAAAGGAAAACAAGAAACAAAACTAGAAGAATATTACTGTGGCTTTAGATCGGAGTCTTGAAGCACTATCAGCAGATCTGAAGACTGGTCAGATCTGAGATCAAGCTCAGGCCGGCTGCAAGGAGGGCTACACTCCTTTCTTCTTCTTCTCCTGCTGCAACACCGGTTTGGGTCGAACCAGGGCTGTGTTGAGTAGTGGTCAGCGGATCTAGAGGGGAGGGGTGAATAGATATGCCCCTCTTTTGCAATACAACCATCTATATAGCTAGATAAAATAAATTGCAGCGGAATATAACTAGCTTATTGAAGAACACTATGATTTGCTTGACAAGACGAGCAAGTAATATATTGATTCGAATATAAGCATGCATCTAGAATGAAACAATCACACAAGCAAACCACAATACACAAGATTTTTAAGGTGGTTCGGACTAAATCCCCAGTCCTACGTCCACCCCTCACCAAATCCGGTGAGGCTCCACTAGTGCCACGCACTGAACCGCAAATCAGAAAGACCTCCGATTACCTTCCTACTAACCACAGGTAGGGACGTCAACACCGCAGATCGGATAACTTCCGATTGCCTTCCTACTAACCACCGGTAGGGACGATCTTCAGTTTCAATCGTTTGTATGAAATGAAAAAGATAACAAATATGAAATCACTCAAACAAGATTTAGAGTATGCTCATAGAAAGAAGATCTTGTCTGAGTTGCAGAAGCTTGAATCGGATGCTTTGAAGGTGTCTTCTTCCTTGCGAGATGATCTTCCTTGAATCTCTTCTAGTTGATGAAGAAGACGATGGATGTAGCTTCGATCTTCCTTTTGATCTTCTTGAGTTGATGAAGAGGATGAAGAATGCAGTTTAGATCACCTTTGAAAGTCTTGATTGCTTCTTGCTTCCTTGGAGGTTGAGATGGCTTCAGATCTGGACTTGAATCCCTTAGAATAAATGAAGCTTCTTCTCATAGTACTGTTCACGGCTACAGTACTTCGAACTACTCTCCCTTGAACACACCCTTGCAGCCTCCCTTGATTTCTCAAATGATCAACTAGGGTTTCTAACCCTCTTGCATGTGTTTTATAACCTTTGAATGGTCCTTAGACATCCCCCAGACCAGATCCACAATCTATGGAAGATTGGGTGACTTTGGGGTTAAACAAATACATGGAAAGGGGCTGACCTCGAGGTGGAAATCGAAGTCAAACATGGCTGCATCGGGACTGGCGGTCGACCTGCAGCTTCTGGCGGTCGACCGCTACTGAGACTCACTGTAGAGGATTAGTCCCTGGAATTTACGGTCGACCGCTACTGGCTGGCGGTCGACCTCCACTGAGACTCGTGCAGACTGGGAGCTGTTGGCTGGGGCAGTCCATCGCCCCTGTGCTAGCGGTCGACCGCCAGCTGGGCAGACCCCGGTTCATCCCGGGTCGGTCTGTTAACTACTTTAGCTCCGTCGCTTGAGTCCTTTAGCAGCCCGTTCATATCTGTGGCATCTCCCTTGATAGTCTAAAAGGTATCAACTGAGTCTCTGGCCTTGGATTCTCTTGGCTGTACTTCTTTGTGCATTGACCTTGGATGTGTGACGAGCCGAATATCATGTGTCGACTTTTGCTTGTGTTCGCATCCTTACTTTGGCGCGATCAATGAGCTTTCACTTTTGCCATCCTCACTGAATGCCTTGTCCATTCATTGGCATATCTGTCATAAACAGAACATCGCGTATGTTAGTCACATGAGAGTGGAAACATCAATGACTAATAGTGTTTAGCCATTATCAAAACCAAGAATACCACAGAACTCATATGACCATAGGATGATGTCGAATGACCCCAGTGACCATAGGATAACTCAAATGACCACAGGGGCACAACATTCTCCCCCTTTTTGATGATGGTAACACTGTGAGTCCTTATGTGGCAGTAATATCAAGAATGGCAAAAGTTATAGCAAATGCAACATATGCAACTCAAGATCCATGATAATGAGAATATGGGAATGCAGATATGAATGTGGATATGAATGCGATGTAATTATGCAAACCCCATCACATACACATATGAAGACTCCCTCATCACTCATACACAAAAGCGCACAAAGGTTTCTCCCCCGTACACAATTCACTCATCCCCCAATGATAACTCACAAAGCAAGGGATGACTCACAACAAAATATTCTCTCCTGTTAGACAACGCGATAACGTAAAACTCTTACAAAGGACTCACACAAAGAATTCTCCCCCTTTGACAACAACAAAAAGGGAGGGATAAGGTAGAGAAGGGGACTAATGTCTGAGAGACCAGAGCTGAATAAGAGTGGAGAGCAAGCCATTATATGCAAACCTGAAACATACCGTGAGCAACATAGATGGTTCAAAGCTAATGAGATCCGAGATCATCAACAGAGTTCGAAAAGCAGCTACATCCAATATTTAATAGAAATGAACCAAAAATGCATATCATGGCGGTGTGTAACCGTCCCTTGTCTTATATATGCATATTCAATAACTACAAAAAGAATAACACAAAAGCACGTATTGAGGCTAAACAAGCAAGACTGAAGCATGGAATTTTATGATTGCAGCAACTTCGATTGGCAGTATCTTTTGCATTTGAAGGCACATGACTCACTTTTTACGAGCAATCAAGTCTAGTACATGCCTCCAAGCGGTAAGAATACACGTTGTTTAGACGCCAGTATTCCTAGGTATTTGGTAAGACTGACTGTCATGCTTCAGGATGAACAGAGATAGCAAAGTCACGTCATGACATATCCTGTCTCAATTCTTTGATGAGAGGATATATTTCTTAGCAATTATGCCATTACTCTGCCTAGAGTCCAAAAGTATTAAGACAGAGATAACATGGGCACATCATGACATATCATTCGTCACTTGATTTGATGGCGTGACATATTTCTCCGTGCAATAATATCATTGCTCTGTCAAATTGATTTTTAAGAATTCCAGCTCATCAAGATGTTTAAAAATAATATTAAGCCTGAGTGTATCACCAAGATTGTCATGAGGTTTGGATTTTCAGATTTCAGGGTAGTCATTCTAGACATAACATGCAATCTTTAGTTAAAGTCTATTAAAACCACAAAACATAGATGATTTCAAGCAAAATATATCAGAACTATAAGGAAATCATTAAATCTTAACCATTTTCATTGAATAGACAATCATCAGTTCATATAATAGAAAGCTCTCATACCATATGTTTGTCAGTCTCATGATCTCATATTCAGACTGTAAGCCATGGAAGCACAAGAAATTAAGAAAAACATCAAGACTCCCCTTAAGGATATGCAATGAATGCACTCAAGGAGTTATGTATGCAAGCAAGTGTAATGATAACTGTCAAGAGGAGAATGACCTGAAACATGCAGGGGTTGACATGAATTTGGCAGACATGAGATGCATGACCCAACACATGGTTGTACACTTATTAAATGCAACAGAATGAAGATGAAACATATGCATGAATGCTTCACAAGGACAACTCCCCCTTACTATATGACCTATATGCGACATTGACACATGGTACTTGGCGAAGGTGAAACCTCACGCATATTGAGTGCTTCTAGGCAAGCATAACCTGCCTTTCCATACATCAACATTTGATATATCATGGCCATACAAGAATGATACTACACAAATCATGCAATGCATTATGAACATGAACTCAATTCATTATTATGCATCTACATGCAATGCGACACATATACAAAATGACATATTGACATATAAACAATGCATGAACACCAATCTGCAAAACACACAACTAAATTGAACAAAATCATCATTTCAATTTTTATTGGACTGAGGTCGGCAAAGACCAAGCTCCCTTCTAAGTGTTGAAAACCTGTCATTACACAAGGGCTTGGTGAAAATATCAGCAATTTGATTTAGAGTATCAACAAAATGTAGTTCAAATTTTTTCTTACCAACCTCTCTAATGAAGTGATGCCTAATCTCAATATGCTTAGTCCTAGAGTGCTGGACTGGATTTTTTGTAAGGTTGATAGCACTAGTGTTATCACACAGAATCGGGACACAACCAAGATCCACTAAGTAGTCTTGGAGTTGGTGTTTAATCCACAACACTTGGGTGCCACAGCTCCCCGCAGCAACATATTCTGCCTCTGCGATTGAGAGGGCAACCGAGTGTTGTTTCTTGGAGGCCCAAGAAACTAAACACCCGCCCAGAAACTGGTAGTAGCCACTAGTACTTTTGCGATCCAGCTTGCATCCAGCATAGTCTGCATCAGAATAAGATATAAGAGATAAATCACATGATGACGGATACCACAATCCCAAATGGATGCAAAGGCATACACTAAACTAAACTTGATATCTGGTCGGGATGCAGTCAAATAAAGCAAAGAACCAATCATACCTCTATAGACTTTTGTATCCACCAATTTACCATTTTCACCCGAATCCAGTGAAGTTGAGGTGCTTATAGGAGTTGCAATGATTTTGTTGTTTGCCATGTCAAATCTTTTCAGTAGCTCTTTGATGTATTTGGCTTGGCTTATGAAGCAACCATCTTGTCCTTGGTTGACCTGCAAACTGAGAAAGAATTAGAGTTCTTCCATTAGGCTCATCTCAAATTCACTAGTCATGAGGTTAGCAAATTCCTCACACATTTCAGATTTAGTAGAACCAAACATAATATCATCAACATAAATTTGAACAATCAAGATGTTCTTACCTTGCTTCTTGGTGAAAAGTGTTTGATCTACCTTACCTCGTGTGTACCCTTTTTCAATGAGGAACGAGCTTAGTCTCTCATACCAAGCTCTTGGTGCTTGCTTAAGTCCATAAAGTGCCCTGTCTAGCTTGTATACAAAATCTACATGGTTAGAATTCTCAAAGCCAGGGGGCTGCTCAACATAGACTTCTTCTTTGATCAAGTCATTCAAGAACGCACTTTTTACATCCATTTGATACAGTTTTATTCTAAGGGAGCATGCAAAGGCAAGTAGAATTCTGATGGCTTCGAGTCTAGCAACTGGGACATAAGATTCATCAAAGTCTATCCCAAACTCCTGATTGTACCCTTGGGCCACCAATCTAGCCTTGTTTCTTATTATCTTGCCATCCTCACTTAGTTTGTTCCTAAAAACCCACTTAGTGCCTATGACAGATTGTGATGAAGGTCTAGAAACAAGATGCCAAACTTTGTTTCTCTCAAACTGGTTTAACTCGTCTTGCATTGAATTTATCCAGTTTTCATCTTTTAATGCTTCATCAATATTTTTGGGTTCAAGTTGAGAGACAAGAGTAAGTTGATCTAATTCTTCCACAATTCTAAAATGTGACCTTGTTCTAGGTGGGTCATTCAAGCTACCAATGACATTTTCTAAAGGATGATCCCTAAGAATTCTAATGTTTGTAGCATCATTACCTTCTACTAGAGCTTGATTCCTTGCATTACTTGATTCAGCTTGGTCAACATCTTCTTGTATTTCTTTTTGTGGAGAATCACTCTTGTCCTTCATGCTTAGGAATTTCCCATCTTCATCATTTTTCCTGCAAGAGTTATCATTATTAGAATCATCATGACATTCATCAAAGGAAACATGGGGTGATTCTTCCACAGTTTGACTCTTGATATTGAAAATTCTATAAGCCCTAGATCTATCATAATATCCAAGGAATATACCTTCATCGCTCTTGTGCTCGAATTTATCTAAATCTCTTTTGTCATTGTTGTGGATGAAGCATTTTGACTCAAACACTTTCATATGTAAGAGAGAGGGCTTTTTACCTTTCAGCAACTTATAAGCAGTCTTTTTGGTGTGTGGCCTTACCAAAGAGCGGTTGATAATGTAACATGCCAAGTTTACCGCTTCAGCCCAAAACCTTCTTGGAAGTTGCCATTCAGCAAGCATGGTTCTTGCCATCTCTACAAGTGTTCGGTTTCTCCTTTCAACTACACCGTTTTACTCTGGGGTTCTTGGTGAGGAAAATCGGTGTGAAATACCTTCGGCCTTGCAAAGATTATAGAAGTTAGCATTTTCAAATTCACCACCATGATCAGATTGGATCTTGGAAATTTTAAACTCACCATCATGCTTTATCTTCATGTAGAGTGCCTGAAACTCATCAAAAGTATCATTTTTATGTGTGAGAAAGAAAACCCATGTGAATCTAGAAAAGTCATCCACCAAGACATATCCATATTTTCTACCATTTAAGCTAGCAGTTCTGGTTGGTCCAAACAGGTCCATATGAATTAGCTCGAGTGGTTTGGATGATGTATTTTCATATCTTCCCTTGAAAGATTTTCTTGTTTGTTTACCTAGGGCACATGCATCACACAACTTATTTTCTTGTTTAAATGATAATTCAAGCAACCAATTCACCATTGAATGCTTTAACAATTTATGTAAGACATTGTAGCTAGCATGTCCTAGTCTACGATGCCATAACCATGTAATTTTAGATTTTGGTGCAGCAAGACAAAGGTTTGAATAAGCAGGATCACCTAAGTCAATCATGTAAACATTGTTGACTCTCTTACGAGAAAATTTTACCTTGTCAGATTTTTGTTCAAAGATTTTACATTCGTGAGAATCAAACAATACTTTGTGACCTTTATCACACAATTGACTTATGCTGAGCAAGTTATATTTCAATCCTTCAACTAACAACACATTTTCAATAGAGTTGGAGAGATTCTTACCTACATTACCTATTCCAATGATTTTTTCTTTGTTGTTCCCTCCAAATGTGACGTATCCTCCTTCCTTTTCCTCCAAGAAATAAAATTTTGATTTGTCTCCAATCATGTGTCTTGAACAGCCGCTATCAAGGTACCACCTGTTATGCATGGCTGTAAGACACTCCTACACAAGCAATTAAGCAAAGGTGTTTGGAACCCAACCAAATTTGAGTCCCATCAAACTTTTCAAAATTTTAAAATATGAAACCATTTCTTTTGGAATCCAAACCTTCTTAACATTCATGTTTTGTTTGCTTAGAGCAGGGATTTGATTTTTCTTTTCAATCTTGACATTCACTTTTTGTTTACAAGATAGTTGTTGGATTTTGTGGAAGTTTGAGGAGGTTTGCTTCTTAAACCATTGAGGCCGTTGGTTGGTTTTGGGTTGCAAGTGATTGTTTTGCCACTTAAGAGATTGAAACTTATAAGATTGATGAACACATGAATCACAATTTCCTCAAAAGTAGGGTGGTGTTGGCCTATATGAATGTGCAATCCAGTTATGGTGATATCTGGAAGATTAAGCATGCAATGGCCAAGGAATTGTTGACCTATGCTGCGGGGAAGGTCGACCTTTCTTAGGTTTTTGGATAAACTTTTTGAGAATTTCAGTTACTGCATCTTCAATCTTTTCTTTTCCTTTGGATGTTATTTTTGAGGTTGAAGCATCAAAAGAGGAAACAAATGTGACTGTTTTAAGCCCAATTGGCCTTTTGTTTGTAGGTTCAAAACCCAACCCTTCCTTGTTGAAGTTCATTCTGGTTCCAAGCAAAGCATCTAGGTTTTCTCTTCCACCCACAAATTTTTCCAAAGATTATTGTTTATCCTTCAATTCTTTTTGTAAGTTTTCAATGTTTTGCAGGAGTTAATGTTGACTTGTTTGATAGCTTCATACTTTTCATTGCTCAATTTGCTATCTTTTTCATAGGTTTTCATTTTTAGCTTCATGCTATCAATCTCATTTCTCAAATCTTCATTTTCAGTTTCCAACTCAGCCATTTCTTTTCTTTCATCCTCCAAATTCTCAATCATTTTCTTAAGAGCTTTAATTTCAGTTTCAAGTAGAGCATTCTTATCATTCATATCATGATCATGCACAAATGAGTTAATTTTTTTTTCAATGATTTATTCTCCTTTTTGTGCATTTCATATTTTTCCATGACTTGTATATATGTATTCTCCCAATCATCAATTGTATAATCTTCAAATGGAGAATTTACCTCAGTTTCTTCATCACCTTTGGCCATAAGGCAGAGATCTTCTTTTTCTTTATCCGATGAGCTAGTTCCATCATCACTTTCCTCTTCATCGCTCCATGTGGACACCATGGCCTTGTTCTTCTTCTTGCCCTTCCATTTGTCAGCTTTTCTGAATCTGTCAGGACAATCATTCTTGAAATGCCCTGGTTTGTTGCAAGAATAGCGAATGATTTTATCAGATTTCTTAGAGTTTTTAGAATTAGATTTGAAACCATTTCTTACCTTTGACCTTCCTCTCATGAAGCTCTTACCTTCCTTTCTCAGGAATTTCTTGAACTTACGTGTGAGCATGGCTACGTCATCCTCATCTCGCTCACTTCCCGAATCCTCACCTTCATCAGAAGAGCCTTGACCGCTGGGTTCTGCTTTAAGAGCTAGGGACTTCTTCTTAGGTGCCTTAGCCTCTTTGTTCTTGAGATTGATCTCATAGGTCATCAATGATCCAATGAGTTCATCTACCTTAGTTGTTGCGAGATCTCTGGATTCTTCAACCACGGTTGCCTTCGTGTGCCATGCTGGAGTTAACAATCTGAGAATTTTTCTTACAATTTCTTGCTCTGAATATTTCTTTCCCAAATCAGTCAAACTATTAGTAAGCACAGTTAATCGGGCATACATATCTTGAATTGACTCATCAGGCTTCATGCGAAACATTTCATATTCAGAAACTAAAATGTTAGCTTTTATTTCTCGTACCTGAGAGGTTCCTTCATAGATTACCTCTAGCTTGTCCCACATTAGCTTTGCAGATGCGCAGGTAGCCACTCTTGAGAATTCAACTGGATGGAGTGAGCATTGCATGATGTGTTTAGCACTCCAGTTGACAGTGGATTGCCTTATTTATTCTTTGGTCCACAAGTCCTCATCATCCGGTAGCTCATACGGACCTTTGCTGATCACTCGCCAAAGTTCGTAGTCTTGGGCGTGAATGAACACCTGCATACGATGTTTCCAATAGGGATAATTAGCTCTAGTAAAATAAGGAGGCATGTTCATAGAATGTCCTTCAGGTAGAAAACCCTTGGATGCTGATCTACCAATTCCCTCAAGGTCGTTGGACCCCATAATGAAAGATTAGGCTCTGATACCACTTGTTGAGTAGTGGTCAGCGGATCTAGAGGGGAGGGGTGAATAGATCTATCCCTCTTTTACAATACAACCATCTATATAGCTAGATAAAATAAATGACAGCGGAATATAACTAGCTTATTGAAGAACACTATGATTCGCTTGACAAGATGAGCAAGTAATATATTGATTCGAACTTAAGCATGCATCTAGAATGAAACAATCACACAAGCAAACCACAACACACAAGATTTTAAGGTGGTTCGGACTGAATTCCCAGTCCTACGTCCACCCCTCACCAAATCCGGTGAGGCTCCACTAGTGCCAAGCACTGAACCGCAAATCGGAAAGACCTCTGATTGCCTTCCTACTAACCACAGGTAGGGACGTCAACACCGCAGATCGGACAACTTCCAATTGCCTTCCTACTAACCACCGGTAGGGACGATCTTCAGTTTCAATCATTTGTATGAAATGAAAAAAATAACAAATATGAAATCACTCAAACAAGATATAGAGTTTGCTCAAAGAAAGAAGATCTTGTCTGAGTTGCAGAAGCTTGAATCAGATGCTTTGAAGGTGTCTTCTTCCTTGCGAGATGATCTTCCTTGAATCTCTTCTAGTTGATGAAGAAGACGATGGATGTAGCTTCGATCTTTATTTTGATCTTCTTGAGTTGATGAAGAGGATGAAGAATGCAGTTTAGATCACCTTTGAAAGTCTTGATTGCTTCTTGCTTCCTTGGAGGTTGAGATGGCTTCAGATCTGGACTTGAATCCCTTGGAATGGATGAAGCTTCTTCCCGTAGTACTGTTCACGGCTACAGTACTTCAAACTACTCTCCCTTGAACACACCCTTGCAGCCTCTCTTGATTTCTCAAATGATCAACTAGGGTTTCTAACCCTCTTGCATGTGTTTTATAACCTTTGAATGGTCCTTAGACATCTCCTAGACCAGATCCACAATCTATGGAAGATTGGGTGACTTTGGGGTTAAACAAATACAAGGAAAGGGGCTAGCCTCGAGGTGGAAATCGAAGTCAAACATGGCTGCATCGGGGCTGGCGGTCGACCTGCAGCTTCTGGCGGTCGACCGCTATTGAGAATTGCTGTAGAGGATTAGTCCCTGGAATTTCCGGTCGACTGCTACTGGCTGGCGGTCGACCGCCACTAAGACTCGTGCAGACTGGGAGCTGCTGGCTAGGGCGGTCGACCGCCCCTATGCTGGCGATCGACCGCCAGCTGGGCAGACCCCGGTTCATCCCGAGTCGGTCCGTTAACCGCTTTAGCTCCGTCACTTGAGTTCTTTAGCAGCCCGTTCATATCTGTGGCATCTCCCTTGATTGTCTAAAAGGTATCAACTGAGTCTCTGGCTTTGGATTCTCTTGGCTGTACTTCTTTTTGCATTGGCCTTGGATGTGTGATGAGCCGAATATCACGTGTCGACTTTTGCTTGTGTTCGCATCCTTGCTTGGGCACGATCAATGAGCTTTCACTTTTGCCACCCTCACTGAATGCCTTGTCCATTCATTGACATATCTGTCATGAACAGAACATCACGTATGTTAGTCACATGAGAGTGGAAACATCAATGACTAATAGTGTTTAGCCATTATCAAAACCAAGAATACCACAGAACTCATATGACCATAGGATGATGTCGAATGACCTCAGTGACCATAGGATAACTCAAATGACCACAGGGGCACAATAGGTTGGGCTTCTCACTCTTTTCTCTTCTCTCTTTTTCTTCTCCTCAGAATTTTGCTACCCCTCTTTTCTCTCAAGTTCTCTTCTTCTTGAGACAACAGCATCATCTCCTCTTCCAGCAGGAGCTTCATATATATAGAAGAGCTAGGTGGAGGATTTTCCCTCCAAGAGATATGTATTTGATTGCCTGGAATAAAATAAGGTTCTTGGACAAACCTCTTCCTTGATTGGTCCAGCATAGATGGGAGAGCAGAGCCACAACAATTTTCCCTCCTAGATCCTCCCATTTGATTTGTTGGAAAAGAAATGAGGGCCTTGAACCAAGAGCTCTTCCAGACCTACCTCCTGATTGGCTCAGGACAGAAAAGGATAGTCCCCTGTCCTAGGTACCCTTCTTGGACTGAAATCTGATTGGTTATGGTCAAAAAGTAGAGTACCAAGAGAGCTGACCTTTCCCTCAAAGGTTAACTGACAGATCTTCCTCCAAAAGGTGTTCTGAGTGTCCTATGATAGAAAGGTAGGATCTATGTCCTAGGAACCTTTCCCAAACCTTGAAATACGTGTTTTTGGAGGTTTACATCACTTATTTTTGACCTCTGGATAATTTTTGAAAGTTGCAGGATTAGCAGATTTAAGCTTGAGAAGCTTCTAGTGCGTCGATGCATCAATGCCCTTGCATCGACGCAGCTATTGAGGAACCATTCGAAATGGCTTCTGGGAAGCCCCTGGAGTCGATGCAGCAACAAGGGCGCGTCGAGGCATCCTTTGAAAGCGGCATTTACAACTGTTTCTGTGACGCCCTTACGTCGATTCCCTGAGAGAGCGGGGTCGACACATCCAACAATGGGCGTCTATCTGACTGCTGCTGGAGCTTGATGAGGTCGACGCAACTCAATGGTGAGGTCGACGTAGCTTTGAAGACTACTTTAGTGCTTGCTGGGAATGCATTTGGAGTCGACGCAGAATTGTCATGGAGTCGACGTAGCCTGATACCCATTTGGGATTTTCTTCCTTTGTAAGCAAGGGAGTCGACGCAGCCTCACTATGGGGTCGACGCAGCCTTCGAAGAACTCTTTAACAGTTCTTCCTTTTGTGAGCAATGGAGTCGACGCTTCTTTGAGCATGAGGTCGATGCAGCCTTGTGCAATTTGATTTTCCTTTCTTTTGCCAAACCCTTTCTTGGTTTCTATGCATTCAAAGGACCATTGCACCTTGGGCTTCACTCAGTCTTTTCCAACTTTATTTGAATAAAAAGAAGACCCTTTTCTCCTTTGATTGAGCACGTACAAATCCCCTTGCTTGCACTCCCATTTCTGTTTAGGAGATGCTAGCTTCTACTGCTGCTAGCCTTGTGGTTGTTGGTTACTGCTAGGTTGTGAGCATCTTACTGATCATAGTAGCAATTTATCGAGCACATTGTGAGCTTCTTGGAACCTGATGAGACTAAACTCAAGCAACTTCTTGGAACCTAGTTAGACTCAACTCAAGGAGGATCAAAGAGAGGTTAGACAGTAAATACTTTTTGACCCCTTTACGCATATATGAAGTTTTGTTGTCATCAAAACACACACATAGTACATCAATCTCTCCCTTTTTGATGATGACAAAACTTTGATGATAAGCACATATTTCTTCTCCCCATTTAGCATAATCAAAAAGTAGATTAGTGGAATTCTCACCCCCTTTAGCATTCTCTTCCCCTTTTTTTAATAACAATGACTCCACAATTCTCACATTAGCAAAGAGAGCTTAGATTGAAGTGAATTTCATGGTTTGAATTTGAGCACATGGGGTATGAAGTGATTAAAAATAAATTCAGGTGCCAAGGATGCTGATACCAAATGATATCACTTGATGAATGAGCGCTTGTTGGATTCAAAAGCATAACTGGCACTAAGGAGAGTAGTAGAGCAGATACCACTTGTTGAGATTGTGGAATTTTCAGATACCAAGTGGCAATAAACAAGCAGACCTGAGTAGAGAATCAGCCTTAATAGAGAGCAGTTAGAAATCAACAATGAATTGTCCTGATAGCAAATGGTTAAGAGGATTTTCAGACTGAAGCAACATTTATAAATCCAGAGTTAGAGATTTTTCAGAGTCATCAGTTATAGAGCTACTAATGATAAGCCCTTATCTTTCTTATTGGTTTAAATCTGAGGAATTCTGAGTTTCTCAATTATGAATGATGAAAATTTCTGCATCCAAAATTAATAGAAATAAACCAATATTACATATTAAAGACTAGGTTAACCTCCTTTCATCCTACTTGTTCAATTCCATTAGCCTCTTTTAGAGAAACTACAATTAGTATTGAGGTTAAACACTTTGTGAAGTTTCTGATTTTATCCATGGGATGCTATCATTTTTAGATTTTTCTTTTGATGCAACTTGTTTGCCAAATGTTTTCTTGTTTTTCATTGGCAAGAGCATTCAGATGTAGAATGCACCTTTTGACATGAGGATGCACATTGATCAGATGCCAGCATCCCAAGTTACTTAGTGTAGCTCACCATTCTACTTCATTTAGAGCAGAGGTAGTAGGGCACTTCATGACTCTGTCCACTCCACTTCAATGATGAAGGGACTCGGTTTCTCAGTGTGTCTTTTGCCATTGCTATGCCTTAGAGCATTGATTTAAGTACACACTTTTTTACGTGATGATACACATTTATTAAACACCAGTATCCACAGTTACTCAGCGTGACTGAAGTCATTGCTTTCATTATTAGCTACCCTTTAGGAATTTGTCAGATTGGATTGATGTTTAAGAACAATATTAAATTAGAGTTCCTCATACAAAGATGCCTTTGTACTTAAAATAAATTTTCAGAGTTAAGAAGACATAGTTGGAAGCAACATGAGAAACTTGTTTAGGTCCGTTAAGGATGAATACAACCATTTTCAAAACATTTGCATTTAGCTCATGACATCATTAAACTTAAACCAACATTTTTCATGTCTTAGGAAATCATAGAACTTCATAAGAGAAGATTCTTCTTTTGAAATGTAATCTAATAAATGAACTCGGCAACAGATAAAAATTCTCCCAAGAGTTCAAGGCATTCAACGGAATTAGGGCAGCCAGCCGATGTAATACCCTGGATCCTTTGGATCAGAATCGGAGACCTTTCAGAGCGCTTTTGTGGGTCCCAGATCGTGTTTTACGATCCACTCGAGTTTTTCCACTATATAGCTTGCGGAACCCCGTGAAGAGTGAACCGTTGAGTTTAGAGACTCTAGGACGCTATAGGTGCGTTGTGCTCATTTCAAGGATTGTAGAGGCTATTTTTCTATATTTTTTTGAGTTTATAGAATTTTGGGCCAAAAATTAGATTTTAGAAATATTGCTAATTTCCTTTTCTATTTAACCCTCTCTCCTCTCACCACCGCTTAATCTCTCCCACTCCGTTCTCTCTCCACTTTCCCCCTCTACACCGACAGCAGACAGAGGAGGTGCAAGACGAGTCTGGGAACGCTGTGGAGGCAACCTCTAAATAAACTGTCCATGATTCTCAGGTACCTTGATTCTCAATGGCTCATCGTATAAACTGGGACGAGATGCAGCAAACTATTGTGGGACTTACTCAAGCCCTACAAACAGTGGCCCAAGCTGGTGGAAGGGATGGAGCGGGTAAGTTGCACGGCAATTTCTGAAGTTTAAATCCCTCACGATTCTCTGGATCTTCTAACCCAAATGAAGCGGAAAATTGGATCGACGAAATGAATCGAATATTCGATGTCATGCAATGCACCGACCAAGAGAAAGTTTGACTTGCCACGTTCCAACGATGTCAACAAGGATGCTCGTACATGGTGGAAATCCATTCCGACGCCACCTGCGGATGAACCTCATACATGGGAGGGTTTTCTTACACTTTTTCGAGCGAAGTACTTCTCCGAGCAAGTGAAGGAGAGGAAGGCTATTGAATTTGCCTCCTTAAAATAGGGCACGATGTCCGTGGCAGAGTATGAATTACAATTCTCTCGACTAGCACCGTATGCTCCTCATTTGATAAGCACAGATTTATTGAAAGCCAACCGATTTATGGATGGTTTAAGACCCAGATTTATCAAACAACTTGGAACCCAGAATATCCGCACCTATACTGAGATGGTTCATAGAGCACACCTATGTGAAAGAACCATGGAGAAGGTGGAAAGGCTTCGAGGAGAAAGGTCAAGCTGAAAACATGATAGGCAAGAAGAACAAGAAGTGGATGAGGGTGAAAATCGTCACATTAAGAAGTCCCGTAATAGGAATGGTAATGGAAAAAGAAATGGAAATGGAAATGGAAAGAACAAGAAAGTTAAAGAAGAGAAGGAGCAAGCCGTGGCACCTTGCTCATTTTGTGAAAAATTTGGGCACTCGGTAGAAGAATGTTGGAAGCGTCTCGACAGTTGTCTCAAATGCGGAAGCCGGGAACATCATTTGCCCCTGTGTCCTTTCATCAATGGACAATCTTCAAGGGATAACAACGGACGCGGGAAGCAAGGGCGATTAAATGCCATTCTAGACGAGGGAGGTGAGATGATAAAAGGTACTCTCTTAACCCATTCACCTTACGTTAAATTTTAATACATTAAAATACATACACTCTCCATAAAAAAACTCATATATTGAATTTGGGGGCCAAATTCTCTTAAATGGGGGAGGGTGTAAGGCCCCAAAATTTTTATAAAGTATTTTTGGTATATTTAATTATTTTATGGGAATTTTAAAGACCCAAAATGGATTAATAAATAAATATTGGATTAAATAATTCATTATAATGCCCAATTTATGTTAAGTAATTAATCTAGCTTTGATAATTAAAACCCAATAGATTAAAAGACCAAGCCCAATAAGTTTGGCCTATATTCTAGAAGGTTATTTAGCCTATTCACGTATTTTTAGGATAAATACTATTTATATAGATAATTATATAGGATAAACGAATAAAAGAGTTTTATTAATTTGAAACACTATACACGTTTGATGTAACGGTCTATCGGGCGACCGCTATAGCCATGTAATGCATCAAGCCTGGACCGTCACATGTTGTAAGTCCGTGAAGAGAAGAACAAGCCAAAAGATCGGATTTTTACTAGCTTATCTCTTAGGGATCGAGATGGGAAGACTAATAGAGGTGTTAAGAACTCTTAGAAGTTGATCTAAGCTTTAACAAGGACTCTAGAATCGATCTAATCCTCAAACCCTATAAATAGGACCTAGTTCTGAACTAAGCAACCCTTACTTTTGGCTCGTGAAGAAACGAGGTAAGGAGTCATAATTTCGAGTAAGTTCATTAGATAATTTTGTTTACAATACATTAGACTAATAGCTCTCCAAATTTCGTGCTAGGAGATCAGCCAACAAAGGAGATAGAAGCTTCCAAAGTTGTTGGTCGGACCATAGTAACCTAGGAAACTGAACGCAAGACCCCTGAAGATCAAGAGATTAGGACGTCGAAACGAGGTAATTAGAGTTCAATCCTTTAGAACTTTTTGTTCACCTTAGCTTCAGCTTCATACCCTCAAAATTTTGGGTCCTTAGGTCAAGAGGTCAAGGAGCTAGAGTAGCGTGAAGTTGCTAAAAAGTCACAAGAAGAGAGGAACTAGGGCGGTCCTTGAAAGCTCAAATTAGAAGTTTAAAGCCCAGTTAAGCGGTAGGTTATCTCATGATTGGCAAAAACATCTTATTAGGGATAAAAGCCCTCTAATTGTGCTTGATTTCATGAATTATAGACTATGAATTTCATGTTTTAGTGGGTTCATGCATACATACATATCTTTAGCCCTAATCAAAGATCAAAGGTATTATCTTGTCAATTCACTGCAACCTATGCATCTAGATTTCCTTTACTTCATTTTGTCATGATTGGGGTAATTAAATCTTTTCAAAACATGACATGGTTTCAAATCATAGTCTTTTTATTTCTTTATACTGTTAGCAGGGACTCTGACGCATCATACTTAGACCGTCACAAAGCTGTAACGGCCTGACGATAAGCCGTCACACCCTTTGTTGCATTTGAATTGCTCTATTGTCTCTGACGCACCATAACAGGAGCGTTACACTACTGTAACGGCCCTACGATAAATCATCACAAGACTGTAACGCGCCTATCCTAGACCGTCAGACACTGCGTTCTGTCAGCCCGAGGCAGAATGATAACCAGTTAAAGTTTACCTATAAATAAGCTTAGATAGCTAAGTTTGGACCTATTCTCATGACTTTAAGTTTAGTTACTGATTCATAATCGAAAGTGCATGATTAAGGTGTCTTAAGTTATTTTAAGTTATATTAATTTCATGTGCCAAAATTCTATAGTTTTTGTATCTAAATCATGATTTTCAATGATGTATTGATGGAGTTTATCTTGGTTTCACGTTGCTACACATTCTCTCTCTATCTAAAAAGTCATTTCTTTAAGTACATGGCACATATTCCGGTTTGTTGCCCATTAGTTCACACTTTGCACTATAGGAACATTGTTCTTGGACATGAGGACCTCTCTATTGGATATTCCTTCCAATGGAATAGGAAATCTTGTTTCAAGGCCTCCGTAATTCTCTGCGAGTCTGGGATTCCCACTACGATGCCAAGTTGGTTGTACCATTAAAACCCATTTAGTAGATTACACTATCGATGTTTCTAGTTTTAGCAATGTAACGGATCTATACTAGACCGTCAGGAGCATCTAACGGCCCAATATACGACCGTCAAATTTCACTAAGTCTATTTTACTATTTTTGGATTCAGACTAATGTAACGGCCGAATACTGGAGCATCACATAAGTGTAATGGCCCAGTCCTTGACCGCCACATTGTTTGAGTGCTTAACCCGAGGTTTGACCCAAGGGTTGATGTTCCAAAGTTCTAGATAGATTAATGATGATCCAGGACTTTCCAAATTAGTTCAAGATACCTAATTTAATTGATGGAAAATAAAGAACGTACCGTTATGCTGCCGATTTGTTTCCATAAGCATAACATTGTCTTAATTCATTCGTGATCTCTCATATTCTTAATAGAAGCATTCGTTCTTTGATAATTGTTGTCATGAGCTTATTGATTGAACTTATTACATTCTTGGCCATACTTTATTGTTACACTCATGGAAGTAGCTTGATTTATACGTGAAGATGTAGTTTGGGCGCTGATTGTGTCCAAGGGCTCTATGCTAGTCCCCTCGGTTGATTGCTGGAAACATACTATTATAAACCATGAGGTATGATGCTACTTGCGTCACATTGCGCTGAGAGTACTTTATTTATAAATTAGTGAAATCCATGAGCACTCGTGAAAACCTAGTGAATTGCTACAAGATTGATGTTCTCGTGCGTAACCTTTATGGTTATAAAAGTGAAAAATGAAAGTGCATTCTTGTTCCTGAAAGGCCATGATACATTCTTGATCATACTTGTTACATTCTTGCTAGTTCATTCTTGCTCTCATTCTATCATACATGATCATCTTGTTACTTTGGTTTAACCGCGTGATTGATCGCATTTGCATGATTTTACCTTATTTCTCTAGAGCTAAACTGTTAATTACTTTAATGATGCATTCATGTTGATGCGAAGATACCTACTGGGCAAGTGTGCTCATTACCAATTTCCAATCTTTTTAGGAGATGGAAGTGATTCGAATTCGGATTCGGGCTATACAAGTAGCGGGTCCGAGAGCGAATGAAAGTGTTGTCAAGATGAGAGTGAAGACTTAGGAAAGTCTATATTGTTTAGATTGAGTCTATGTAATTTTCCTATTTCTTGAGTCTGATAGGTTGAAAGAAGTTGAAAGTTGTTGTATTTGAATATTTGATTATCAATGAAATAAGTTGGAGTTTGATTAAAATACTGTGCAATTGTATTTATGTGGGTGATTGTCTTGCTCTCTAATCATTCTTGCTTGCAAGAGACTTACCATGCCGATTGTTCACGTTTCTCGAGCGAGTCTTCTGCTGTCATAAAGGCTCAGGGCGTGACAGTTAAGTTAGTATCAGAGCCTAAGTCTTAGGACTTAGGGAAAAGAGTCATGTCCTAGAATAAGTCCAAGGTTTAAGGACCCCTACCTATGAACTAAGGAAGAAAATTCCTTACCCATGCGAGGATTGGGTAGAGCCCGGGATAAGATAGTTATATAGAAATTATCTTAGGATAAATCTTCCCGACTCTAAATAACTAAAATGTCCATGATTCTCAGGTACCTTGATTCTCAATGGCTCATCGTATAAACTGGGACGAGATGTAGCAAACTGTTGCGGGACTTACTCAAGCCCTACAAACAGTGGCCCAAGCTGGTGGAAGGGCTGGCGCGGGTAACTTGCACGGCAATTTCTGAAGTTTAAATCCCTCATGATTCTCTGGATCTTCTAACCCAGATGAAGCGAAAAATTGGATCGACGAAATGAATCGAATATTCGATGTCATGCAATGCACCGACCAGGAGAAAGTTCGACTTTCCACGTTCCAACTCAACAAGGATGGTCGTACATGGTGGAAATCCATTCCGACGCCGCCTGCGGATGCACCTCATACATGGGAGGGTTTTCTTACACTTTTCTGAGCCAAGTACTTCTCCGAGCATGTGAAGGAGAGGAAGGCTATGGAATTTGCCTCTTTAAAATAGGGCACGATGTCCGTGGTAGAGTATGAATTACAATTCTCTCGACTAGCACCGTATGCTCCTCACTTGATAAGCACAGATTTATTGAAAGTCAACCGATTTATGGATGGTTTAAGACCCGGATTTATCCAACAACTTGGAACCCAGAATATCCGCACCTATACTGAGATGGTTCAAAGAGCGCACCTATGTGAAAGAACCATGGAGAATGTTGAAAGGCTTCGAGGAGAAAGGTCAAGCCGAAAACATGATAGGCAAGAAGAACAAGAAGTGGATGAGGGTGAAAATCGTCACATTAAGAGGTCTCATAATGGGAACGGTAATGGAAAAAGAAATGGAAATGGAAAGAACAAGAAAGTTAAAGAAGAGAAGGAGCAAGCCGTGGCACCTTGCTTATTTTGTGAAAAATTTGGGCACTCGGTAGAAGAATGTTGGAAGCGTCTCGGCGCTTGTCTCAAATGCGGAAGCCGGGAACATCGCTTGCCCCTGTGTCCTTTCATCAACGGACAATCTTCAAGGGATAACAACAGACGCGGGAAGCAAGGGCGATTAAATGCCATTCTAGACGAGGGAGGTGAGATGAGAAAAGGTACTCTCTTAACCCATTCGCCTTACGTTAAATTTTAATACATTAAAATACTTACTCTCCATAAAAAAAACTCATATATTAAATTTGGGGACCAAATTCTCTTAAGTGGGGGAGGGTGTAAGGCCCCAAAATTTTTATAAAGTATTTTTGGTATATTTAATTATTTTCTGAGAATTTTAAAGACCCAAAATAGATTAATAAATAAATATTAGATTAAATAAATCATTATAAGGCCCAATTTATGTTAAGTAATTAATCTAGCTTTGATAATTGAAACCCAAGAGGTTAAAAGACCATGCCCAATAAGTTTGGCCCATATTCTAGAAGGTTATTTAGCATATTCATGTATTTTAAGGATAAATACTATTTATATAGATAATTATATAGGATAAACGAATAAAAGAGTTTTATTAATTTGAAACTCTGTACACGTTTGATGTAACGATCTATCGGGCGAGCGCTACAGCCATGTAACGCATCAAGCCTGGACCGTCACATGCTGTAAGTCCGTGAAGAGAAGAACAAGCCAAAAGATCAGATTTTTGCTAGCTTATCTCTTAAGGAGCGAGATGGGAAGACTAATATAGGTGTTAAGGACTCTTAGAAGTTGATCTAAGCTTTAACAAGGACTCTAGAATCGATCTAATCCTCAAACCCTATAAATAGGACCTAGTTCTGAACTGAGCAACCCTTACTTTTGGCTCGTGAAGAAACGAGGTAAGGAGTCACAGTTTCGGGAAAGTTCTTTAGAAAATTTTGTTTATAATATATTAGACTAATAGCTCTCCAAATTTCATGCTAGGAGATCAGCCAACAAAGGAGATAGAAGCTTCCAAAGTTGTTGGTCGGACCATAGTAACCTAGGAAACTGAACGCAAGACCCCTGAAGATCAAGAGATTAGGACGTCGAAACGAGGTAATTAGAGTTAAATCCTTTAGAACTTTTTGTTCACCGTAGTTTCAGCTTCGTACCCTCAAAATTTTGCATCCTTAGGTCAAGAGGTCGAGGAGCTAGAGCAGCGTGAAGTTGCTGAAAAGTCACAAGAAGAGAGGAACTAGGGCGGTCCTTGAAAGCTCAAATTAGAAGTTTAAAGCCCAGTTAAGCGGTAGGTTATCTCATGATTGGTAAAAACATCTTGTTAGGGATAAAATCCCTCTCATTGTGCTTGATTTCATGCATTATAGACTATGAATTTCATGTTTTAGTGGGTTCATGCATACATATATATCCTTAGCCCTAATCAAAGATCAAAGGTATTATCTTGTCAATTCACTACAACCTATGCATCTAGATGACCTTTACTTCATTTTGTCATGATTGGGGTAATTAAATCTTTTCAAAACATGACATGGTTTCAAATCATAGTCTTTTTATTTCTTTATACTGTTAGTAGGGACTCTGACGCATCATACTTAGACCGTCACAAAGCTGTAACGGCCTGACGATAAGCCGTCACACCCTCTGTTGCATTTGAATTGCTATGTTGTCTCTGACGCACCATAACAGGAGCGTTACACTACTGTAATGGCCCTACGATAAACCGTCACACGACTGTAACGTGCCCATCCGAGACCGTCAGACACTATGTTCTGTCAGCCCGAGGCAGAATGATAACCAGTTAAAGTTTACCTATAAATAAGCTTAGATAGCTAAGTTTGGACCTGTTATCATGACTTTAAGTTTAGTTACTGATTCATAATCGAAAGTGCATGATTAAGGTGTCTTAAGTTATTTTAAGTTATATTAATTTCATGTGCCAAATTTCTATAGTTTTGTATCTAAATCATGATTTTCAATGATGTATTGATGGAGTTTATCTTGGTTTCACGTTGCTACACATTCTCTCTCTATCTAAAAAGTCATTTCTTTAAGTACATGGCACATATTCCGATATGTTATCCATTAGCTCACACTTTGCACTATAGGAACATTATTCTTGGACATGAGGACCTCTCTATTGGATATTCCTTCCAATGGACTAGGAAATCTTGTTTCAAGACCTCCGTAATTCTCTGCGAGCTTGGGATTCCCACTAGGACGCCGAGTTGGTTGTACCATTAAAGCCCATTTAGTACATTACACTGTCGATGTTTCTAGTTCTAGCAATGTAACAGATCTATACTAGACCGTCAGGAGCATCTAACGGCCCAATATACGACCGTCACATTTCACTAAGTCTATTTTACTATTTCTGGATTCAGACTAATGTAACGGCCGAATACTGGAGCATCACATGAGTGTAACGGCCTAGTCCTTGACCGCCACATTGTTTGAGTGCTTAACCCGAGGTTTGACCCAAGGGTTGATGCTCCAAAGTTCTAGATGGATTAATGATGATCCAGGACTTTCCAAATTAGTTCAAGATACCTAATTTAATTGATGGAAAATAAAGAACGTATTGTTATGCTGCCGATTTGTTTCCATAAGCATAACATTGTCTTAATTCATTCTTGATCTCTCAGATTCTTAATAGAAGCATTCGTTCTTTGATAATTGTTGTCATGAGCTTATTGATTGAACTTATTACATTCTTGGCCATACTTTATTGTTACACTCATGGAAGTAGCTTGATTTATACGTGAAGATGTAGTTTGGGCGCTGATTGTGTCCAAAGGCTCTATGCTAGTTCTCTCGGTTGATTACTGGAAACATACTATTATAAACCATGAGGTATGATGCTACTTGCGTCACATTGCGCTGTGAGTACTTTATTTATAAATAAGTGAAATCCATGAGCACTCGTGAAAATCTAGGGAATTGCTACATGATTGACGTTCTCGTGCGTAACATTTATGGTTATGAAAGTGAAAAGTGAAAGTGCATTTTTGTTCGTGAAATGCCATGATGCATTCTTGATCATACTTGTTACATTCTTGCTAGTTCATTCTTTCTCTCATTCTATCTTACATGATCATCTTGTTACTTTAGTTTAACCGCGTGATTGATCGCATTTGCATGATTTTACCTTATTTCTCTAGAGCTAAAATGTTAATTACTTTAATGATGCATTCATGTTGATGCTAAGATACCTACTGGGCAAGTGTGCTCATTACCTATTTCTAATCTTTTTAGTAGATGGAAGTGATTCGAATTCGGATTCGGGCTATACAAGTAGGGGGTCCGAGAGCGAATGAAAGTGTTGTCAAGATGAGAGTGAAGACTTAGGAAAGTCTATATTGTTTAGATTGAGTCTATGTAATTTTCCTATTTCTTGAGTCTGATAGGTTGAAAGAAGTTGAAAGTTATTGTATTTGAATATTTGATTATCAATGAAATAAGTTAGAGTTTGATTAAAATACTGTGCAATTACATTTATGTGTGTGATTGTCTTGCGCTCTGATCATTCTTGCTTGCAAGAGGCTTACCATGCCGTCTGTTCATGTTTCTCGAGCGAGTCTTCCTGAGCGTCTCGACCACTCGGTTGGGGCCTTCCCAATTAGGGGCCAACTTCCCCACCGCCTCCTGTGGTCGAGAGGCTTCGGTTTTTCTCAGGACGAAGTCTCCTGGATGGAAAAGTCTGTCCTAGACTTTGGCGTTGTAATATCGAGTAAGGCGCCGCTGATATTCAATGGCTCGGATGCTCGCGATATCTCTTATCTTGCTTGCCATATCGAGGTTTTCTAGCAGTTTCTGCTCATTTGCCTCGGGCGAGAAGTTGATGACTCGGAGAGATGGGCTACTAACTACCAAAGGAATCACGGCGTCCTTGCCGTACACCAACTGGAAACGAGTCTCACTGGTGGCAGTTCTTGGAGTAGTTCGGTACGACCATAGTACACTTGGCAATTCCTCATCCCAGTTACCCTTGGCCTTACCGAGCCTGGCCTTAATGCCTTTTAGTATAGTTTTATTGGCATTTTCGATCAGCCCGTTAGCCTACGGGTGGGCTACCGAAGTTAAATGGTTGCGAGTATGAAGGTTGGCGCATTTGTTATTGAAGTAATGAGAATCAAATTGCTGACCATTATCTCTCACAATCACTCAGGGAATGCCAAAGCGACAGATGATCGATTTCCACACAAAGCACCACACGACCGACTCGGTAATCCTAGTAGTGGCTTCGGCTTCAATCCATTTTGTAAAATAATCGATGGCGACGATGATGAACTACTTTTGGGCTTGGGCTGTGGGAAACGGCCCAAGATGTCGATCCCCCACGAAGCAAAAGGGTATGGCTCGGTAAGGGTGACGAGCTCCGAGGCCGGTTGATGGACTAGATGATCGAAACATTGGCATCGGTCGCACCTTTGTATGTAGGTCGAGCAGTCACGTTAGAGAGTGAGCCACCAGAAGCCTTGTCACAACAAGATCCTGGCGAGCGCTCTTCCTCCTTGATGTGCAACGCAGACGCCTTCGTGGACCTCTTGAATTGCTCGTGTGACTACCCGAATTCCGGATACCAGATATACCCGATAGGACTATCGAATACACCTGATACCACTTGGAACCCGCGAGGCCTCCCAAGAGCGGTAAAGCTCCGAAGGGAAAAAGGATTGTCGTGTAGTACATTGAACTGACAGATATAGCTGTAAGCAATTAAATTTCATTAGATCGGGATGCTAAAGTAGCAGAAATAAAAATACTTTTTAATTAACAGTTTTAATTTAACAATTACATACTAGAGTCAAGTCCAAGGCTAAAGACAGCAGTCTAGCAGTACAGTCGACAGGAAGAAAAGACATACCGAGAAGTCGGGGGAAGCCTGACGGAGGTACCAGCTGGCAGCTACGACTCGAACTCCAGGACCTGCGGAAGAAGCATGAACAAAGTCACCCCACCTGCAAAGCAGGGGTGAGCCTCTTGTCACTGGCTTAGTAGGGGTCACGCGGATCCCCACTGAAAAACACACAGTAACACGGAAAAATAGAAACAACAGGAACAACCACAAGAGACAACACTAGAAAGCTGCAAAAGAAAGGGAAGCAAGAGTAGGGAGCAGGTAAGGATGAGGGGAATAAGAGGAAAGCCAGACTAACCTCGGCCCCAAACTATGCCTAGCAACAGTAGAAGGGAACGAAACGAGGAGCAAGAGTAGGGAGCATTAAGGAAAAGGGGAAAAGCCAAACAAGCACCCCAATCTACACCTACAACAAGCATGCAAAAGAAAGTCTAGAAAAGGCCTAGACAGACGCAGACGACACGACCAGAGCGTCGTGTAGGACAACACACAGACCTCGAGTCTAGCCACAGGAAGGCCAACCCGGACAGGTCACAACACAGGAAAGGTACGGAAGTCACACGCCACGCGACGGAGAATCCCCGCACCAGGAGAACGGCCAGATGCGTCCACTAATGTCTTATGCTGCGCCAACAAGTGTCTCGTCTACGCTGTCGTCACAACGGCCCGACAGAGAGTAAGACCACCTCACAAGAAGTATGGCCAGCTACGTCCACTTACGTCTTATGCTGCGCCAACAAGTGTCTCGTCTACGCTGTCGTCATAACGGCCCGACAGAGACTAAGACCACCTCACAAGAAGGACGGCCAGCTGCGTCCACTGACGTCTTATGCTGCGCCAATAAGTGTCTCGTCTACGCTATCGTCACAATGGCCCGACAGAGACTAAGATCACCTCACAAGAAGAATGGCCAGCTGCGTCCACTGACGTCTTATGCTGCACCACAACACACACCACAAGTGTCTCGACTACCAATCGATCGCATCGACGCGAGCGCGGCCGAGTCGCAGACCCACGCGGAACCACAGTAACAAGTACTAGTCAGGGTCACACCCGCGGCGTCTATCCTCAGCCCCTGACCACATGTGCACACACTGACTTTTACCTGAGCCAGGCCTCTAGCTAGTTTTCTCCCCCCGTAGGACGCTACAGTGCAGCCGAGAGCCGACGGAGACTAGCTTACAAAACCGTATATCGGAAAGTGCCCCGGTCCGCGAGCTGTCACAAAGAGTCTGTGACGAAAGGCAATGACACGAGAAGATCACGAAACACGGAGATGAAGTACAGACAGTCAAACATGCACTGTCACCCGTACCTCAAACACCGAAGGCAGCACAAGAAACTGCTGACAAACTCAGAAACGTAGTCTCGGCCATCATTGGACTGTCAACCGACACCCACGGGGAAGGCGGCCAGACCACGGGAACGACAGACATCAGCCTAAAATGGACCAGCAAACACACGGCCGCACATCGAAAAGCCCAATGGCCATCACGGCCACAACAGGACCGTAACGCACCACCATAGGCGCGTTACCTGCTCTGACGCACCAAGGCAGGGCTTTCAGAGCCAACAAATCCACGCCTGAAACCTGAACGAACAGCATGTAACGGTCCAATGCGGACGCGTTACAGCACTGTGACGCACGAGGGAATGACCGCTACACCGGTCACGGCGGGAAAATAGTGGAAACACCGAATCGATCCGTTCCACGCCTCATTCACGCCAAAGCGCAGGGGAAACGAAGGCAAATGATGAAAAACAAGTTCTGGAGGCTAAAAAACCCACATGCACGCATTAAAACAAGAGATCGGGGCGATTCCGACGAATCGACCCTAAACGAGTCACTGAGGTTCCCGGACTCCTACCGGCCCCGAATGATGACCGAACATGACAAAACTTTTGTGAATGGGATCCATACTTCCCAGTTGTCATTTTGACACTAACCAGGCCGCAAATGGTTGCCGTTTTCCGGTGAACTCTGAAAACCCCAAAAATGATTATTTTCACTAAGCTGGCCCGATTTCCCCTGATCGAGCACCAAACTGCGCACAGAAGCAAGGAAAACGTGCAGAATAAAGTGGCGGTCCATCTCCCTACCTCCACCAAAAAAACCGAGCGCTGAAGCGACTAAACCACGCCGAAAACCGCGCCACGAACCGAACCGCCGGCTTTGAATCCACCGTTCGGGATTGCGCCCAAACCGCACCGATCCTCGCTCCACCACGCGCCTCAGCAGCTCCCCGGCATCACCACCTCACCCACGGTCGCCTCCGTCTACAGCCGGAGCCGAGAGGGTGAGAGAATAGAGAGAACGGGAGAGAGAGGGAGTGAGGGCGTGAGTGAGGAGAGAGAGAGAGGGGGGGTTTATATAAGGGTCCAGGGCATTACATCCTCCCCTCCTTCAAGAAATTTCATCCTCGAAATTAAGGACTACAAGAAGGAAGAAGTAGGGAAGAACAACCCAACAACCATGGAACAACACAAAACACGAGGAGCAAAGCCTGGAAAACCAATGTCAGACTATTATCACGAGTACACGCTCGGGAGTGAGCGCGACACAAGTGAACAGATGTCCGACACCTCTGAAGCACGGCAACATCGCTTACGTCTCACAGGGAAAAGAGACACAACTGCCAGAACAATAGATACCGAGAAACAAAACGACAGACACATCAGGGAGCAGCTTAAACAAGGAAACACAGTCCTCTCAGCTGACCGCCTGACAACATCATCGGCTCCAGTGCCAAAGGCGACAAGGAACACCTAGCACACAGGACACCAACGACAGATTCACGGAGAAATAACAGCAAAACAGTAGCACCGGACCACAAGACATCTGATCGAGTCGCAAGCTAACTCTACCGGGGAAGAGAGTATAGCAAAGCGATCCAACATGAGTTGGTCCACAAAGTGCTAATCATAGACAGACAAAATCATAGAGAAACAGCACTTACAAAAATAACAACAACGGTAGCACTCGTAGGATTCCGGCTCCGTACAGGACATAGAACCACGGAACACAACTGCAAGCTGGGTCAAATCAAGGCACAACAGTAGCTGATCACACGACTACAGGGGACGAGTCATGCATCGAGCAGCTCACCAAGAAAAGACCCACGATAGCAATAAACGAGAATCATGAAACCTAACGCCAGCTGAAGACTGTAATGGACTTAACGACTCTGGAAACTGTATATCTGAGATTCCCATGTACTTCACACAACAACGCTCTGATACCAACTATGATGACCCGGATTCCGGATACCAGATATACCCGATAGGACTATCGAATACACCTGATACCACTTGGAACCCGCGAGGCCTCCCAAGAGCGGTAAAGCTCAGAAGGGAAAAAGGATTGTCGTGTAGTACATTGAACTGACAGATATAGCAGTAAGCAATTAAATTTCATTAGATCGGGATGCTAAAGTAGCAGAAATAAAAATACTTTTTAATTAACAGTTTTAATTTAACAATTACATACCAGAGTCAAGTCCAAGGCTAAAGACAGCAGTCTAGCAGTACAGTCGACATGAAGAAAAGACGTACCGAGAAGTCGGGGGAAGCCCGACGAGGTACCAGCTGGCAGCTACGACTCGAACTCCAGGACCCGCGGAAGCAGCACGAACAAAGTCACCCCACCTACAAAGCAGGGGTGAGCCTTGTGTCACTAGCTCAGTAGGGGTCACACGGATCCCCACTGAAAAACACACAATAACACGAAAAAATAGAAACAACAGGAACAACCACAAGAGACAACACTAGAAAGCTGTAAAAGAAAGGGAAGCAAGAGTAGGGAACAGGTAAGGATGAGGGGAATAAGAGGAAAGTCAGACTAACCTCGGCCCCAAACTACGCCTAGCAATAACAGAGGGAACGGAACGGGGAGCAAGAGTAGGGAGCAGTAAGGAAAAGGGGAAAAGCTAAACAAGCACCCCAATCTACACCTACAACAAGCATGCAAAAGAAAGTCTAGAAAAGGCCTAGACAGACACAGACGACACGAACGGAGCATCGTGCAGGACAACACACAGACCTCGAGTCTAGCCACAGGAAGGCCAACCCAGACAGGTCACAACATAGGAAAGGTACGGAAGTCGCACGCCACGCGACGGAGAACCCCCACACCCGGAGAACGACCAGATGTGTCCACTGACGTCTTATGCTGCGCCAATAAGTGTCTTATCTACGATGTCGTCACAACGGCCCGACAGAGACTAAGACCACCTCACAAGAAGGACGGCCAGCTGCATCCACTGACGTCTTATGCTGCGCCAACAAGTGTCTCATCTACGCTGTCGTCACAACGGCCCGACATAGACTAAGACCACCTCACAAGAAGGACGGCCAGCTGCGTCCACTAACGTCTTATGCTACGCCAACAAGTGTCTCGTCTACGCTATCGTCACAACGGCCCGACAGAGACTAAGACCACCTCACAAGAAGAACGGCTAGCTGCGTCCACTGACGTCTTATGCTACACCATAACACACACCACAAGTGTCTCGACTACCAATCGATCGCGTCGACGCAAGCGCGGCCGAGTCGCAGACCCACGCGGAACCACAGTAACAAGTACTAGTCAGGGTCACGCCCACGGCGTCAGTCCTCAGCCCCTGACCACATGTGCACACACTGGCTTTTACCTGAGCCAGGCCTCTAGCTAGTTTTCTCCCCCCGTAGATTGCTACAGTGTAGCCAGGAGCCGACGGAGACTAGCTTACAAACCGTATACCGGAAAGTGCCCCGCTCCGTGAGCTATCACAAAGAGTCAGTGACGAAAGGCAATGACACGAGAAGATCACGAAACACGGAGCTGAAGTACAGACAGTCAAACATGCACTGTCACCCGTACCTCGATCAAACACCAAAGGCAGCACAAGAAACTGTCGACAGACTCAGAAACGTAGTCTCGGCCATCATAGGACTGTCAACCGACACCCACGGGGAAGGCGGCCAGACAACGGGAACGACAGACATCAGCCTAAAACGGACCAGCAAACACACGGCCGCACATCGAAAAGCCCAATGGCCATCACCGCCACAACAGGACCATAACGCACCAGCATAGGCGCGTTACCTGCTCTGACGCACCAAGGCAGGGCCGTCAGAGCCAACAGACCCACACCTGAAACCTGAACGAACAGCATGTAACGGTCCAATGCGGACGCGTTACAGCATTGTGACGCACGAGGGAACAACCACTACACCGGTCACGGCGGGAAAATAGTGGAAACACCGAATCGATCCGTTCCACGCCCCATTCACGCCAAAGCATAGGGGAAACGAAGGCAAATGATGAAAAACAAGTTCTGGGGGCTAAAAAGCCCACATGCACGCATTAAAATGAGAGATCGGGGTGATTCCGATGAATCGACCCTAAACGAGTCACCGAGGTTCCCGGACTCCTACTGGCCCCGAATGATGACCGAACACGACAAAACTTACGTGAATGGGATCCAGACTTCCCAACGGTCATTTTGACACTAACCACGCCGCAAATGGTTACCGTTTTCCGGTGAACCTTGAAAACCCCAAAAATGATGATTTTCACTAAGCTGGCCCGATCTCCCCCGATCGAGCACCAAACTGCGCATAGAAGCAAGGAAAACGTGCAGAATAAAGTGGCGGTCCATCTCCCTACCTCCACCGAAGAAACCGAGCGCCGAAGCGACTAAACCACGATGAAAACCGTGCCATGAACCGAACCGCCGGCTTTGAATCCACCGTTCGGGATCGCGCCAAAACCGCACCGATCCTCGCTCCACCACGTGCCTCAGCAGCTCCCCGGCGTCGCCACCTCACCCACGGTCGCCTCCGTCTGCAGCCGGAGCCGAGAAGGTGAGAGAACGAGAGAGAACGGGAGAGAGAGGGAGTGAGGGCGTTAGTGAGGAGAGAGAGAGAGAGGAGGGGTTTTATATAAGGGTCCAGGGCATTACAGCTCGGCCGGCCTCCTCGATACCGACGCACTTGAGGAGGGGACCGAAAAAAGGCCTTCGGTACAAAGCATCATCTAAGATGACAAAGCGCCGAGCTTGATACTTCAGTCTTTGAGCGTCTCGAGGGTTAGAGGGCTCTCGAGAATCCCGGAGCCAGGATATAAATGGGGTCCGCCAGTCACTCGATAATGCCTGGTCAACGGTCATGAGTTCTGCTTCTATACTCGATCATTCTAGCACTTCGAGGAAAATCGATCGTGTACCTTCTGGGGCAACAGAGGAGGCCAATCGAGATAGGGCGTCTGCTCGTGAGTTTTCTTCCTGAGTGATCCTAATAACCTGAAAGCTCTCGAATAGTGGGGCCATTCCTCTTACCAGTTGGAGGTATTTGACCATCGGAGCTTCTCGAGCTTCATTGTCACCGTTGACCTGGCTGGTGACCAATTGGGAGTTAGTGTGGATTCTGACTCGTTCGGCCCCCAGTCGTCGCGCCATCCTAGCTCCCGAGATGAGGGCCTCATACTCGAAGACGTTGTTGGATGCCGGGAAGTTGAACTTCAAGATGTATTACAGTTCTGCTCCTTCCGGGGATCGGAGAAGAACGTTGGCGCCACTGCCAGCAGAGTTGGAGGATCTGTCGACGAAAAGACCCCAGGTGGCACCGGGCATCAACGGATGAACTTCCTTGGTCAGGATAGTACTCTCGGCGATGAAATCCGTGAGTGCATGTCCCTTGATGGCCGAGCGGAGTCGGTAGGAGATGTAGTAGGCCCTGAGCATTATGGCCCACTTGACGAGGTGACATGAAGCTTCGGGATGAGCGAGGATTCTCTTCAGAGGCTCATTGGTCCGCACGACGATGGAGTGTCCTTGGAAGTAGGGCCAGAGGCACTTTGTGGAGGTTACCAACGCTAGCACGAGTTTCTCGGTTGCGGGGTACCATCGTTCGGCCTCGCTAAGCACCTTACTGGCGTAATATACTGGTCTCTACACTCCTGCATCATCTCGAACTTGGACCGAGCTCACCGTGGAAGGAGTCGTCGAGAGGTAAACGTGCAATGTTTCACTCGGGACCGGCTTCGATAATACCGGGGGCGAGGCCAAAAACTCCTTCAGCTCTGCAAAAGCTTTCTGACATTCCTCATCCCAAGCGAACATAGAAGATGCCAATTTCGGCCGCTCAAGATAAGAAACGGTGGAGCACAACAATCCGCCCAATCAAGCGTTGGACATCGTTGACGCAAGCGGGTGGCTGCATATACAGGATAGCTTGGACTTTGTCGGGGTTGGCCTCGATCCCACGCTGAGTGACTAGAAAACCCAGGAACTTTTCGGATCGAACTCCAAAGGCACATATAGCTGGGTTGAGCTTCATGTCGTACCTTAGGAGAGTGTCGAAGGTTTTTGCTAGGTCGGTGAAGTGGTCCTCGGCCTTGGGTGTCTTGACGAGCATGTCGTCGATGTAGGCTTTGATGTTTTGACCGATTTGTCCTTTGAAAATGTGGTTGATCAACCTTTGATATGTCACCCCAGCATTCTTCAGTCTGAAAGGCATTCGAGTGTAGCAGTACACGCCGAAGTCAGTGATGAAGGCCATCTTCTCGATGTCTTCGAGATCCATTTGGATCTGATGGTAGCCGGAGTAGGCATCCAGGAAGCTGAGCAATTCGTTATGGGAGGTCGAGTCGACTAGCTAGTCAATGCTCAGTAGTGGGTAACAGTATTTCGGAGTGGCTTTGTTGAGGTCGGTGAAGTCCACGCACATTCGCCATTTGCCCGAAGCTTTTGGCACTAAGACGACATTAGCGAGCCATGTCGGGTAAAGGACCGGTCGAAATAGGCCAATTTTCTTCCCCTTGAGAATTTTCTCTTTGATGATCGTCTACTTCTCTGGGGCATGTTTTCTTCTGCGTTGCTGGGCAGGTTTTGCCGACGGGTCAAGGTTGAGCTTGTGTACCACCATCTCCCTAGGGATCCTAGGAAGATGCTCATCGGACAATGCGAAGGCTTGAATGTACTCTGAAAGAAAATCTTTGTATTGTTTTTGTACATCAGGTGATAAATCAACTCTAATTTTTACTCCTAGGGCCTGGTCATCTTTGAGGAATACCGTCAACAATTCGCCACTAGGCTAGGATGTTGTTGGTTCATCCTCGTCTCCCATGCCCTTCTTCTTTCTTCCCTCTGGCCTTATGACTTCGACCGAGATTATATAGCACCTCTGAGCTATTGCCTGGTTACCTCGGACCTCCCCGATACCATATTTGGTGGGAAACTTCATTTTTTGGTGATAGGTGGATGGCACTGCTTTTGTCCGGCTGAGGATACCTCGGCCGAAGATAGCATTATAGGCTGACATCCCCTTAATCACGATGAAGTCAACCACAACAGTAACGATTTTGGAAGGGGTGCCGATGGTGACCGGCAAGCTCATGGTTCCCTTGGGAAAAGTTGCCTGGCCATTGAACCCACAAAGGGGGGTTCGAACAGGGCGGAGTTTGGATGGTTTTTCACCCATCTTAAGGAAGCATCCATACAAAAGTATATCAGGGGCGCTACCATTGTCGACTAATATCCTATCTACATTACAATGGCTTATAATAGCCGACACTACAAGAGCGTCATCGTGCGGGGTAGATAACCCTTCTAGGTCTTGGTCGAAAAATACCAGGGTCTACTGCTCGGTCGCTGTCGGGGCTCTGGGGGGCTCGGAGGCCCTACTTGTCCGTTCAGTGTGACGCTTCCTTCCTCGGCTACTGTCTCCTCCTGATGTCGCGCCGCCAGAAATGACATTGATGTGGATCCCGCGGGGTTGATTATCAATCTCTTCTGAAATGCCACAGACCTCCTTTTGGCACTCGGACATGTACCGAGACAAGTCTCCCTGGCAGACCAGATGCTCGATCTTGTCCTTGAGTTGGTGTCAGTCTTCGGTATGGTGCCCATGGTCATTGTGGAATTGGCAATGATTCCGTCGGTTACGACGCATGGCCTTCATAGGCTCGGGTTGGCAGAGAATGCCCGAGCCTTTGATGTCTTCGTATATCTCATAGATGGGAGCGGACAGAGAGGTGTACCGCTCGTATTTCAAAGGGGGTTCCCTTCGGTCTCCATCTTGATTCCGCCATTTTCCTTGGCATGAGCCTTGCTCGGATGGTCGCTTCTTATCCCCCTCCCGACCCGAGCCCGTTGGGCCGCGGCAAGCGCTGAGGACTTCCTCGCACTCTGCATGGCGCAGGGCTAGGGTCACCAGGTCGGCAAGGAAGGTGGGGGGATGGAGGACCAGTTCTCGTCGAAGGTTCTCGTCGTAGGTGCCTTCGATCAGCGTGGTGATGGCTGACGTGACATCCAGGCGGGGGATACGCAGGTCTTCCGATTTAAATCGGTTGATGTAGGCCCGAAGTTTCTCCCCTTTCTCCTACTGTAGTGCTAACAACCCTGCTACAAACCTTGGAGGGCCGCTGCCGACGAAGCTTTCCTTGAATACTCGCCCGAATCGTCTGATGTCGTGAATGCTGCGGCGGTCGAGTGCTCGGAACCAGGCTTGATCACCTTGGACCAAGGTGGTCATGAACGCTCGGCACTTGACAGCGTCGGAGGCCCCATGCAGGGTCATCAGGGCTTCAAAGCTATCGTAGTGGTCGGCCGGGTCTCCTTGGCCTTCGTACGACTTGAAGGTTGGCACCAGGATCCTGGGGGAGATCTCGACCTTCAAGATATGGTTGGAGAATGGAGATTGCTCATCATCTTCCTTGGTGGAAGTCTTCTGCAGGGCGTGTAGGTCGTGCTCTTGTTCCGCAAATCATCACTCGAAGTCTCGCAGCTGGAGGGATAACTCTCGTTGCCGCTGGGCCGACGGGCTGCAGGGGCATCCTTGCGGGCTGCCGCGTCATCCCTCGAAGGAATCAGTTTCCAAGAACTGTCGGTGCGTCCTAACTTCTTCTCTCCTCAGGGTGGAGGAGGCTTCTTGTTCTGGAGGGGGGGCGTGCGAAGGTCCCCCCGACCTATTGCATATAAGCCGTCATCCATGGAGGGTAAAACGACCTCCAGCTGTTTGTTGGGAAGCTTCTCCACGGGGAGGGCTTTCCCATGGGAGTCGTGAGTTCCCCTCCCTAGCCGCCTGGATCCTCATTAGTTCTACGAGGATATCCAGTTTGGCGTTGAGGGTTTAGAGAGTGTCAGAGCTCCCGTTAGGGGGTTGCACCTCTGCGGGTGGTGGGGGCAGCCCGTGGGCTTGATTGTTGTCGTCGGCGGGGAGGTTTTTCACGGGGTGGGAGGGCACAGGTTCCCCGTCCGCCACTACGGTCTTTCCTCTGCCGCCGGCTACCTTCCTATCGGAATTTCTTTGCACCATGATGGCTCTTTGTTCGTTTCCCACAAACGGTGCCAGATGAAGAGGCATAATCTCACGCTGATCTTGAGCCATGAGATCCGGGGAGGATCCTTGGTCACGGTCACCACGTCTATATGAACTGCAAGGCAGGAAATGGATCAGAGGTTCCCAGGGAAGATTCCCTGGGGAAAAAGCCTCTGATGCTTAAGTTAGCAAGTGCGATAGAGCATGAAGGTGAAAAGAGAGGGTAAGAGGAAGAGGGGGCAAGATTATTCTCCACCAAGAGGTGTGGTGGTTTTCTCTCAAGACCAATGCCTTACCTTCTCGGAGGGTCCCCCTGGAGTTTATATAGCAATCCATTTAACATAATAGTCCAGGGAGCTGAGAGGGCTTCGGGGGGGTTACGTCCTTGTAGTGGGCTCTTTTATGGAGTAAGGACTCTTGCCCTCCCCTATCCTTTGGAGTTCCCTGCTCCTCCGGGATGCATAACGGACGTCGGGATGAGCTTCCGACAGTCGGTCTGAGCCAGAGGTGTTCGCTCAGGATTTGGTCTTGAGCGATGAATGTATAGCTCGGGTAGGCTATGTCCAGTTCCCGCGGGGGATCTCCCGACAGATCTGTCACTCGAACTTCCGGACCTGAGGGGCCGCCTAGGAATTGTAGCTCCGAGTGAGTTTTGGGCTTGAAGTAAGTGGGCCCAGAATGGGACTGTCACTTTGAGGGAGCTGGGCCTGGTTGGGTCGAGTTGGACCTAGTTGGGCCATGCTCTCGGGTGGTAGATTTTCCCCCTCTCTAACATTAATTCTATCATCATAACATAGTCTTCATGATCAACCAGGGAGACATTTTCAACAAATCAGCGAGGAGTTTTTCAAATTATGCAGAATTTATTGAAAGTAAGAAAGAGCTTAACTTCAACAACTAATTAAAGAACCTGACATGTAGAATTAACATGAACTGAAATTTTTATTTACAAACCTGTGCCTTGAGCTTTAGTTTCATGCTGATCCTTTGTTCAGCTCCAAGGCACTCCTACATCCAAGATTCTCATTTGGAATTTTTAGGTACCCAAGTTTTCTTGGATCCTTGATGGTTAGCTCCATATCTAGCATACAAATTCATCTTTCTTTCTGCATTCAATTCATCACTTCTCATCCAAGGACAATGATCAAACACATGTCCATATTCACCATAATAAAAACATCACCCAAATGATTTGACATTCTTCCTATGTGCATGTGCATCAAACTTTTGTGGGTGAATAAGGAATTTAATATTCTTGGCATGAGAATGAGTTCTTCCTTTTAGATGCCAACAATCCTTGACTGTGTGGCTAGTTTTCTAGTGCGGACACCCGAGCAGTTACACCGAGCCACCGGTACCGCACGCGGAGCACGACACGAGCCACTTCAGCGTCCATCTGGCTCGGAGACAGCCTGGAGACTCCCCCCTGAGTCTCGACATTTATCATATTTTTTTAGACGTTATTTGTGTTTAATGTGTGTGTGTTTCGTTTTATTCGGTTTGTAATTTTGATTGTAAGAGGGGTTTATGTGCAAAATGGGACCCCTGGGTCCCACAGGCCCCCCAGACCCCCTCCCATTGATCCACCTCAGTCCTAGGGCCCCACGTGGGGTCAGTCAACCATTCAAATGGAGGCTTCTAGAAGGGTGGGCCAAAGTGGGGGACATTGGACCAAAAATGTCAACAATTCCAACCCACCCCACCTACCTTGTCTCTCTAGTCAATAGCCCCCCCCCTTAATTTTTTATTTCTTTTTTTGTGTGTTGTTCACATCTGATCCCATCCATCCATTCCCCTTCCCTAGATCCAAGGGTGGATAGTGGATTTGATATGTAACCTATAAAACTTGTATTTTTTTCATTTGGATGATATAATGATAGAAGAAATTGAAGAATTCTTGTGGAACAGCCTTGGGCGCCCCCTTCCTCTCTCGTCCCTCTCCCCTTGCAGCTGAGACAGTTGCTCTTCTGAGGTGTGACGCCTCTCTTATCGTTCCGGTGATCGCCGCCGCCGCCGCCATCGTGCCGCCACGGTCTTCATCGGTATTCTGTCCGTGCAGTGCAGCAGCAGCTTGTCCGAATTTTGCAGCCCTCCCTCGTGATCTTATGGGCACCAAATTTGGAGGGGATGTTCTAGGGATGTCAACCACGCCACAGAAAATTCGGTTGGCCTTCTAGTTCACGTTTTCCAATTTTCCATTTTCGTCCAAATTTCAATTTCAGTTCTGCCAGTTTCAGATCTGATTTCCATATTTCCTGAGTTTCCCATCTTCGACCCCTTTTGGGCTTTTTCCCAGATCTCCCAATTTTACTGGGTGTTCTACCCATCAACCCCTCTACCCACGATGTTTCTTGATTTTTTATCAGCCCTCTATCTATTTTTCAAAAATCATTTTCAGAGACAGCTACAGTTCTGCCCACCCCTGTCCAGATCCGACCACCTTCCAGTGAAAAAATCAGAACAATTCTTAGCCTCCACCAATCCTTCCATACAAGATATTTCCGTTTTTCTTGTTCAAATCCCTACAACTTTGGTGAAGAGTGCAGAGGTTGAATCGGATGTCTTCCTGGCGGTCAACGGCAGTTCTCAGACAACTTATCTGCAGATCTGAGAGTTCGGGTACTGTTTAGCAGAAGCTTCAAAATTCATTAAAGCCCATATCCGTGTAGATCCAGGCCCTCTATCTGGGCCTAGATTGAAGGACTTCAAGAGATCTTTCCAACGATAGCTCATGTGCCCCGATTCGACATCGAGATTGATCGCAGCGGCCGTTCTCGCCGGAGCGCGCGCCGGAAAACAAAGTGAAAATCCGTGGGCAGCAACTCCAAGAGTTGGAGATCGGGGCCGATCGGCCACCGATCGGTGTTTCCGGCAGACCGCCGTCCGGGGAGGCGCGCCACCAGGGGTCTCCATCACATTGGGCCCCACCCCAGCAGGCCGGGAGGACAATGCCATCTGTGGGCCCCACGGACCTGTAGAACCCGCCGTCTGGACATCACGAAAACGCGGAGTTCGGCACCGCCGGGCGACATCAAGATGCTGCCCGTCAACCCAATTCGCGTGATTTCTGGGCCCCGCTTGTGACCTTTTACCTCCCTGGGTGGAGTGGGTCAAATTATTGTACACTGCTCTGATAATTGTTAAACGGGAGTCCGTAATTGGCCGGGGTCGTCTTCCCCACGCCGGGTGCTTGAGGTAACGGTCTCACCTTCTTGGCATTTACTTGCTTAGCTAGTATACGGTCATATGCCGCTGTCGAGAGTGTAGGTTCCTAGCCCGTGTGTCCATGTCACCGCTGTGAGTGCGAGAGTGACCCATCCCGCGACTCGATCCGAGTCCGGAAGTTGAGTCAGACTACCCTGAACTCTGCCGGTTCCTTAACCGCGCACGATCCACGCTTTCCCTCGCATGGGACGATGAGTGAGTTTGCACTTCTGTTAGCGACGTACAGCCTATAGGAGCTCTTAGTGTCGAGCCGAGGTCGCTCTAGTAGTCATGTCATTTCTGGTTGAGTCGTGTCCGTCTCATATAGTGTCGTCTCCTCAGTCCATCCCGCATCAGTTTGGTATCAGAGCGAGTCGAGTCTAGGGTAGTCATTGCATAAGTCTTGCATGCATCATGGTCTAAGTCGAGTCTAGTATCATCATTATTTTCAAAACAAAAAAAGTGTGTTTTCAAATTGCAGTTCATCCCAATAATTCGGTATCTCAAAAGGTGTCGTCCGAACGTTAGGCTACGCCTATCGGGAGGTCGCACACTTGCGGGAGTGATCTTCGGATCGATTAACTCCGCCACGTACCGAATATTGGTTAGGTCTAAGTGCATCTTTTTGCATTAGTCGGTGTCTCCTTGGTCGTGTGTCAGTTGCATGCCCACCCGTCGAGGTACCCAATACTCGCCACCACCACCTATGGCGGATTCCCGGGCCCGTAGCTCCGATGAGTCCTCGACGGTCGAGATGTTCCGAGCCATTATAGAATGTCTTGACACGCGTATGGATGGTATTAGTACGCGTATGGATGGCATAGGAACGTGTCTAGAAGGGCGGATGAAAGCCCTCGAGGATCGGGCTGAGAGTTCGGATCAGTCCATCCAGGGCCTAGTTGGGAGAATTGCCGTCCTCGAGAGGGGCCCAGTAGCGGCGCAACCCGCGCCAACGAACGGACAACAAGAGCCGGTTCAGCAACCTACTGCACCAAGGGCTTAGGCGGAGAATGTTGGGGGACAACTGGTGCATGTGGTTGATGATTATGCATCTGATAATGATCAAGGGGGTAACGGTCGTCAGAATCAATGATGGAACCGTAATGACGATGATGACGACTGCATTCTTAGGGGTGTGCGTGCGGACCCTCCCACTTTTAGCGGGTCCTTGGATCCTAGGGTGTATCTAGATTGGGAGGCCGGTATGGACCAGTACTTCGAGTGGTTTGAGATGACGGACCACCGAAGAGTCCGATACGTAAAGATGAAGCTGCAAGGGCAGGCCCAAACTTATTGGATCAATGTGGGGAGCCTGCTCAACCAGCGACGTCAACCCCAAATCGGTACTTGGGATGATATGAAAATCAAATTGAGGGAGAAATACCTTCCCGCCTCATATCACCAACGTCTCATAGACAAATGGCAAAGCATCTCCCAAGGGAACCGATCCGTGACTGAGTAGACCGCCGAGTTCGATGAGTATTACTTACGGTGTGGAGTCACGGAAGAGAGCACCATGACGATATCCCGCTTTCGGAGAGGTCTGCGGCCCAATTACCAATATGAACTCTTTCGCCACAATGCAACCACTTTGGAACATGCATATCAGATATCTCTCGAATTGGAGCAATTCGAGGCCGAGTTCGAGTCACCCCATCGGTTGGGCTCCTTTCCCCTTCGTAGTGTCGAGCCCCGTGGCTCATCTGGCACGTATCCGAGGGCCCCCATGACTCGGCCTCAGAAGCCCGCTCGCCCCGAGCCCTTTGCTCCTAGGCCTCGTCCTCCACCCCCGAGGGACCTTCTTCGTCCCCAGCATCTTACGGCCCCACCCACAGCCCGTCCACCGGCACCCGCACCTCCTGCACGTCCTTTGTTGCCTATGCCTCCTATCTGTCGGGAGGATAAAGGTAAAGGACCTATGATTGGGGAGCCTAGTGGATCACGGCAGCAGTGTTTTCGCTGCAATGGGTTTGGTCATTTCGCCAACCAGTGTCCCACCCGCCCATCTCTTATCATTGGGGACACACAGGCCGAGGATACCACTCCTGCGGGCCTCGAGTTAGTCAGCTATGAGGCAGATCAAGAGCTAGCTGACGAGTACTATGAGTTGGGAGGTGATGCCCTGGATGCCCAACATTCTGATGATACTCACATTGGGGTCGTCAGATGTATCCTCACCCAGCCACAGGTCAGTGATGACTGGCATCGGACCACTATCCTTCATACGTTCTGTAGGCTGGGCAAGATAATTTTTAAGGTGGTCATCGATAGTGGGAGTTGCATCAATGCAATCTCCACGGGCGCTATCACTTGTCTTGGGCTTACACCCGTGGACCATCCTTGCCCCTATCGAGTATCTTGGGTGGATTCCACCTCCATTCCGATCAGGCTGCGGTGTTTGGTCCCACTGCAGTTCCATGCCTACCGCGAAGAGATATGGTGTGATGTCCTCCCTATGGAGGTGGGTAGTGTCATTCTTGGTAGGCCATGGTTATTTGATCAGGATGCCACGCTTCATGGCCGGTCGAACACCTGTACCTTCGACCATGCTGGCCAACGGATTACCCTCCACCCCTCTCAGCCCAAGAAGCCCTCAGTCAGGGGTCCTACTGGCCCAAGTACTCCGGAGCCTTCCGTCCACGGGCCTAGTACCCCATCCCCAGCTCGGGCTATGACCGTTACATCTGGCCCAGGCGAGCCCTCGATGAGGAGATTGATGTTGATTAGCTCCCAGGAGATGGAGCGGGAGGCCAGTCGGGGATGCCCTGTGTTTGCCATTGCGGTCCGAGAGGTAGAGAGAGACTCCGAGGGTGAGCTCCCACCCGAGGTTGTCCCCATTCTATAGGAGTTTGCTGATATCTTTCCTGATGAGCTTCCCGAGGGACTCCTACCTATGCGGGATATTCAGCATGTCATCGACCTTATTCCGGGCTCTTCATTGCCCAACCTTCCACATTATCGCATGAGCCCCACGGAACATGCCGAGCTAAAACGGTAGGTCGATGAGTTGATGGAGAGAGGTTCTGTTCGGGGCAGCATGAGTCTATGTGTTGTACCCGCATTACTCACCCCGAAGAAGGATGGCACGTGGAGAATGTGCATTGATAGCCGTGCCATCAACAAAATCACCGTGAAGTACAGGTTCCCTATTCCCCGCCTGGATGACATGCTAGACATGATGGCTGGTGCCACTATCTTCTCAAAGATTGATCTTAAGAGTGGTTACCATCAGGTGAGGATTAGGTTAGGTGATGAGTGGAAGACTACCTTTAAGACCAAGGACGGTCTATATGAGTGGTTGGCCATGCCTTTTGGGTTGACCAATGCCCCTAGCACATTCATGCGACTCATGACACAGGTCCTTCGACCTTTCATTGGAGTCTTTGTGGTCGTGTACTTTGACGATATCCTTATCTATAGTCGCACCACGGGGGACCACTTAGACCATCTTCGGCAGGTCTGTCTTCTTCTTCGGCGAGAGCAGTTGTTTGCAAACCCACAGAAGTGCGCCTTCATGACATCTTAGCTTACCTTCTTGGGTTTCATTGTGTCTAGTACTGGGGTCTCCGCCGATTCGGAGAAGGTCCGGGCCATTGTTGAGTGGTCGGAACCCCGTACGGTTCACGATGTCCGCAGCTTTCATGGCCTTGCGACGTTCTATCATCGCTTCATCCGCGGATTTAGCTCCGTCACCGCCCCGATCACGGATTGCATCAGGAAGGGCACATTTGTATGGACGAAGGCCGCAGCTGCCGCCTTCAAGGACATCAAGGAGCGCATGACCCAGACACCTATCCTTCGACTGCCTGATTTCTCGAAGGTGTTTGAGGTCTCTTGTGATGCGTCGGGTGTTAGGATAGGAGGTGTGTTGAGTCAGGAGACCCACCCGGTCGCATATTTCAGCGAGAAGTTGAATGACGCGAAACTGCGATACTCCACATATGATAAGCAATTTTACGCAGTTGTTCAGGCTCTTAGGCATTGGAGGCATTACCTATTACATCAGGAGTTTGTCGTATACTCCGATCATGAGGCATTGAGGTACCTCCATTCCCAAAAGAAGCTTAACTCGCGTCACAGTCATTGGGTCGAGTATCTCCAGCAGTTCACATTTGTGCTTAAACATAAGGCTAGAGTGGAGAACAAGGTGGCCGATGCCTTGAGTCAGCGAGCATGTTTGCTTACCACCATGAGTACCGAGGTCATAGGGTTAGAGAAGATGAGAGAGGCCTATGTTGACTATCTTGAGTTCGGTCAGATTTATACCACTCTCCAGGCCGGACCCTCGAGAGATCATGATGAGTATGTGCTCTAGGAGGGCTACCTCTTTCGAGGTGGCAGGCTTTGTGTTCCCCGAACTTCGGTTCAAGACTTCTTAGTCTGGGAGCTACATGCGGGAGGTCTAGCGGGCCACTTTGGTCGGAACAAGACTATTGAGGCAGTTGAGCATAGATTTTATTGCCGAGCTTGAAGTGCGATGTTGCTCACATTGTGGCTCAGTGCCGTACATGTGCTACGGACAAGATGAAGAAGCAAAGCTCGGGCCTCTATACGCCTCTTCCCGTGCCTGATGCCCCGTGGCAGGATGTTAGTATGGATTTTGTATTGGGAATGCCACGTACCTCCCGGAAGCATGATTCGGTCTATGTGGTTGTTGACCGATTCTCGAAGATGGCCCTATTCATTCCTTGCTCGAAGACTTCGGATGCTTCGAGGGTAGCCCGCCTATTCCTTACTCATGTGGTGTGCAAGTTCGGGTTACCTCGCACTATAGTGTGTGACCGTGATGTTAGATTCACATCCTATTTTTGGAAGACACTATGGCATATGATGGGTACTCACCTCAAGTTTTCTACTGCATATCATCCCTAGACTGATGGTTAGACCGAGGTAGTCAATAGGAGTCTGGGAGATCTTTTGAGGTGTCTTGTTATGGACAGCACAGAGGATTGGGATCTCATTCTACCCATGGCTGAGTTTGCATATAACGATTCGGTGAATAGGTCTACCGGCATGAGTCCATTTGAGATTGTCACAGGTCGTAGGCCTAGGAAGCCAGTTGATCTTGTCCCCATGCCTATCCATGCACGTGTGTCGGAGTCAGCCGAGTCGTTTGCTAGGCATGTTAGGAGTTTGCATGATGACATCCGTTGTCACATTGAGTCCAGCAATGCACGTTACAAAGAGCTAGCCGATGCCCACCGACACCACCGAGAGTTCCAAGAGGGTGAATATGTCATGATCAGGGTAAGACCTGAACGGTTTCCCTCTGGAACTGTTAAGGAGTTGCAAGCTCGCGGAGCCGGTCCATTTAGAGTGTTGAAACGCGTTGGATCCAATGCGTATGTTGTGGACCTGCCCGAGGAATACGGTATAAGCTCTACTTTTAATATTTCGGATCTAGTTGCATATAGGGACCCAGCGGTGATCCCTAGTGAGCCTTTCGAGCCATCTCCTCCCCTTGAGAGTGATCCGACACCTGAGTGTCCACCTCCAGCCCCTTTGTCACGGCAACGTGAGTATATCGATCATATACTGGATGAGCAGGTGACAATTACCAAGAGTGGATCCTACCCGCACTACCTAGTGCAATGGAGAGGACGGCCCGCTACCGAGGACACGTAGATCATGCATGGAGAGTTGCAGCGGATTGATCCGGACCTTCTGGAGCGATACCGGAGCGATGCAGACCCTTACTTGACAGGGTCGAGTTTCTCCCACCTGGGGAGAATTGGTGCAGACACCCGAGCAGTTACGTCGAGCCACTGGTACCGCACGCGGAGCACGACTCGAGCCACTTCAGCGTCCATCTGGCTCGGAGACAGCCTGGAGACTCCCCCCTGAGTCTCGACATTTATCATATTTGTTTAGACGTGATTTGTGTTTAATGTGTGTATGTTTCGTTTTATTCGGTTTGTAATTTTGATTGTAAGAGGGGTTTATGTGCAAAATGGGACCCCCGGGTCCCACGGGCCCCCCCAGACCCCCTCCCATTGATCCACCTCAATCCTAGGGCCCCACGTGAGGTCAGTCAACCATTCAAATGGAGGCTTCTAGAAGGGTGGGCCAAAGTGGGGGACATTGGACCAAAAATGTCAACAATTCCAACCCACCCCACCTACCTTGTCTTTCTAGTCAACAGGCCCCCCCCCTTAATTTTTTATTTCTTTTTTTATGTGCTGTTCACATCTGATCCCAACCATCCATTCCACTTCCCTAGATCCAAGGGTGGATAGTGGATTTTATATGTAACCTATAAAACTTGTATTTTTTTCATTTGGATGAATTAATGATAGAAGAAATTGAAGAATTCTTGTGGAAGAGCCTTGGGCGCCCCCTTCCTCTCTCGTCCCTCTCCCCCTTGCAACTGAGACGGTTTCTCTTCTGAGGTGTGACGCCTCCCTTATCGTTCCAGTGATCGCCGCCGCCGCCATCGTGCCGCCATCGCACCGCCACGGTCTTCATCGGTATTCTGTCTACGCAGTGCAGCAACAGCTTGTCCGAATTTTGCAGCCCTCCCTCGTGATCTTCTGGGCGCCAAATTTGGAGGGGATGTTCTAGGGATGCCAACCACACCACAGAAAATTCAGTTGGCCTTCTAGTTCACGTTTTCCAACTTTCCATTTTCGTCCAAGTTTCAATTTCAGTTCTGCCAGTTTCAGATATGAATTCCATCTTTCCTGAGTTTCCCATCTTCTACCCCTTTTGGGATTGTTCCCAGATCTCCCAATTTTACTGGGTGTTCTACCCATCAACCCCTCTACCCACGATTTTTCTCGATTTTTGATCAGCCCTCTATCTATTTTTCAAAAATCATTTTCAGAGATAGATACAGTTCTGCCCACCCCAGTCCAGATCCGACCACCTTCTAGTGAAAAAATCAGCAACATTCGTAGCCTCCACCAATCCTTCCATACAAATTATTTTTGCTTTCCTTGTTCAAATCCCTACAACTTTGGTGAAGAGTGCAGAGGCTGAATCAGACGTCTTCCTGGCGATCAACGGCAGTTCTCAGACAACTTACCTGCAGATCTGAGAGTTCGGGTACTGTTCAGCAGAAGCTTCAAAATTCATTAAAGCCCAGATCCGTACAGATCTAGGCCCTCTCTCTAGGCCTAGATTGAAGGACTTCAAGAGAGCTTTCCAACGATAGCTCATGTGCCCCGATTCGACATCGGGATTGATCGCAGCGGCCGTTCTCGCCGAAGCGCGCGCCGAAAAATAGAAGTGAAAATCCGTGGGTAGCAACTCCAAGAGTTGGAGATCGGGGCCGATCGGCCACCGATCGGTGTTTCCGACTGACCGCCGTCCAGGGAGGTGCGCCATCAGGGGTCTCCATCACATTGGGCCCGACCCCAGGAGGCCGGGAGGACAGCGCCATCCATGGGCCCCATGGACCCGTAGAACCCGCCGTCCGGACAGCACGAAAACGCGGAGTTCGGCACCGCCGGGCGACATCAAGATGCTGCCCGTTAACCCAATTCGCGTGATTCCCGGGCCCCGCATGTGACCTTTTACCTCCCTGCATGGAGTGGGTCAAATTATTGTACACTGCTGTGATAATTGTTAAACGGGAATCCGTAATTGGCCGGGGTCGTCTTCCCCACGCCGGGTGCGTAGAGGTAACGGTCTCACCTTCTTGGCATTTACTTGCTTAGCTAGTATACGGTCATATGCCGCTGTCGAGAGTGTAGGTTCCTAGCCCGTGTGTCCATGTCACCGCTGTGAGTGCGAGAGTGACCCGTCCCGTGACTCGATCCGAGTCCGGAAGTTGAGTCAGACTACCCTGAACTCTGCCGGTTCCTTAACCGCGCACAATCCACGCTTTCCCTCGTATGGGACGACGAGTGAGTTTGCACTTCTGTTAGCGACGTGTAGCCTATAGGAGCTCTTAGTGTCGAGCCGAGGTCGCTCTAGTAGTCGTGTCATTGCTGGTTGAGTCGTGTCCGTCTCATATAGTGTCGTCTCCTCAGTCCGTCCCGCATCATTTTCTCACAATGAAAGCAACAAGGAGGAAGGTTTCTTCCGCTGGCCTTAGGGTGCGTCGACCTTCCTTAGGGAGTGCGTCAGCGCATTGGGTCATTCCTGGGTTTTTGAACAAGAGTGTGCTGAGCACATTTCCTCCGAACGTCGACCTGTCCCTTGCCCTTGCCTTTTCGATTGTTCATTTTGTTCTTGCATACTCTCAATCCATCATTTCTCATGATGTAACACTCATGCATGATATGACCAAACTGTCCCCAATAAAAGCATGGTATTTTCTTTTTCTGGAAAACATGATGGTTAGCATTGGATTTCCTGTCATGCAATCAAATCTATCAAAGTTATTTTTCTATTTTTGCTTAAGATTTTTCCTTTTTTGATTTCTATTTCGATTCTGATTTTTCCAGGCTGCACATGGTTTTTGGGGTGTTTTAGAAGAGGAGGTAACACCAGAACTGGAGACAAACGAAGTATGCAATTTATTTTCAAAAGCCTTTTATTCACTGGACAGTACTCAAGCCCTTCTCTCTCAAAATTAACTTTAGTTCCTAATAGTTTGTCCAGATTTTTATTTCCTTGAACAAAGTTTGACAAAGAATTATTCAAATCTTTAATTTCATCTTCTAGTGATGAAATGTGCAGTTTAGAATTAGCGAAGTCCTCTTCACATGTAGCAAGTTGCTCATTGAGCATGGCATTCACATTTTTGTAGTTTTCAATTTCTTATTCTAGGACATGCATTTTTCCAGAACAATCAGCAACCACATTCTTACCATTCTCAAAGGTGGCTACCTTTTCAATCAACATGTCATTTTGTTCTTTCAAATTTTTATTTTCCTAAAACAGCCTCACATCATAGATCAACCCATCAAGCATTGTTTGATCATTAGACATTGATTTCAGTTGATTTTGATGTTGTCTTTCAATCTCTTCCAGCCTAGTAATTACAGCTTGCAAGGTTCTATTTTCATCTCTCAAACATCCAATGTGTTCTTTATGCAAATCTAAGTCAACCATAAGAGTTTCATTAAGCTCCTCAAGAGCGGAACAATTTTTACAAGAGGAGCTCTCACAAGAGCTATTTTCAAACTTCTTTTTCAACTTTCTATTTTTAGACTTTAACTTCACTTATTGTTTAACCAACTCATCATACGCATCCATCAACTCTTCGAAAGCAAAATCTTCGAGTCAGAGCTTACCTAAGATGAGGATGGATCACTCGGCTGATCGGGACTGTCGGCCATTAGGCAGTCATGCCTTTCTCCTTCATGGATCCTAGCCAAGCCATTTAGAATCTCTTTGGCAGTGCTACAGTTGGAAATAAAAGAGAATTTGGTAATATCTATTGTAGCTTTTAAGAGATTGAACGCAACAAGATTATCAACATGTTGGGTCCTGTGTTCAGCAGACCATTAAGATGTATCTGATGGTAGCTCATTAGGACCATGATATATGAGATTTCATAATATTGAATCAAGGGAGTTAACAAAAGCACACATCTTTCCTAGCCACATGGTAAAATTAGAACCATCAAATACTGGTGGGAAAATCATTAAAACTTGTTCAACGGGGAAACCCATTAGAGCAAATGCACCGAGATCTTCTCTGTAGATCATCTGATCGATATATAGCATAGACCTGCTCTAATACCACTTGTTTGGTCCCTTAGGTGCGCCAATAGGATCTAGAGGGGGGTGAATAGATCCTCTCACAATCGTTGCCCAATTTAAAACTTAATCCGGTCACTTGGTGAACTATGGATTAATGAACACTAGAGTGAAGCTTAGCTTCACTAGAAATTAGATTAGTCACTAAAAGGGATGCAACCAATGGAACACTTATGTTCCCAAGTAGGATAGGCAGTGACACAACAATGCAGAACTTCACATAAGATGATCACTACACTTCATGTAGAAGATGGCTCATGCCATTCAGTGTGTGATCATAATGCTGAAGACACCAAAGCTCATGGACGGTCCTTTTACAAAATAGCATGCAAGTGCTTGAGTGTCTGCAAGCACCGAGCCAGCTAGAGTGCCGGTGTTCAGTGTGCAAATGTATTAGAATGTGGGAAACTGAAATACGCAAGTACCTATGAATAAATATAGAAGAAAAGGATCAAACGCATAGGCACAAACCACTGCACACTATATTTTTAAGGTGGTTCAGTTTGCAAACCCGCAGACATACATCCACCCCTCATCATACCAGTGAGGCTTCACTACACGAGGATGAATCCTCACGAGGACAGAGTCCTCAACACACACACACACGCTGATACACAGCTTACGGGGATGAACCCCCGCCACACACACACACGCTGATACACAGCTTACACGAGGAGCAAGCTCCTCACGAGGACAAGGGTCCTCACGCTGCAAGATTGCAGCAAGGGGGACGAACCCCACGCACACACAGACATACAAAGAGGAAAACAACACGCTGCAAGTGCAGCAACAACACAGAGACAACACCCCAAGACACACAGTTTACAGATTGTGAAAATGTAAAGGAAAACAAGAAACAAAACCAATAGCATGTGATTGTGGCTTCAGATCAGAGTCTTGAAGCAGTATCAGCAGATCTGAAGATTGGTCAGATCTGAGATCAAGCTCAGGCTGGCTGCAAGGAGGGCTACACTGCTTTCTTCTTCTTCTCCTTCTACAACACTAGTTTGGGTCGAACCAGGGCTAGGCTGCTCACTCTTTTCTATTCTCTCTTTTTCTTCTCCTCAGAATTTTGCTAAGGCACGGGCTCCCCTCTTTTCTCTCAAGTTCTCTTCTTCTTGAGACAGCAACAACAAGTCCTCTTCAAGCAGGAGCTTTGTTGAACCCCGTAGTTGATTGATTTTGGATTTATAAGTTTTGATGATGACCAAATTCTATATGAGCCATGACTATGTTTTTGACCTAATAAATTGTCAGAAATTTCATATCTTTGAAGTTTATGGATTGGTTGAAGTGTCTTTGCTTAATGCTAACCCTTTTATGAGAGTTTAAATCATGACTTTGATGTTTGTTGATCACTTGAAATGGCTTTGCCCAATGCAGACTTATCATGTGGTTCCATATCAACATTCAATGATTAAGTTAAGTTCCAACGCAAGGGATTTAACTTTGAATCATTAACATTTTAATGTTCAAGTAAAAGCAACTAAGTTGATGTGTTTTTGTAGGTTAGTAGATGGTTTGAATGGCTTTATATCACAAGGGATTAAGGTGAGATCGATTCAATTTGATTTTCATGCAAATATTCAAGAACTCTGGGTTGACAGGAAGGGTGTCGACCCCTGGGGTCGACCCCTCTTTTGGAGATTTCTGTGTGCACGCATTTGCAGAACTTAGCTTGAAGAGGGTCGACCCTTAGGGTCAACCCCCTTTTTGTTCTGTTCTATATTTTGTCTGGGGGTTGTCTAAAGCTATTCGCAGGGTAAGGGAGTCGACCCTGAGGGTCGACCCCTTCCGGATCTGACCTATTTTGAGCCTTTCGAACTCGGCTCGCAATCCAATAATGCCTGTCCTTTTGGGCTCTAAATGGTCACATCTGAGGATAACTATTCCCCATCCGTGTCCTTTTAGCCTGACCTATATATATATATATATATATATATATATATATATATATATCAATGATTGGGGACCCTAAAAGCGAGAGAGGATCATTTATCATCTTTTTGGCCCCTTTTTCTGTACAGGGAAGGAAAGCTGCGAGAACGTGTCCCTCTCCCACGATTAGAGCTAGAAGAAGGAGATTTCAGCTTGATTTCATCTCCCATACGTAAGCTGGAGATGTCGTATCCGGTTTAAGGCAGATTGAACGTGAATCTTCATCATCCTTCAACTGGGTTCAGGAGGAATCCAATGCTTAGTTGCTGGCTGTTGTTCGAGCGAAACTCTCTTGAAACGAAAGGGGGATTCCTAACCTCCAGATTATTTATACTTGCATATTCTTGCATCCTTTTAGTTTTGAGCATATCTTGTAAATCTTCCTTCATATACTCTGAGGAAAACGGTGTGTGGGTGTTGCGGTCTATGCAGCCTGTGAGTGTGGTTGGTTGCATCCTGCAATGTGTGTGTGGTGCTATGTGTTCACAGCGTGTGTGTGTGGTTCGATTCACTCCATAGTGGATTATCAATCCTCACGCAGTGAGGGGTGGACGTAGGGGGCATGTTTGTGAACCCGAACCACCTAAAATCTAGTGTCCGCTGTGTTTGTGTTGATTGTGTCACTTGCTTATCGTGTGGGCTCTCCGTGCGAGTTGAGCATTATTTCGCCATCATATTATTCATACGTTCCTCAGATCGTTCTACGCTTCTTGTGAGCTCTTGTGTCTTGTGAGGTAGAGTTTCTTTGCTAGGGTTTTATTTTTATCCATTCAAATTTTTTAAGTTCTAAGAAATTTTTTAAGTCAATCAATTCACCCTCCCCTCTTGATTGCCATTCGCTCGGGGACAACAATTGGTATCAAAGCCTTGGTCTCTGTGTTCACTGACCTTGCAGTCTCAGAGAAGGATCCGTGCAAATGGCAAACAAAGGGATGTTGCCCGAAGGACACTCGATACATAGGCCTCCATTTTTTGATGGTTCTAATTATCCATATTGGAAGAATCGGATGTATGTTTTTCTCCGTGCACAAGAATATGAAGTCTGGCGTGTCATTATTAAAGGCCCATATGTGTTCCCTGAAAATGTGGATTAATGAGACAAAGAAAATATTTAGAATTGTGCAGCGAATTTCAAAGCCATGAATATAATTCAATGTGCGATTCACCCCAATGAATATTCATGTATTTCTATGTGTGCTTCCGCGTAGGAGATGTGGAACAAGCTTCGATTGATATATGAAGGGACATCTGAAGTCAAGGAGACCAAGGCGAACTTATTGGTCTGTGATTATGAGTTGTTTATGATGAAGCCAGATGAGTCTATATCGAAGATGTTCGCGAGGCTGATGGAGATCTCAAACGGGCTAAAGGCCTTTGGCAAAGAATATTCTAACAAAGATCTTGTAAGGAAGGTACTAAGATCCCTATCACCACAGTGGCATACAAAGGCCACTGTAATTGAGGATTCGAAAGATCTTAGCACCTTAACATTGGATGAGTTGATCGGCTCCTTGATGACATACGGGATCAATATCAAGAGGAGCGAGAAAGATCATAAGAAGAAGAAAGTGGCTACAACAATGGCCCTAAAGAACAACTCTCAAGACTTAGAGGATAGTGATGTTGGATCCACACCTAATAGTGAAGAAGAGGAACTTGTGGAAATGATTACAAGGTGAGCAAGGAGATTTGTTAGAAAGGTCAGAAGAATTGGAGGACAATTTAAGAAACCTCCTAAGAAGATGTTCACCAAGAAGGAGAAAGCAGCAAGAAGGAAGAGATTATTTGTTATGAGTGTAAGAAATTGAGGCACATGCGAGGGGAGTGCTCGGACCTCCAGAAAAAGTTTAAAAATGGAAAATTCAAGAAACCCAAGGCCATGGTCGCTACTTGGAGCAATGAAGATGAAGACGATGCAGACTCTGAGGATGAATTAGATGAACTAGTTTGAAATCTATGTTTGATGGCCAATGAGGACTACTCAACTGAGGTAAACTCTGATTCCGAAAACCTTGCTTGTGAGCAGTGGCAAATTTCTTATGATGTCTTGTATGAGAAATTCAGAAAAGTCAAATATGAAAATAGAACTTTAAAGAAAAAGGCTAAACAACAAGTGCACGATGAAACCTAATGTGTAAAATGTGTAGACTTAACTTCTCAGGCTGAAAGGCTTAAGAATGAGAATGAACTTCTTGCATCTAAAGTTTCCTTGTTTGAAGAAGAACTATCATGCATGAGAGAGGAACAATAAAATCATGAAAAGTCATCGGAATGCCTTAATGAAAATAGCAAGCTCAAAAAGTATTTGGAGAAATTAAGCAATGAACTCGAGAATTCTGAACATACTAAGCTTGAAGCTGAGAGAACCAATGAGTTGCTGAGATATGAGATAAGTGATCTAAAAAACACCCTAGCAAGATTTGTAAAGGGAAAAAAAATTAGACAATCTTTTGGGTGTGACTGTGAACTTCCAAAAGGAAGGGCTGGGCTATGACCCTAGTAAGAAAAAGACATTTGAAGCCCCAACTAAAACCTCATTTGTGCATGAAAACACACCATCATATTCTACTCATACATGCCATGTGAAGAGCACACACATGCACAACATTCCTAAGAATGTGAAGAAAAAGGAAAATCAAATCAAAAGAATCATCTCATGTTTTTATTGCGGCAGGCGTGGTCATGCTATGTATACATGCAGACTAATGGAATTTGATGATGAAAGATTTGCTAGGAGAATGCAAAGTTCATTCAGATCATATGTGCCTAACCCCCTTGGACCCAAGAAAGCTTGGGTACCAAAGTCATAGACAAGTGTGTTTCAACTTGTAGGTCTGCTTGAGAGCACAACGGAACAAATGGTATTTGGATAGTGGATGCTCGCGACATATGACAGAAAATAAAGAAATGTTTGCAGACCTACAAGAGAGAGATGGTGGATAAGTAGCTTTTGGGGGGAAAGATAAAGGAAAGATAATCGGGAGCCGACGAACATTCCTCCTCCCGCTCGCGTCCTCCCCCTCTCCGGCCATGGCCGGAGGGGGGGGGGAGCTTTTACTGCCCCATCCTGATCCTCTGCCCCTCTGGCGTCCTCCTCCTTCGGTGTAGCCTCTGTCGCCGGCGCCCCTGTGCCCCACGGTGGTGTTCTTCGGCCGCGTTTGGCACCGCTTGTACGGTCTCTATCCTTGGCCTCCCTTCTGGCGCTTCGTCTGCGTCGTCTGGATGCCTCTTCGGTGGCGTTCCTTCGTCCGCGGAGGTCCTCCCAGCCGTGTCCTCACCCTCGTAGGGCCTCCTGCTGTTGCTTTCAGTCGTGCGGCCGCTGCGGTCATCGTCTGCGTCAGTCATCTTCTTCCTCTGGCAACTGCAGGTGGCATTCCGTCTGCGTTGTCTGGCAGCCTCGCAGCCTCTCCGGTCCCTCATCCCCGTAGATCCTCTTCGGTGTCTCTCCCGCCGAAGCTACCGTGCTCCCTGTCTTCGCCCTCCCTGGGGCTCCCATGCGTCCTGCTGGTCGTTCGGCTCCTGGAATCACAGACTGCATCGGTGGTTTTCCTGCTCCGACGATGGCTGCCTGCCCTCCGGCCTCTCCGGGGGCTCCTGCCGGCGTCTCCTTCGACCCCTTAGTCGTCTCTCTGCCACTGTTTGGTCGACACGTCTTTGGCGACCAACTCACGCCACCCCCAGTCGAAGCGTCGTCCTCTGCTCCCTGTCTCGTCAACCCCTCTGCACTAGTCTCGAAGCCTCCTCTCTTTAGCCGTGCCTCCTTTCGTGTTATTCCCTCCTCCTTGCTCTCCTCCGTCCAACTTCCGTTGCCCCCTCCCTTTCCGGTCCCCCCGTTGGCGTGTCTGCCTCCCCAGCCCCTCTTGGGTCCGTCCTTCTTGGTTCCCAACCTCCTCCCCCTCCTGTGGGCGATGGTGTTGCCGGTCACCTCTGTTAGCTGGCCCCACCTCTCTTGCGGCCGTTGTCTCTCCGTCGCCGACGGCCGGTGGTGCTTACTTTGCATTTCTACCTTCGCTTGCGTCCACGCATCGCCCTAGCTTCTTCAGCCCGCATTGACCACCGTTGACTTTGATGGGACGGGGCCAGGAAACGATACTCTGTTTCCTGGGCTCTCCGGCCCTTCTCCGGTTTTGTCCCTCCGCCGGCCTCGACGGTGCTCTGGTTCCACCCTGTGTTGGCGTTGGTGTTCTTCTCCCGCCCCTAGCCGTTCTCCTTGACTGCGTGTGCCCCGTGTGCCACCCTTCTTGGCCTGCTACCCTCTCTCCCCCCCCTTCCGTTGCTCCTGCCCTATCTCCCCCTCCTGTTACTCCTCGCCTGTTGGTCCATGCTCCCTTCGAACCCCTCCGTCCTCCCATTGGCCTTTCCCCCCTGGCCCCTCCCCTCTCCCCCCCTCTCCTGCCTTTCGTCTTTCTGGCCATGCTCTTGACCCGTCGCCGACCGTCCTGGCGTCCCTTCCCCCCCCACTGTCCTCCTGCCCTCCTGCCGGCTCCCTTGCTTCCCCCCGGTCCCCTCTCCCCTCCCTCGGCTGCCCCCCCTCTTGGCCTTCCCGCCTCCCTTGCGTGGCTGCCCTCTGCCTAGCCTCTGCCTCATCCCCCCTCCCCTTCAGTTCCCCTTTGGCATTGTCAGCCCTCCCGGTTCTCCCTTGCCCCTGTCTGTCCTCCCCCTCTCCATCTCTCTTCTCCCTGCCACTCCTTTGCCGTCGACTGCAGGCTTCAGGTCCCTCGGCTTCCCTGCTGCCTTTCGCGCCCTAGATGTTGATGCCCTCTCCCCTACTGCCGTTCAGGTCGGACCCCCCCAGTTCCGGTCGTCACCTCTCACGCACTGGTCGTTGCTCCTCCCCGTTCAGGTCACTGCTCTCGCCACTCCCCTACTGCCCCTCGTGCCCTGGTCCATGCCCCTGTTGAGGCCGTTGCGCCCTCCACTGTTCAGGTCGAAGCACCCCCCGCGCAGGTTGATGCATCTGGCCCTGTTCGTGCTCCCGCTTGCTGTTGCGCCCTCATCTTCTGGGCGGGTGGCCACCCATGGCGTGTTCCTGACCGGCGGCCAAGCTTGCTGCCTCCGCCTCCTTCGGCTTCATTTGCGAAGTCCCCCGTGGGCCTCGTCCGCCATGCAGCTCTCTTCGTTTGCCTGCCACCTCTGGTGGGCTCTTCGTCGCTGCTCCGACGTGGTCAACCCACCATCCCCGTGTGCTGCCCCTGTTCGAGCTCCCGCTTGCTGATGCGATCACATCCTCAAGGTGGATGGCCCACCCCTGGCGCGCTCCCGACCGCCGGTCATGCTTGTTGCCACCGGCGACCACGTCCTGCGCTCTACTTCTATGTTACCTTGGCCCGTCTCTCTTTTGGGCTATATTGGGCCTTGCCCCCTTGTTGTATTTGGGTCTCCTCTCCTCTTTAGCAGGATGCCTCCCCCCCTCCCCCCCCACCTTCGTGGTTCCCTGTATCCCCTACCCTCTTCTTTCTTTTATGCTTATTATATAAAAAACTTTCTTGTAAGGTGGCCGGGGTCGAGTCTCTCCCCCTGTCCCTTACAAGTATGACCTTAGTGAAAAAAAAAGGAAAGATAATCGACGAAGGTAAGATCGGTAAGGATTGAACTCATACCATTGAGAAAGTTTTGCTTGTCAAAGGTCTTCAACATAACTTACTAAGTATAAGTCAGTTGTGTGACATGGGTTGCAATGTGATTTTTGACTCCTCACATTGTTCAGTTGTAGATAAAAACACTCATGAAATAAAATTCGTAGGATTTAGAAACAATAATGTATATACAATTGACCTAGATGATACAACTCAAAGTAATTTTTGTCTTGTTGCCAATAACACCGACAATGCTTGGTTGTGGCACCGTCGGCTTGGTCATGCAAGTTTTAATGTTTTGATCAAACTATCAAGAAACGACTTGTTTGTTGGCATGCATAAATTGAAATTGAATGTTCATGAAGTTTGTGATGCATGTAGCAAGGGAAAACATACTAGATCATCTTTTAAGTGCAAGAATGTTGTTTCAACCACTGGGCCACTTGAATTGCTTTATCTTGATCTTTTTGGGCCTAGTAGGACTCATAGCTTAGGTGGAAAGCTATATGGTTTCGTGATAGTGGAACACTATTCCAGATTTAGTTTGGTGTTTTTCTTGACTCACAAGAGTGATGCTTAGATGGAATTTGAAGCATTTTGTAGGAAGGTTCAAAATGAGAATGGGTGCCACATCAAATCCATTCGGAGCGACCCCGGTAAGGAATTTGATATCAATGAAATCACTGAATTTTGTAGAAAATAGGGATATGATCATGTCTTCTCAGCTCCGAGAACCCCTGAGCAAAATAGGGTTGTGGAAAGAAAAAATAGGACTCTCGTGAAAATGGCTAGAACCATGCTCGCCGAACACAACCTACCGAGGTATTTCTGGGCGGAAGCTATGAACACCGCTTGTTATATCACAAACAAAGCAATGGTAAGGCCCCTTCTGAGAAAAACCCCGTACAAACTCTATAAAGGTAAGAAGCCCAACATCTATTATTTTAAATCATTTGGTTCTACATGCTATATTCATAATAATGGAAAAACTGACTTGGGCAAATTTGATGCTAAAAGTGATCAGGGGATCTTCCTTGGCTACTCTCTAAATTCACGAGCTTATAAAGTGTATAATCTAAAGACTCTTGTGGTTGAAGAGAGCCCGCATGTAGTAGTGGATGAATCTTTTTCAAAAGCTACTGATAATTCTTCTGCTCTACAGAATCAAAGAAAAGAAGATGAAGCTGAAAATGAAGATGATGAACCCAAGACCTCAGAAAAATAGGTTAATGCTGAAGAATCACAAGAGCAACTGGAGCAAGCAAATCAAGAAGAACCTCAATTACTAAGACAATGGACCTTTGCTAGAGACCATCCAACGACAAATGTAATTGGAGATGTGGAAGATGGAGTTAGAACAAGATCATCACTCAGGGAAGTAGAAAATTTAGACTACATTGCCTTAATTTCACAGTTCGAACCTCACTCTGTAGAAGAAGCATTAAAGGATGATTCCTAGATTTTGGCAATGCAGGAAGAACTGCACCAGTTCCAAAGGAACAAGGTGTGGTTCCTCGTGCCTCGGCTTAACGACCACTCTGTGATAGGAACCAAATGGGTCTTCCGAAACAAACTCAATGATCAAGGAGTGGTAGCTAGAAACAAAGCCAGGCTTATTGCCAAGGGCTACAGCCAAGAAATAGGAATCGACTTTGATGAATCTTTTGCACCCGTAGCTAGACTTGAGGCTATGAGGATTTTATTAGCTTTTGCTTGTTTCTTTAACATGAAGCCTTTTCAAATGGATGTTAAAAGCGCTTTCCTAAATGGTTACATTCAGGAAGAAGTTTTTGTGGAGCAGCCACCGGGGTTCGAGGATCACCAAAATCCATACCATGTATATAAATTGGACAAGGCATTATATGGTCTGCAATAAGCACCTCGCGCGTGGTATGATAGATTAAGTGCATTTCTCATTCAAAGTGGGTTCAAACGAGGTAACGTTGATCAAACCCTTTTTACAAAGCTGAATGATAAGAAAATCTTAATTGTCAAAGTCTATGTAGATAATATTATTTTTGGCTCCACTAATGATGCTCTAAGTGAAGATTTTGTAAAATTGATGCAAAGTGAATTCGAAATGACTCTCATGGGTGAGTTGTCATTCTTTTGGGACTGCAGGTTAAGCAATCGGAGGATAGACTCTTTCTCAGTCAAAGGAAATACGCACAAGAGCTTCTTAAAAAGTTTGACTTCGGCACAGCTAAGTCACAGCCAACACCCATGTCCACATCACTTAAGCTAGACCAAGATGACAAAGCTAAATTAGTAAATCAAACACTTTTCAGGAGCATGATTGGCTCCTTGTTATATTTGACAACCAGTAGGTCTAACATCCAATTTGCAGTATGTTTGTGTGCAAGATTTTAGTCAAATTCGAAAGAATCTCACATGTCGGCCGTGAAACAAATTTTTAGATATATATCTGGATCTTGTGATCTCAGACTTTGGTTTCCCCACAGTTCATGTTTTGATTTGCTGGCTTATACTGATGCTGACTATGCGGGTTGTAAAGTGGATCGCAAAAGCACAAGTGGGCATTGTCAGTTTCTAGGAGGTTGCATGGTCTCATGGGCCTCTAAGAAATAAAATTCTATGGCTCTATCAACTTCCGAGGCCGAATACGTGGCCGCGGGTAGTTGTGTGACCGAAGTGCTTTGGATCCAACATTAACTGATTGATTATGGCATCTCTCTTAGAAAAACAATAATTCTTTTTAACAATACTTTCGTAATAAATTTGTCCAAAAATTCAGTGCATCATTGCAGAACTAAACACATAGATGTTAGATATCATTTTCTTAGAGATCATGTCAGGAGGGGAGATGTGGAAATAAAATTCATAGATACAAATAATCAGATTGCCAATATTTTTACAAAGCCTCTAAGTGAAGTGTTGGCCAAGAGAGATGGCGGACAAGAAGGGGGGTTGAATTGTCCCCAAGCCGAGATGGCGGATTTTAAACACTTTCTAAACTAAACACAATAGAATTAAAATTAACTACGTTAAATAGCCTAAACAAACGTGAGATTAAATTCTTCTCTCAAGCTTTCCGATCTCACTCGAATAAACTAGACAATGGATGAAGGAACCTACGCCAAACACAGATTATCGATGTAAGGAACAATTAAAATTAATCCTAACAAGGATAGCAGATGAAGTAATGTGCGATGATGTAGTAAGCAAAGACCTACTAAATTGACCTGTGAAGGGAGATAGAAGAAATGAACAATCACACAGGTAATCACAATAGACAGAGAGATTTTTAGGTGGTTCGGGTACACTGCCGTGTCCCCTACGTCCACCCCTCACCGAACCCCGGTGAGGCTTCACTACACGCTACAAAATGTAGCAACACAAGGACGAACCCCAACACCACACACGCTGCTTCCGTAGCAATCCACACACACGAGGCCTTGCCTCAAACCGCTGCCACAGCAGCACACACACACAACGTCGGGGAACATACCCCGCACAAGTACCTCACACGGAGACACAGCTCCGTCCACACACATAGTAATTTTTAGAATTCAGCAACATAAAAGGATTTATAATATATGCTCACAGCAATATGTAAATGGAGAGAAACTATCATAAAGAGATGGATTAAGGATGTAGAATGTTTCCCCTTGTTTTTCCAAAGGCCGTTTGTAGATTTTCCTTTAAGCTTCGGTTGGAGAGAATCGAATCTGTAGTAGGATGGAGCACCCGATCATCTTCCTCGAAGATCCGGGATCGTCTACAACTTCAGCAGCTCGTACTGAGTATATCCTTCAAATCCTAGCTCCAGTCAAACTTGCATACATCATAAAAATGTTTAACTTCATAAACCCCTCTCCTCTCAACCTTATAGCCGCACTCCTCTGATGTGTCCCCAGTGGTTCTGGAGTTTTGATGATGACAGATATTATGCCTCATTGTGTTTCCATCCTTGATGATATAATCTTGTTGCATTATGAGAAACTGTCAGAACAGGTTTAAGGATGACTCACAGGTCATGAAGTTAACCCAAGTCAAAGTCAAATCATGACAGGTAAGGTTAATGCTCAGATCAGGTAATGCTCTGTCCACTCTCAGATCTGTATGCCTTGATGATGTTTAGCTGATATGCATAAATTGCTCTGTGCATGCATTTAAATCTGTACAGCACACACACACCCAAGTCTACACATCATTGTTGTATGCATGCTTAGTCCATACACTTGTTGACAGCAAGTATATACATTATCACCTGCATGCATTACTTCAAGTCTATACAGCCTGCCTTCATGGTATTGCAAGTCTATACAGTGTGCTGGTTCAAAACAAGTCTGCACTTTGTCTGTCGCATGTCACTCAATCAGAGTCTATACATCAGTCAGCATAGTCTAGACAGAAGTGGGTCGACCCCCTTCCAGATGGGTCGACCCCCCCCCAGTTTGAAAGTCTGTACATCGCATTTGTCGAAGGCATTGGAAGTCTATACATTGACTCACTGTTCATGCATTCATCGAACAAGTCTATACACTCATGGCATATGTGTAACGTTTGTTCTTCAAAGTCTGTACATTGGCCTTCACTTGAAGTCTATTCATTGGTCTTCACTTCAAAGTCTGCACATTGGTAAAGTCTATACATCGTTCACATTGCTTCAAGTCTATACAGCCTTAGCGAAAGCTCTAAAGTCTATACAGCCATTTCCAAGTCTGTACATTGGATAACCTTCTAACTCTATACACTGTCCTATGGCCTTCAAGCGTTTCAAGTCTGTTCATTGCTGTTTTGGCCAAGTCTGTACATCCATTTTCCTGACTTCATATTCAAAGTATGTATATCCTTCTATTGAAATTCTAAGTCTATACATCGGTCTGTTTGAGCAAGTCTGTACAGCGGTTGCATTCATTGGAAGTCTATACATTGGGGTCTTTACCTACGTTGCACTTCAAAGTCTAGACATTGCACTGTAGGTTGCTTAGTTGAAGTCTATACATTGCTGATCGAACGTAAGTCTATACATTCCAACCTTTTCCTACGTTCGATACTTTAGCTACACCCTAAGTCTCCACATTGCCAAAGTATATACATCGCTTATGCAAGTATGTACAGCCAGCGCATTCATTGATATCAAGTCTACACACTGCATATAGGCAAAGTCTGCACATTGGTAGAGTCTGTACATCCTCTAGGAGCCCTAAGTCTATACATCGTAAAGTCTGCACATCGCTGTGTTCAAGCCTTTCAAGTCTATACATTGGCTCAAGCGTTCCAACTCTGTACACTGGTCCTCAAGCGTTCCAAGTTTGTACATTGGTTTAGGCTTACCAAGTCTGTACATTGGCCTTCAAGACTCTCAAGTCTGTACAGCCTGATTTGTCGTTCAGAGTTCAAAGTCTATACATCGTGAGCTTCAGTTCTTCAAGTCTGTACATCCTTCAAGGGCCAAGTGTATACATCGTTCACAGCACACACGTTCAAAGTCTGAAGTCTGTATAGCCTTGGCATATGCGTTCAAAGTCTATACATTGGATAGGGTTGTGCATCGTGAAGTCTATACATTGTTTGTGTGACTCAAGCCTTTACATCAAAGTCTATACATTGGTTAGGCTTCTTCATGCTTTACTGTAAAGTCTACACATTCGATTTCTTCATGCTTTACACAGAAGTCTACACAATCCACTCTATTACGTTAATGCATCACTCTACAAGTCTGTACATTGAGGTCGCTTGAAGGGTCTCAAGTCTATACATTCTCACGCTGTACATACTTGCCTACATGCAGCATTCATGTCTATACACGCCTTGTTAAAAGCCTTCACCAAGTCTATACATCCATCTGATACTTTCTTATGACTGTGTCACAGGTATACACTTCGAGAAGAAAGATGGTTGGGCACGTGATCCGAGGTTGGCACCTAGCACGTGATTCGAGGATAAGAGGGCACAAGCCCTTCACACGACCTAGCTGCGGCTGGTATAAATACAGAGCTTATTCTACACGAAGAGATATATATAGAGATCAGAAGAGAAGAGGGCTGATCGAGACTGTGAGTGAAGAAGAAGAGGTGTAGCAGAGAGTGAAAGAAGAAGAGGTGCAACAGAGAGTGAAAGAAGAAGAGAGTAGCAGAAGAAAAAGAAAAAGAGAGAGAGAGCTCGTGAGGATCGAATGAAGAAGGGTAGACAGTGAGAGAAAGAAGCAGAGAAGAAAAAGAAGAGTAAGAAGAAGAGAGATCGAGAGATAAGAAGCCTTCATTGAAGATTCTTCTATCTGGCATTGGATCAAATCCAAACCAGCTTTTCTCCTGCGAGAGCTACTAGTGTATCTCATTTCCAGCTTTACGTCTGCTGTGTTTTTCTTTGTGTTTGCCTTTTATTTTGTTCCTTCCATCTATTCATCTTGTTCTTCCGATTCTCAGTACTTAGGTCGGGTTCCTCCTGTAGACTCAGGAGAAGGGAGATTCGTCTCCGATTCTGGGCTTGTGGGTTGCAAGTCCAGGGGTCCCTCCTGGTCTGGAGGAAGAGAGGTCTGTGACCTCTGGTTTGCTGGTGACGGGGAGTCACTGGTGGGTTCCCTCCTAGTCTGGAGGAAGAGAGACCTAGTCTCTGGTTTCCAAGTGGCTGGGAGTCACTTGGGGTGTCCCTCCGGTCTGGAGGAAGAGGGGAGGTTGTTCCCCTGGTCAAGCTGTTTGGCAGCACCTGTTGCAGACTGAGTCTGCGGTTTCTAGCTTGTGGTAGTGGAAGCCTTACTCCGGTTGGGAGTGAGGGGTGGACGTAGGTCTGTGGACCGAACCACCTAAAAATCCTGCTATTCTGTGGTTTGTTTATGGTGTGCTCTTCCATATCTCCTATCTCTTTCACAGGTTGTTTGAACAGTCTTGTTTCGATCTGTAGTGACTTTGAGCATTACATATCTTGCTAAGTGAGTCTGGTTTGCATTGTTCTATCTTTGGCATTAGACTTCATCAGGTTCCACTGGTATAGTTAGTAGTTCATCTGGTCGATCAAATGTTTATTTGAACTCTATAGCTTTTATTCCGCAACTGTATCTAGTAGCAGGCGAATTGTTTTAATTTGGGCAATATTTTAGAAGGGGATACATTCACCCCCCCCCCTCTGTATCGATCGCACTGTCCCAACAATTGGTATCAGAGCAGGTTATCTGCTTAGAAGGTCTAGCGATCTGTAGATTCGATCTTGCTGTCTTGGTGCTTCATTATTCCTGTTGCATTTATCTGATCAGTTTTCATGGGTGATCCACCGGGTTTCAACGGTTCTAATTTTAATGCGTTGTTTATCTGTCTGCGCAATTATGTTGATGCAGTTAATCCTGATCTGTGGAAATTAATTTCACAAGGTCCTCACACATTACCAAAGAAAGTGTCCAAATGGACCAATAGTCACAGATCAAAGGATCGAGAAAATTAGAAAGCCTTCAATCTGATGAAAGTAGCCACTGACAGTGCCTTACACTCTTGTTTTTATGATTGTAGGTCTGCCAAGGACATCCTGGAGGAGCTGAAGCTAGCTCATAGTATAAATGAAGACAGTTGTATGATGGCTAACAGAAGTAATCAAAGTGGCAGTCAAAATGAAGAAGAGGATGATGATGAGGAGGTAAATCCCTTCGAGAATTTTTCTTTAGATGATTGGGAGAATGCATATGCTGAGTTGCTTAATCTCATGAACAATTAAGAAAACAATACAAGAACTTGAAAAAGAAAAGTGATCGGGGTAATTCAAGTTCACCATGTGAAAATTGTTCAAATATGAAGCAATCTCATGATGCTTGCTTGTCTGATATTCATATGCATAAAAATCAGAATGAAAAATTGACGAAGGAACTTGAATGTGTTTGCTATGAACTAAGTAGGCTAAAATCTAAAAATGACTCTCTTCGAAAATCTGTTAAAGAAAATGAAGAAAAATTTGGAAAATTTGAGCAAGAAAAGAATTTGTTTGCTGAAAAATTTAATGCCATAAAATCTGTAAATATGGAATTGCAGAAAGATCTTGAAAAACAGCAAAAAGAATTGAAAGAATTTGAATGTGTTAGCTCTAAATTAGCTGTTCTGAAATCTGAAAATGAATGTCTTAAGAAACAATGTGAAAAATTCCAGGATCAAACAATATGTTCTGATAAATCTGCTTGCAATGAATGTGCATTCTTGAAGGAATTGATTGAAGACTTAGACTCTGATGATAATATACAGAAGAACTTAATCACTTCCTTGAAGGAAGAAAATGATTCATTGCTGACTCAGAAGAAGGAAACTGATAAATTACAAGATAAGCTGATTGAAGAAAACATTTATCTGAAGGAACAAAACAAAAAGCTGATGGTTCTTAACATTGTTTTCTCTGAAAAATGGCTGACGATTGAAAAGGGGAAATCTATCTTGAAAGAAAATGAAGTGAATATTGAATTCACATTGACACAGGAAAATGAGACTCTGAAGAGTCTGAATGATGAATTGTAAAATCAAATCATTTTGTGTGAAGACTACATTGTGTCTTTGGAGAGAGAGATTGAAGATCTACGAAACTCCCTGTCAAAATTTGTTAAGGGAAGAGACAATTTGAATAAGCTCCTTGGAGCGAATGTGAATTTTCAGAAGGAGGGACTGGGTTACAATCCAGTCATGAAGAAGGCTGAGAAGGTTGTTGGAGACAAATTACAAACTGTTTTTATTAAATGTTCAGAACAAGAAAAGCCTTCTACCTCATCTTCACCTCAGTACAAAAAACAGAAAGAGACTAAAAAATAGAAAACAAATAAAAAGAATTCTTCAGTGCATATTGATCACAGTCCTCACACACACTCACATGCATCTAGTAAGAAAATGATCTGTCACTACTGTCACAAATTTGGACATCTGATGCATGAGTGTAATTTGATGGAAAAGGATGACCTAGCAGCTGCACACAACGATCAGGATAGAAAGCATGTCTTTAGGGAAAGGAAAATTCATTGTTATAATTGTGGAAAAATAGGACATGTTGCTGCACAATACTGGTTAGGTTCTCATAGAAAAACCTTCTCTAACTGTTCTCATTGTGGAAAACATGGCCATACAGTCAAGGACTATTGGCATGCTCAGGGAAAAATATTTTCTCAAAATATAAAACTCCCTGCAAATAGAAATGATTTTGGAAGGAATAAAATCTGTTTATTCATGCTACTACTGTGAAATATCTGGGCACTCCATGAATCATTGTGCTTTAATGATGAATGATGATAAACAGGCCCAAAGGTTGAGGAAAGCACCAATCAGAGGTGTTACTAACAAGGTAGGACCCAAGAAGTCTTGGGTACCTAGAAACACAAAATAAGATTTGTGCTTTGCAGGTATGCCTTGGGGATGAGGAATAAAAGGGGGGTCAAATAAACCAAGGCATCCAAAGTTTGGTAAACCCCAACTCTACTGATTAAATGCTTGTTCACCTGAATTTTTGTTTTAGCTGAACATCATGCTTAATATGTCAATTAAGATCACATGCATACATGTCCATAACTGCATCTGCCATTTGCAATTTTTTTTTCTAATCATGCACTGGTGCATACATGAGATTTAAAGGTTGTCTGCATTTGATGCATACATATGACATTTGCAGTTGTTTGATATTTGTTAAAATGCATAATCACTGAAAACAAATTGCATTCTGAAAAATCTGAAAAGTTGAATTGAATAAATCTGTTGCTTGGACGATGTCTCATGCTTAAAAATGCTCATCTGCACATTTGACATGAACATGCATTCACAATTGCATATAAGTAGCATAATGTTAGCTTAAGATGCATGTAGAACTGCATATGTATTGGATTGTCACGCATGACTCTTGGTATATAAATAGTGAGATACTAAAGGGCAGATGAATTCTGTCTGGAAGTGCTTGCTATGTGTGAGGTGGTCTTTAGACCAAGTCCTCCGCCTGGTACCATAGGTCAGAGTTGCATACATTTAGGAAGGCTAGATCATGCATACATTTAGGGGGAGCATTATTCATATTATATCAACTGAATTTCCCATCTTCAGATTGAACTGCTATCTTGCTTAAATCCCTGTGATGAATGTGTAATGCAACACATTTCAGCTTCCTGCTTCAACTATAATCAGCCATCTTCACTCATCCTATTCATTGGTATCAACTGTTGAATTGACTGTTCCTAAAAATATTTCGGCCTTTCCTGAAAATTCAGAAAGAATTCTCTGTGCATATCCTGATCATAAATCTGAAAACAACTTAAAGAGGAATCTTCTATTATATAGGACTATGAATGTCTGATTCTTTCAGCCGGTTGAAGTTTCATGTATGCCTTGTGTTTCCTTATGAACATATCTTGAAAATATCTGAGTTAGTCTTAATAAACTTTAACCGACATTTTCATGTTGTGTCCTTTTAAGCTCTTCTGAATTCTGAAAATTCTGAAATCATGATATTCCTTGATTGATTTGTATGAAATTAGTATTGATTTTTTAAACATCTGAGAATATGGATTATGTCTAAGGGTAAATTGTGTCAGAGCAATGACTTTGGTCACTGAGAAATCATGTCCAAAGGACTGTGTCATGAGGTGCCATATTTAACTCTACTTAAAAATGATTGATAATATGGCAGAGCAATGGCATGCACACTGAGAAATACATCTCACTCATCAAAGAAATAATTTGTAGTGTGTCATGAAGTGTAAATGCAATCTATGATCTTATGAAGCATGACAGTTAGTCCTTCCAAGTGCTTAGGGATACTGGCGTCTAAACAACGTGTATCCTCTAGTTATAAGGGTGTACTAAACTCAAGTGCTCATGAAGAATGTTATGAAAATTGCTGCTAATCTAGTGTATCATTTGAAAATATGTGCAAAAGAAATATTCTATTGGAATCCTTGACAGAAATAAATATTTTCTTATGTGTTCAACTTCATTACTATTGATTGCATCTCTTAAAGGAATCCTTGAAATTAAGTGAGTAAGAAAGAAGAAGGTTAAACAAGACTGTCAATATGAAAGCAAGGTTCACTTTTATTAAAATTGATTTTAGATATGAGTACAGAAAGCTTATGAACAAGCCTTGCATACATCATATTCTGATCCGGCATATCAATGAAGATCATTCATAAATCTCTATAATAAGAAGAGTATGAAATACTTGTTTAATCAGATTTATGAAATTGATATCCCATTGAAAACCTTTCTCATTCCTTCTGAATGCCTTCTTTCCCACAATGGACTCCATTATTTCAGACCTAACTGTTGACTTCTTTATGTCCTGAGCTTCACTCCAATCATTGTCTATATAAGGGGGAGAATGCTTGCATGTCCCTGTGGTTCAATGTTCATTCAGGAGAATATCTTGTCACGGGGAGTCTTTGATGACTGTAACTCATAGAATTGCATAATAGCTCCTTCAACAGTCAATGACCATTTCATTCTTTTTGATGTTGTCAAAGGGGGAAAATTTTTGTGAGTCATCATTTGCATCAATCAACACTTGCATCACATGGTGTTTTACATGCTCATTTCTAACTGAGCTACTCTGAGGTGCATGTTCATGAACTCTGTCGAATCTGTGGTGCATGTTATATGGTATTTCATAATTATCATGATGAATCTATTGCAATGACTCATAATATTGCCATCATCAAAAAGGGGGAGATTGAAGTGTCCCCTGTGGTTCTGGAGTTTTGATGATGGCAGATATTATGCCTCATTATGTTTCCATCCTTGATGATATAATCCTGTTGCATTATGAGAAACTGTCAGAACAGGTTTAAGGATGACTCACAGGTCATGAAGTTAACCCAAGTCAAAGTCAAATCATGACTGGTAAGGTTAATGCTCAGATTAGGTAATGCTATGTCTACTCTCAGATCTGTATGCCTTGATGATGTTTAGCCGATATGCATAAATTACTCTGTGCATGCATTTAAATCTGTACAGCACACACACACCCAAGTCTACACATCATTGTTGTATGCATGCTTAGTCCATACACTTGTTGATAGCAAGTATATACATTGTCACCTGCATGCATTACTGCAAGTCTATACAGCCTGCCTTCATGGTATTGCAAGTCTATACAGTGTGCTAGTTCAAAACAAGTCTGCACTTTGTCTGTCACATGTCACTCAATCAGAGTCTATACATCAGTCAGCATAGTCTAGACAGAAGTGGGTCGACCCCCCTTCCAGATGGGTCGACCCCCCCCCCCCAGTTCGAAAGTCTGTACATCGCATTTGTCGAAGGCATTGGAAGTCTATACATTGACTCACTGTTCATGCATTCATCGAACAAGTCTATACACTCATGGCATATGTGTAACGTTTGTTCTTCAAAGTCTGTACATTGGTCTTCACTTGAAGTCTATTCATTGGTCTTCACTTCAAAGTCTGCACATTGGTAAAGTCTATACATCGTTCACATTGCTTCAAGTCTATACAGCCTTAGCGAAAGTTCTGCAAGTCTATACAGCCATTTCCAAGTCTGTACATTGGATAACCTTCCAAGTCTATACACTGTCCTATGGCCTTCAAGCGTTTCAAGTCTGTTCATTGCTATTTTGGCCAAGTCTGTACATCCGTTTACCTGACTTCATATTGAAAGTCTGTACATCCTTCTGTTGAAATTCTAAGTCTATACATCGGTCTGTTTGAGCAAGTCTGTACAGCGGTTGCATTCATTGGAAGTCTATACATTGGGGTCTTTACCTACGTTGCACTTCAAAGTCTAGACATTGCACTGTAGGTTGCTTAGTTGAAGTCTATACATTGCTGATCGAACGTAAGTTTATACATTCCAACATTTTCTTACGTTCGATGCTTTATCTACACCCTAAGTCTCCACATTGCCAAAGTATATACATCGCTTATGCAAGTCTGTACAGCCAGCGCATTCATTGATATCAAGTCCACACACTGCATATAGGCAAAGTCTGCACATTGGTAGAGTCTATACATCCTCTTGGAGCCCTAAGTCAATACATCGCAAAGTCTACACATCGCTGTGTTCAAGCCTTTCAAGTCTATACATTGGCTCAAGCGTTCCATGTCTGTACACTGGTCCTCAAGCGTTCCAAGTCTGTACATTGGTTCAGGCTTACAAAGTCTGTACATTGACCTTCAAGACTCTCAAGTCTGTACAGCCTGATTTGTTGTTCAGAGTTCAAAGTCTATACATTGTGGGCTTCAGTTCTTCAAGTCTGTACATCCTTCAAGGGCCAAGTGTATACATCATTCATAGCACACACGTTCAAAGTCTGAAGTTTGTACAGCCTTGGCATATGCGTTCAAAGTCTATACATTGGATAGGGTTGTGCATCGTGAAGTCTATACATTGTTTGTGTGACTCAAGCCTTTACATCAAAGTCTATACATTGGTTAGGCTTCTTCATGCTTTACTCTAAAGTCTACACATTCGATTGCTTTATGCTTTACACAGAAGTCTACACATTCCACTCTATTACGTTAATGCATCACTCTGCAAGTCTGTACATTGAGGTCGCTTGAAGGGTCTCAAGTCTATACATTCTCACGCTGTACATACTTGCCTACATGCAGCATTCATGTCTATACACGCCTTGTTAAAAGCCGTCACCAAGTCTATACATCCATCTGATACTTTCTTATGACTGTGTCACAGGTATACACTTCGAGAAGAAAGATGGCTGGGCACGTGATCCGAGGTTGGCACCTGGCACGTGATTTGAGGACAAGAGGGCACAAGCCCTTCACACGACCTAGCTGCGACTGGTATAAATATAGAGCTTCTTCTACACAAAGAGATATATATAGAGATCAGAAGAGAAGAGGGCTGATCGAGACTGTGAGTGAAGAAGAAGAGGTGCAGCAGAGAGTGAAAGAAGAAGAGAGCAGCAGAAGAAAAAGAAAAAGAGAGAGAGAGCTCGTGAGGATCGAAAGAAGAAGGGTAGATAGTGAGAGAAAGAAGCAGAGAAGAAAAAGAAGAGTAAGAAGAAGAGAGATCGAGAGATAAGAAGCCTTCATTGAAGATTCATCTGTCTGGCATTGGATCAAATCCAAACCAGCTTTGCTTCTTCGAGAGCTACTAGTTTATCTCATTTCCAACTTTACGTCTACTGTGTTTTTCTTTGTGTTTGCCTTTTATTTTGTTCCTTCCATCTATTCATCTTGTTCTTCCGATTCTCAGTACTGAGTTCGGGTTCCTCCTGTGGACTCAGGAGAAGGGAGATTCGTCTCCGATTCTGGGCTTGTGGGTTGCAAGTCCAGGGGTCCCTCCTGGTCTGGACGAAGAGAGGTCTGTGACCTCTAGTTTGCTGGTGACGGGGAGTCACTGGTGGGTTCCCTCCTGGTCTGGAGGAAGAGAGACCTAGTCTCTGGTTTCCAAGTGGCTGGGAGTCACTTGGGGTGTCCCTCCGGTCTGGAGAAAGAGGGGAGGTTATTCCCCTGGTCATGCTGTTTGGCAGCACCTGTTGCAGACTGAGTCTGCGGTTTCTAGCTTGTGGTAGTGGAAGCCTCACTCCGGTTGGGAGTGAGGGGTGGACGTAGGTCTGCGGACCGAACCACCTAAAAATCCTACTATTCTGTGGTTTGTTTGTGGTGTGCTCTTCCATATCTCCTATCTCTTTCACAGGTTATTTGAACATTCTTGTTTCGATCTGCAATGACTTTGAGCATTACATATCTTGCTAAGTGAGTCTAGTTTGCATTGTTTTATCTTTGGCATTAGACTTCATCAGGTTCCACTGGTATAGTTAGCAGTTCATCTGGTCGATCAAATGTTTATTTGAACTCTATAGCTTTTATTCTACAACTGTATCTAGTAGCAGGCGAATTGTTTTAATTTGGGCAATATTTTAGAAGGGGATACATTCACCCCCCCTCTGTATCGATCGCACCATCCCAACATCCTCCTTCTTCTTCTGCAAGAGAATGGAAAGCATTAGCTCATCTTGTTGCTTAGGATGAAAATCACAGCACAAATAAGAGGGAAACAAATAAATGGACAAAGGAACATTTCAATGTGTAGTTATTAGAGCTCCCCCATTGTCTCCTTCGAATGTATTTCAATGGCTCTGCAGGTTGAAGATTTTTCTTGAGGGAAGATGAACGAATCTTGCAAGAACGAGGTTGTAGCTTGATTTCCCACACAACTTCCAGTAGAAGATCATTCAAAAACTGGAATCAACCTTCTTCCTTTCACTTTCACGCCCAGAACAATGTGGAAGAAGCCCTAGAGCCGCTGCCTGCGTCCTACACATACAAGGGTTAAGAACAGCTCGTAATTTCAGATCTAGCTTAGTTCCTTAGGGTTTACAGCCCAATAAGATGTATTTATGCTTCTAGGACGGTCAAGGGACAGCCCTGGGACAAGATCCACAAGTCATGGAGTGATTTAGGGCAGTTGGACTGGAGTTAGAAGACTTTCGGGTCACTTACACGAAGGTCATTTTTGACGGCACCGCCCTGGACCGGAAAGGGTCGACCCTTGGGGTCGACCCTCGAAGAGGGTAAAAGGTTTCCAAAAGCAATGGGTCGACCCTTGGGGTCGACCCTCGTGCCAGCCCATTCTGTTTGGGAATTTTATTTTCAGGGGTCGACCCTTGGGGTCGACCCTCGTGGGAACCAGAGGCCACCCGAAGCCCAAAAATCACTCTGGGACTCAGGGGTCGACCCTCGTGGGAACCAGAGGCCACCCGAAGCCCAAAAATCACTCTGGGACTCAGGGGTCGACCCTTGGGGTCGACCCTTTTGCACTGGGTGCACAAATATGCCAAAAACAGACCTTCTGCCTTTAGGGGTCGACCCTATGGGTCGACCCATGCCAGAATGAGTTAGAAAAACACTTCAAACCTCCATGAATCCAAGGGAATAAAAGTGATTAGATGTTACCATAATCCCATGAAAATTAACATGATTTCTTACCCTGAAAAACATAATGAAATAGGAGGTTAGATCGAAATCAAAATATTTGGATCATGCATTAACATATGGAGCTAGTTTTGAGACCAAGACCCAAATGACATGAAATATTTTTATGAATGCATTAGCATGAGGCACATAAATGCTTTGAACACACTTTCATCTCAAGAATATGCATAAGACACTTTGAAATCATTCAGTCCTCAACTAACAAATGAAGTCAATTGAGAGCACGATTAATGAATCAATCCCAATCTAGGCACATGGAAATTCACTTCCAACTCATGAATACTTACCATGGATTCAAGGGTAGTAACCAAGAGTTGAGGCTTACCATTGACTCCAAAGAAGTTTTTGCAAAGTGGAACCTATATATTATATCAAAGTACTGATCATGCATTTGAAAGGGCATTTTTAATACAAATCAATCAAATCTCATATGAGTTCCAACTTCAGTCCAAAGCAACATTTACCCAGTCATCTGAGAGCATTTAGATCCATTGAGCCATGATCTTGCCTGAGTGAAGGGAAGATGATGATCCGTTCAATAAAGACATACAATGAAATGGAAATGATTTTACACAATGCCATGCAACCAACTCAATATCAATGAATACTCAATGAGTCCACACTAGTATGGGCAAAAAGAACAAGAGCATTAGTCTCAACATTCCCACACTAAAACATGTATGAAAGCGCATGCATTCTCTCCCTGTAGCAGTACCTGCAAAGCAAGATATCAACATGTGAGTTCGTTTATCATGAAGACGTTCTCCACTAATCAAGCACACAATATTTCCACTAATCAAGCACACAATATTTCACACAATATATTGTGATCATCAAAACCATTATCAAAGACAATGAGGGAGAGACACGAACCCAACAATCTCCCCCTTTTTGATGATGATAATATATTATGACCTTCAAAAACTCTCTCCCCTTTTGACATTATCAAAAAGTGAGAAACCAAAGAGAACGGATGTGAACGTTTAACCAGAAGTAGACAGATATATAAAGACATTGGTGCACGAACCTAGCAATGAACCTCCCATGAAGGGGAGGTGTATGAACCATGAACTCTAAGTAAGATTATGGAATTTGAAGTGTAATATGCAAGATGACAAAAGCATATGCAAATACTCATCAATTTTTTTTGTTTCAAATGTAGAATACAGGATCTTTCAAAGATAGTTCAGACAATAGAGTGAGCAGGATCTGAGCAGGTGTGATCGAATTTCCAAAACACAATATTTGAGAAGAAAAGATTTTCAGCGAGGTACCCATTCTATATATCCAAGGTTAAGTTTCAAAATCTTCTATTATAAAAGCTTATGAAGTGGCTTTAATTGACAGGCATGGTTTAAGAGTGATGTATACAAGGTTTGTCAATGAGATTCAATACTCATATCTGAAACAATATTTTAATAAAAATGAACCAATTGCTCATAGAACTTTCTAGTTCAGCCTCCTTCTATCTTAATCAATTAATTTCAATGACTCCTTTAGGAGTTACACAAAGTAGTATTGAGATTAAACAATTGTGAATGCATCTGAATTTGACATTGCTTCCAAAAAAAAATTGATACACACATTTTTCAGATTTTTGCTTTTGAACATCAAATTATTTTTCAATGAACAAGTTTGGTTAATCAACACCTTTTTACATGAGGCACAACATGTCTCAAGTGAAATGACCCAGTTACTCAGTGTAATAACCGTATTACTTCTCAATTAAGAGAACAGAGTTAGCATTAGAAGTATCTTTTTACGTGAGGAGACACCTTGGTTAGAGGCAGGAATCCCCAGTTACTCAATACAGTCATGCCATTGCTCTATCAAATTTTCATGCAATTTTTAGCAGAGGTAACTATTGCACTTCATGACATGGGTTTACTCCATTTCTTGATAGAGGACCCAGTTTCTTGGTGACCAAAATTATTGCTCTGTCCATAACTTTCTTTAAGAAGAACTCAGGCAGATTAAATGTTTAAGAACAATATGGACATTATGTATCTCAACCAAAGAAGAACATGGTGTTAACTTTTTAGATTTCAAGAAGGTCTTGCATGAATTTACATGAGACAGCCAGTTAAGATTTATTAAAAGACTGATTCAGATATTTTCAATTCCTTCAAATTCAAACTTTTGAATACATTAGACTTAAACCAATTCAAATCAACAACATTCTTAAACCTGTATAATAGAAGATTCTTCATAAGAGATGATTTCAGATTTATGAAAGGGTGCACAAACTGATATCTCTTCAATTCTCAGTTCAATCAACATCTTGACAGTGACATTCAGCAGCAGAGACATTAACAAGCATGCATAGAAAGTGAATGAATTTGAACTCATGCTTGTTGCAGATATGATCAACATGCATTAGATAGATTTTCAGAAAACCAATGGCCGTGAATCAATGTAGTTCAGGAACAAAGTCTGGAATACAGTCACACCAACTTGACAGTTGTGGCAGGGATGAGTTTCAAAGATAAGCTGGCAAATGAAGTTGCAGCTAGCTAGATAGACGAATTTGAGTCAATTAGAGATTGATGAATTCAAGATCCTCCCCCTACCTATATGCATTGAACCGACTCTTTTTGGACTTTTTCAAAGTAAGTGATATGCAATGTAGCTCACTACATGTATGCATATGCAATGACTTTCCTAGAAGCATTACATGCACATGAGAGGCATGAACATTATGGAGGGACAGCCAGACTCCCCCTAAATATATGCCATTTAACAAACATGTCCAAATCAATGCAAGTACATCTAGCATGATGAAGAGACATAGAAGAATATACATGTGGCATGCATTGATATGAATGTTTCACACAGGTTGATTACCGGTACGTGGCGGAGTCAAAGGTCCAAGGACCCTACTCACGCATAAGGATGGCTTCCAAGTGGATATAATCCACCTTTCGACTAACATCATTTTATAAACCGGTTAATCATGACGTTCAAGCACACAAGTATGCAAAGATGTGTATGACATGTGCAATGTACAACATTTAAGAACTAATAATATTCACAAAATATAAAACAACTCCAAACACAATTTTTACATTTTCAAAATTTTCAAATGAACCTGAACAGATGAATTCTTAGAATCAATCCGTTTTCTTTCTTGCCTTGAGAAGCCTTTATTTATCGACATCTTCATTGTCCTCAAGGTACCCTACAAAATAAATTCTCATTTTGGACATTTGGGTACCCAAGCCATCTTGGGTCCCGAGGGGTTAGTTCTAACATGAGAAAATATATTCTTTTTGTTTTTCCTCACATACCATTCATCATCGGCCCTCATCATGGTACAATCATCCATTGAATGTCCATTCAGGCCATAATAGAAACAATGAGAAGATTTTCTTTTCATGAACCATTTGTCATCTTTTTCCATTAAGGAACATGTATTCATTACATGTCCACGTTCACCACAATAATGACATGAAGGTTTTCTTTTTACAGGCCACTCATCATCATTTTTCTTCATAAAACAATTTTCCATTACGTGGCCACGCAAACCACAATAGAAGCAATGAACAATGAAATTTTTCTTCTTTAATTTTTCAGAATTTTTAGAATCATCAACAATTTTTATTTGTGACTTCATTGCCTCATTGTCATCAAGTTTCATTAAAGAGCAATCATACATATCATGGCCAAATTTACCATAATAAAAACATGATACATTCCTTCTTTTTCTTGGAACATGAGTAAACTCAGCATTGTGGGATTTTTCATGCTCACAATGACAATCAATGATATTTTTCTATTTTTCATTTCCTTTATCATTCAAGCACATGGACTCATTCAAATTCTTGATCTCATGTTCCAATGATGAATTGTGCACTTCACAATTAGCAAGCTATTGTTCACACAATGCAAGTTTATCATTCAACAGAGAATTGATGGATTTATAGCTTACAATTTCTTGTTCCATAGCATGAATGTTTTCATTGTCATCAACAATCACTTGTTTTCCTTTTCCAAACCTATTGAGTTTATCAACCAACAAATTGTTTTGATGATGTAACTTCTCAATTTCTTCAGCAAGTCTTACATTTTGAACAAGTTCATCAAGCAAGAATTGATCACTATCTGAACAGCTCAACTTTTCTCTAGGTCATTTTTCAACGTTTTCAAATTCTAAAATTTTAGCCATCAAAGTTTCATTTTTAGTTTTCAAAATTGAAATAGTTTCTTTATGCATATCAATATCATGCAACAACCTTCTATTTAAGTTCCTAAGCTCAGAACATTTTTCACATGACGAATCAACGACACAAGAGTTTTCAACTTCAGAACATTTAGTAGATGGTGAGTTAACATGCGATGAATCATCAAATTTCTTTTCCAGTTTCCTATTTTCAGATTTTAATGCTTTGTATTTGTCAAACAGTTCATCATATGCATTCATCCACTCATCATAACTAAGTTCATCTTCTTCCTCAGAGTCGGAGTTTACCTTAGAGTTTTCCTCGCTATGGCCTGCATTTTCTTTGTTTGCCACGAGGCACTCAGCATTCCAACTTTCATCTTGGGCTTCGCTTAGCCCATCCAAGATCTCTTTGGCTGACCTACAAGATAAAATGAAGGGATATACGTCATTGTTCACTGTAGCCTTAAGAGTGTTCAAAACAAAAAGATTATCAGAATCCTTTTTCTTGTCCTCATTGGTCCACTTTGACTTATCTTTTGGTAGAGCATGAGGACCATGAGTCATTAACTTCAAAAGCTTCGGATTATTACTAGAAATCCAAACACACAATTTTCCAAGTCATGATGCAAAATCAAAACTATCAAAGACAGGAACCGAATTCAAACTAGCCATCATGAAAAAGATCTTTTCTCCTAGACCGTGAGGTTCGTAGAATAAAAAACAGAGACTGGGCTCTGATACCAATTGTTGGCCAAGAGAGATGGCGAACAAGAAGGGGGGTTGAATTGTCCCTAAGCCGAGATGGCAGATTTTAAACACTTTCTAAACAAAACACAATAGAATTAATATTAACTACGTTAAATAGCCTAAACAAATGTGAGATTAAATTCTTCTCTCAAGCTTTCCGATCTCACTCGAATAAACTAGACAATGGATGATGGAACCTACGCCAAACACAGATTATCGATGTAAGGAACAATTAAAATTAATCCTAACAAGGATAGCAGATGAAGCAATGTGCGATGATGTAGTGAGCGTAGACCTACTAAATTGACCTGTGATGGGAGATAGAAGAAATGAACAATCACACAGGCAATCACAATAGACACAAAGATTTTTAGGTGATTCATGTACACTGCCGTGTCCCCTACGTCCACCCCTCACCGAACCCCGGTGAGGCTTCACTACACGCTACAAAATGTAGCAACACGGGGATGAACCCCAACACCACACACGCTGCTTCCGCAGCAATCTACACACACGAGGCCTTGCCTCAAACTGTTGCCACAGTAGCACACACACACAACGTCGGGGAACATACCCCGCACAAGTACCTCACACGGAGACACAGCTCCGTCCACACACACAGTAATTTTTAGAATTCAGCAACATCAAAGGATTTACAATATATGCTCACATCAATATGTAAATTGAGAGAAACTATCATAACGAGATGGATTAAGGATGTAGAATGCTTCCCCTTATTTTTTCAAAGGCCGTTCGGAGATTTTCCTTTAAGCTTCGGTTGGAGAGAATCGAATCTGCAGTAGGATGGAGCACCCGATCGTCTTCCTCGAAGATCCGAGATCGTCTGCAACTTCAGCAGCTCGTACTGAGTATATCCTTCAAATCCTAGCTCTAGTCAAACCTGCATACATCATAAAAAAGTTTAACTTCATAAACCCCTCTCCTCTCAACCTTGTAGCCGCACTCCTCCTTCTTCTTCTGCAAGGGAATGGAAATTATTAGCTCATCTTGTTGCTTAGGATGAAAATCACAGCACAAATAAGAGGGCAGCAAATAAATGGACAAAGGAACATTTCAATGTGTAGTTATTAGAGCTCCCCCTTTGTCTCCTTCGAATGTATTTCAATGCCTCTGCAGGTTGAAGATTGTTCTTGAGAGAAGATGAACGAATCTTGCAAGAACGAGGTTGTAGCTTGATTTCCCACGCAGCTTCCAGTAGAAGATCATTCAGAAACTTGAATCAATTTTCTTCCTTTCACTTTCACACCCAGAACAATGTGAAAGAAGCCCGGGAGCCACTGCCTGCGTCCTGCACATACAAGGGTTAAGAACAGCTTGGAATTTCAGATCTAGCTTAGTTCATTATGGTTTACAACCCAATAAGATGTATTTATGCTTCTAGGACGGTCAAAGGACAGCCCTGGGACAAGATCCACAAATCATGGAGTGATTTAGGGCAGTTGGACCGGAGTTAGAAGACTTTCGGAGTGCATACACGAAGGTCATTTTTGACGGCGTTGCCCCGGACCGGAAAGGATCGACCCTTGGGGTCGACCCTCAAAGAGGGTAAAAGGTTGCCAAAAGTAATGGGTCGACCCTTGGGGTCGACCCTCGTGCCAGCCCATTCTGTTTGGGAAGTTTATTTGTAGGGGTCGACCCTCATGGCAACTAGAGGCCACCCGAAGCCCAAAAATCACTCTGGGACTCAGGGGTCGACCCTTTTGCACTGGGTGCACAAATATGCCAAAAACAGACCTTCTGCCTTTAGGGGTCGACCCTATGGGTCGACCCATGCCAGAATGAGTTAGAAAAACACTTCAAACCTCTATGAATCCAAGGGAATAAAAGTAATTAGATGTTACCATAATCCCATGAAAATTAACATGATTTCTTACCCTGAAAAACATAATGAAACAGGAGGTTAGATCGAAATCAAAATATTTGGATCATGCATTAACATATGGAGCTAGTTTTGAGACCAAGACCCAAATGACATGAAATATTATTATCAAAGCATTAGCATGAGGCACATAAATGCTTTGAACACACTTTCATCTCAAGAATATGCATAAGACACTTTGAAACCATTCAGTCCTCAACTAACAAATGAAGTCAATTGAGAGCACGATTAATGAATCAATCCCAATCTAGGCACATGGAAATTCACTTCCAACTCATGAATACTTACCAAGGATTCAAGGGTAGTAACCAAGAGTTGAGGCTTACCATTGACTCCAAAGAAGTTTTTGCAAAGTGGAACCTATATATTATATCAAAGTATTGATCATGCATTTGAAAGGGCATTTTCAATACAAATCAATCAAATCTCATATGAGTTCCAACTTCAGTCCAAAGTAACATTTACCCAGCCATCTGAGAGCATTTAGATCCATTGAGCCATGATCTTGCATGAGTGAAGGGAAGATGATGATCCGTTCAATAAAGACATACAATGAAATGGAAATGATTTTACACAATGCCATGCAACCAACTCAATATCAATGAATACTCAATGAGTCCACACTAGTATGGGCAAAAAGAACAAGAGCATTAGTCTCAACATTCCCACACTAAAACATGTATGAAAGCGCATGCATTCTCTCCCTGTAGCAGTACCTACAAAGCAAGATATCAACATGTGAGTTCGTTTATCATGAAGACGTTCTCCACTAATCAAGCACACATTATTTCCACTAATCAAGCACACAATATTTCACACAATATATTATGATCATTAAAACCATTATCAAAGACAAAAAGGGAGAGACACGAACCCAACATGAAGAAAATTTTACCTCATTCAGAAGAGAATTAGGTGTGTGTAGGATAGAAGGTATGTGAAAGTCTTGCATTTGTCAATATCTTGCATTTGTGAATGTATTGCATCTCATGTCATAGGCACCTTAACTTGCATTTCGTCATCTAGGCAATGCATTGCATTAGGGATCACATTGAATGTCATGATTATGCATTTGCATGTTGGTGAGTTTCTGGTATATAAAATAGTGACTAGTGGAAAGATGGATTAAAAATTCATCTAAAAACTTTCATTATGCGTGAGTGCATAACTTCGTCCGGTACCAGAACTCAATTAATATTGTATGAGTGTTTACTTATTGCATGAATGCATGACAAAAGGCCACTCCTTGAATTTTCTAAGGCTACATATCATCCTTGCCAAATAAGTGAAATCCCCTGGAGGTCAATGATTGAAAATGAGTGTTGGAGAGGTTGGAGAATAAGATATTAGATATAAACTTCTATATCATTAGAATTGTTCCCCCCACTTGATTAAAACCAAGTTAATTTTGTCCTTCAATCATTCCAAAACATTTTAAATCAATGGGGGTTAGGGCCTTATTTTTTTTGGAAACTCAAAATCACCCTTCTTTTGAAATTCAGCACAAAACTGTATAGGGTCGACCCCCCAGGTTGACCCCTGTTTGTCTGTTCTTTGGGGCAGAGAACACTGCCGCGAGGGTTGACCCTTGGGGTCGACCCCTTCCGGCTCCGCGCCCAAATCGCAAAAACGCGAACCGGTCCGGGGGTCCTCCTTTCGAACCCAAATTGACCCCTGAATTTATAAAATGTTCTCTCAGCCCCCTACACTACCTGTGCCACCCTCTTTTCAAACCTAAAACCTCTTTTGGCCACCCAAAACCCTTCAAGCCCTAGCAGCGGTTCCATCTTGCGGCACCCATGCTCTGCATCTTCTCCAAGCTATCAAGGCATCTACTTCAAGCCTATACCGACTAGAGATGTGCGTGGCGTGTGGAGGACCTGTACATCCACGGTGAGGGCTCCATTTTGTTGAACCAACCTCTCCAAATGTTTTATTCCAAAGCTATTCTGTTGCGTGAGTAGTCCCTATGGCTCCAAAGAAGAGAGCTCTTCGTGAGGGGGAGGAATCCCTAAGACAAAAAGAGTCAAGAGCCAAGAGCAAAGAGATGAAAGACTTAGAGAAATCAGCCATGCCTACGAATATGAGATTCATGGACCGTAAAATGCTACGATCAAGAGCTGTTGAATTCGAGGACATAGAAAAAGCACTCCCAGATCTAGTTCAAATGGTTAAATCTCAGCCGAATCTGTACTATTTCATGTCCAAGCATAGGAGAGTATACTATAATTTTGTTCATCAATTTTATGGAAATATGGTTGAAAAGAATAACAACGTATTCACAGTTTTGAATGGTAATGTTTATTGCATCTCAACAAAAATTATTGGACAAGCATTTGCTATGCCATATGATGCAAGGGACACTTATGATCAAGTTGTGTTTGAAGAAGAAGATGTTTATTATATGATGATCGGTGAAGCTATGGGAGACAAATCTAGTAGCAAGCTCAATGCGAATAGCTCCCCCCCTTCAGTGCATCTTGCATCACATGATGACTACAATCTTGCTTCCGAGAGGGGGAGGAAGAGATAAAGTTACAGAGTCTCAGATATTCTTATTTTACTATCTCACGTCTGGAGATCACAAAAATTTCCCTACCCTCATCTTTGAGCACATCATCAGCTATAAGCGGAATAAAAATAGAACTATGCCATATGTTGCTGCCTTATCTTGTGTTTTTTGCACTCTTGGCATTAGTTTGGAGAAAGAAGCTTACCAATCTCTCCGAGATGCAGACATCTACACAATTTCATAAATTTGTAAAAATATGGGATATGAGCTAAATGTAAGTGGTCAACTTGTACGTTTCCTGTGATCTCTTGCGGAAAAAGAACAAGTTGCCCATTTAGAAGAAGATGAACAAGAGGAACATGTTGATGAAGTTGGACCATCACAACCAGCAGAAGAGAACATAAGTGAACAACTCACTCCTAAGGATGTCAGAAGGCTACACACAAGACTGGATGCAATGGATAACCGGATGGACTCATTTGGGGAGACAATGAATTTTTTTTCCAAGGATGTTGCAGATTTGAAGCTTTACCATGAGTCATATCTCCAGTCCTTCTAGACTCTCACTAGTTCCGTTAAGAATATTCAAGTAGCCTTGAGCGCTCAATCCACTATGTTCCATGATATAGTGGATTATATCTGACGTCCACCATTTCCACCTACTCCACCGATGGATTAGATTAGAAAGCTTCAACTGGGATACATAGTTGGTTACCCACCTTCCATATTTCTTTTTGATGACGCCAAAAGGGGAGATGGTCTCTTCCTCTTTCATGTGGAATAGCTCGTAATCCCGGATAAACATGTTTGCCTTCATCTCCTTGACCTCTGAAGTGCCTTCATAAATCAACCTTAGCTTATCCCACATTTCTTTTTCATTCCTGCACATAGACACATGAGCATATTCAGTCAAGTGAATGGCACACTGAATAATATTTAAAGCATTGAAGTTCACAGTGGACTTCTTAATGTGTTCTTCATTCCACTTTGCCTCATCTTCTGGCAAAGTATGTGGGCCACTGTTAACAACGGTCCATATTTCAGGGCTTTGAGCACGAAGGAAAACAGTCATCCTATTCTTCCAATATGTGTAATTGGTACCATCAAAGAAGGGAGGCCTATGTATAAAATGCCCTTCAGACATTAACCCCTTGTTAGCCATTCCTAACAGATCTCTCTAAACTACTAGGTTTCAAAATAAGACAGATCCTAGGCTCTGATACCAATTGTTGGCCCAGTTAGGAATACAATCAAGAGGGGTGAATTGATTGCGCCCCCTTTTCACAAAATTAAAACTAAATCACAGAGATGAGTGAGCATCAATAAAACTTCTTTGATAAAATGCAAAGATACTAGTATGAAGAGATGAAGCTCTCTAAATTCAGATTAATGTAAATTAATTAAATGACAAACAAACAACCGCTCACAACTCTCCAGCGCAGATTGATGAATCACTCGGATGAAAATTAAGGAGCGGACAATTTGTATGAACGCTCACCTCACCGCATCACACTTGTAAATGAGACGGATAGAATAGAACAACAAACTCACAAGAAGCAAACCACAACGCAAGGATTCTTAGGTGGTTCGGATGCACCCGAGTGCCGTCCAACGTCTACCCCTCTCAACTCGAGAGGATTCCACTAAGAACCACTGCACAACGGCAGTGAAAACACCACACATGGGCTCAACGGCCCCATACACACGCATGTCCTCGCACGATGATGAGAGATCACGCCAACGGAGACGACGCTCCGAAATCATCTAGGAAAGAAAGAAAATATGGAAATACAACACCTAGTCCAAAGATAATAAGCTATGCTCAAATAGAAATAAGAAAACAAGATAACAGGATTTTCCCCTTTAATCTTCAACACAACTCAAAGATGATATGGAAGGGTGCATTAGAACAAGTAAACCATGAGTGGAAGAAATCGGCCCCTTTAAGAGATGCGCCCAAGCACACAGCCGGCGGAGAGCAACAATAGCTTGCCTCCATATCCAAGCTTGGGGTCGTGAGAAGCTGCCCACGGCGGCACTTTCTTCCTCCTCCAACAGCAAGATGCCCTCTCCCTCCGTTCCTGCAAGAATAGAGAAGTTTAGCCCAAGAAATTCTCACTCTTCTCGAATGCATTTTGCAGCATATATATACCATGAGAGAAGTAAATGCAACAGGACCAAAATGCCCAGCTAAGCCTCTTTAGACCACACCCAATCGATGGAGGAAACCCTAAGGTTAATATGGTAAAACATCATGGCAATCGGATCAAGGAAACCTGGGTACGAATCAAAAATAGGCAAACCCGTTCTGGATGCTCGGGATAAGTGTCGACTCTTAGAGTCGACACTCATTCGCGAGTATTCTACCCATTAAATAAAAAAACTGAACTCTGGTTGAAAGAGTCGACTCTCAGAGTCGACTCTCTTCAGCTTGGGTTCTGTTACGTGAAAAATAGCCCAGCCAGCCATAAGAGTCGACTCTTTTGGCACTTATTCTGTCTGCGCCAAAAAGCCATACAACACCTGTAAGTGTCGACTCCCAGAGTTGACACTTGCAGCCTATTATCTTTAGATAGTAAGCTGGGCTACAAGTGTCGACTCTGGGAGTTGACTCTTGTAGCTCCAGAGCACAAATATGAAAAATACAATGAATTTAACCCCTTAAACTCAATAAATGAATCATCTCAGTTAAGTCCACATAAAAATTCATTCAGCCAACAATTTTTACCATAGATTCAATAAATGGAGGGCACTTTATACTTGTAATATTTGTACTCAAATTCATAACAACATAAACCCATTGCAAATGAAGAATCTATCTTCAAGGCTTTCCTTCACTTGTGATATTTCCAACAATCTGCAGGTTAACTTCTGAGACCATCTATGTTCACAATAGACTCATACATTTCCAGTCCGTGTATACATCATAAGAATTGTTCAAGCAAGTCATATACATGGTTTCAGACAACCCATTAGTATCAATTTTAGTTCCAAGACATACAAGTTCAGTCCGGTGACAACCGACATCTATCAAAAGCAATCTGAACATAATTCGTTCTTGAGGACATATAGAGACAATTGAAACAGGAACCCATTCATTCTTTGTAAAAATAGAGTAATGCTCATTGAGGATAATTTCCAAGGCCAGTCAACAAACTTATCAAAATGTCTCACATTAGGCAAAAGCTATCCAATGCAAATCATACATATAGCTCACTTTGTCTTTGTCAAAACACACCGGGGCACAACAATCTCCCCCTTTTTGACGAATATAAAACACCGCGAAAAAACACAAAGTTTTGCATGAATGAACCATTAAGTATCACCTATTAAAACAACCATCTCAAAACATCCACCATTCACAATCATGCAAAATTTATTACTCCCCCTTTTTGTTATAGTCAAATAGGGGATTATGCAATATATAAAGAAAATGGAAAGAAATGCTTATGTCTCATATTTATAGTTAACTGAAAGTAAAGTACGTGAAGTGGAATGGATGATCAATCAAGCACACATGCATTCATCATAAGATATAGAACCAAACAAGTCCATGAGGGACGGGTTAAGAAATATGCAATCGATTTTGAGCATGATGTGCATGAACAATATTAAGAATGATGTGCTTACAAAAAGATGATACTGCATTACTCATGAATTATGACTGATTCAAAAGGTACATTCACACAATCACTCCCTAAATATATATGTGAAGAATGAGCAACGAAATCTAAGTAATATGGATTTTCATATTTTTGAAGAAACACAAATAAGAACATTTCCTCCCTACAATTTTGGAGAGGGGGAAAATCTACTGCCCGAGAGCACGACCCAACTAGGTCCAATTCGACCAAACCAAGCCCAGCTCCCCCAAAGTGATAGCCCCATTTTTGGGCCCACTTACTTCCACCCCAAAACTCACTCGGAGCAGCACTTCCAAGGCGGCCCCTCAGGTCCGAAAGTTCGAGCAATAGATTGGTCGGGAGATCCCCCGCGGGGACCCGATATGGCCTACCCGAGCCATACATTCATCGCCCAGGATAAAATCCCGAGCGAACGCCTCTGGCTTGGACTGACTGTCGGAAGCTCATCTCGATATCCGTTACGCATCCAGTAGGAGCAAGGAACCCAAAAGGATAGGGGAGGGCAAGAGTCCTTACGCCATAATGAGCCCACTACGAGGACGTAACCCTCCCGAAGTCCCCTTAGCTCCCTGGACTGTTACGATAAACGGATTGCTATATGAACTCCAAGGGGACCCTCCGAGAAGGTAAGGCATTGGTCCTGAGAGAAAAATCACCACACCTACTGGTGGAGAATAATCTTGCGCCCTCTCCCTCCTACCCTCTCTTTTCGCCCTCATGCTCTATCGCACTTACTGACTTAAGTATCGAAGGATTTTTTCCCCAGGGAATCTTCCCTGGGCACCTCTGGTCCGTTTCCTGCCTTGTAGTTCATACAGACGTGGTGACCGTGACCAAGGATCCTCTTCGAATCTCACAGCTCAAGATCAGCGCGAGATTACGCCTCTTCTACTACTCAAGAGCGGGGCCCAACTAGGTCCAATTCGACCAAACCAGGCCCAGCTCCCCAAAACTGATAGTCCCATTTTTGGGCCCACTTACTTCAAGCCCAAAACTCACTCGGAGCAGCACTTCCTAGGCGGCCCCTCAGGTCTGAAAGTCCGAGTGACAGATCGATCGGGAGATCCCCCGCGGGGACCCGACATGGCCTACCCGAGCCATACATTCATTGCCCAGGACAAAATCCCGAGCAAACGCCTCTGGCTCGGACAGACTGACGGAAGCTCATCCCGGCATCCGTTACGCATCCAGCAGGAGCAAGGAACCCCAAAGGATAGGGAAGGGCAAGAGTCCTTATGCTATAATGAGCCCACTACGAGGACATAACCCCCCCGAAGCCTCCTCAGCTCCCTGGATTGTTACGATAAACGGATTGCTATATGAACTCTAAGGGGACCCTCTGAGAAGGTAAGGCATTGGTCCTGGGAGAAAAACCACCACACCTACCAGTGGAGAAAAATATCACACCCTCTCCCTCCTACCCTCTCTTTTCGCCCTCATGCTCTATCGCACTTGCTGACTTAAGCATCGGAGGGTTTTTCCCCAGAGAATCCTCCCTGGGCACCTCTGGTCCATTTGCTACCTTGCAGTTCATACAGACATGGTGACCGTGACCAAGGATCCTCACCGGATTTCACAGCTCAGGATCAGCGCGAGATTACGCCTCTTCATCTGGCGCCATCTATGGGAAACCTAACAAAGAGCCATCATCGTGCGAAGAAACTCTGGTAGGAAGGTCGCCGGCGGAAAAGGAAAGACAGTAGCAACGGACGGGGAACCTACGCCCTCCCACCCCGCGGAGAACCTCCCCGCCGACGACAACAATCAAGCCGATGATCTGCCTCCACCACCCGCGGAGGTGCAACCCCCTAACGGGAGTCTTGACACCCTCCAAACCCTCAACGCTAAACTAGATATCCTCCTAGAACTAATGAGGACCCAGGCGGCTAGGGAAGGGAAGTCATGACTCCTACGGGAAACCCCTCCCTATGGAGAAGCTTCCCAGCAAACGGCTGGAGGCCGTTTCACCCTCCGGGGACGACAGCTTATACGCAACAGGTCGGGGGGACCATCGCACACCCCCCCTCCAGAACAAGAAGCATCCTTCACCCCGAGGAGAGAAGTAGCCGAGATGCATCGATAATTCCCTGAAACTGATCCCCCTAAGGGACGACGCGGTGACCCACAGGGACGCACCAGCAGTCCCTCGGTCCAGCGACATCCGGAGTTATCCCTCCAACTGCGAGACTTTGAGCGATGATTTACGGAGCAAGAGCGCGCCCTATGCGCCCTGCAGAAGACTTCCACCAAGGAAGATGAGGAGCAATCTCCATTCTATGACCATATCTTGAAGGCCGAGATCTCCCCCAGGATCCTGCTTCCAACCTTCAAGTCCTACAACGGCCAGGGAGACCCTGCCGACCACTACGACAGCTTCGACGCCCTGATGACTCTGCATGGGGCCTCCGACACTATCAAATGTCGGGCGTTCATGACCAGTTTGGTCCAAGGCACTCAGGCCTGGTTCCGAGCACTCGCCCCTTGCATCATTCATGACTTCAGGCAAGTCGGGCGAGTGTTCAAAGAGAGCTTCGCCGGCAGCGGCCCTGCAAGGTCAGTAGTGGGGTTGCTGGCACTAAAGCAGGCACAAGGGGAGAAACTCTGGGCCTACATCAACCGATTTAAATCGGAAGCCCTACATATCCCCCACTTGGATGTCACCTCAGCCATCACCGTGCTGACCGGAGGCACCCGCGACGAGAACCTTCAGCGAGAATTGGCCCTCCATCCCCCCACCTCCCTTGTCGACCTGGTGACCCTTGCCCTGCGCCACACGGAGTGCGAGGAAGTCATCAACACTTGCCGTGGCCCAATAGGCTCGGGTCCAGAGGGGGACAAGAAGCGACCATCCGAGCAAGGCTCGGGCCAAGGAAAGCGGTGAAATCAAGACGAAGATCGGAGGGAACCCCCTCGGAAAAATGAGTGGTACACCCCTCTATCCGCTCCCATCTACGAGATATATGAAGACATCAATGGCTCGGGCATTCTCCGCCAACCCGAGCCTATGAAGGCCAAGCGTCGTAATCGACACAAACATTGCCAGTTCCACAACGACCACGGGCACCATACCGAAGACTAACACCAGCTCAAGGATGAGATCGAGCATCTGGTCCGCCAAGGAGACTTGTCTCGGTACATGTCCGAGCGCCACAAGGAGGATCATGGTATCCCAGAAGAGATTGATAATCAACCCCGCGGGATACACATCAATGTCATTTCTGGCGGCGCGACATCAAGAGGAGACAGTAGCCAAGGAAGGAAGCGTCACACTGAATGGACAAGTAGGGCCTCCGAGCCCCCAGAGCCCCGACGACGATCGAGCAGTAGGCCCTGGTATTTTTCAACCAAGACCTGGAAGGGTTATCTACCCCGCACGACGACGCTCTTGTAGTGTCGGCTACTATAAACCATTGTAATGTAGAGAGGATATTAGTCGACAATGGTAGCACCCCTGATATACTTTTGTATGAATGCTTCCTTAAGATGGGTGAAAATCCATCCAAACCCCGCCCTGTTCGAACCCCCCTTTGTGGGTTCAATGGCCAGGCTACTTATCCCAAGGGAACCATGAGCCTGTCGGTAACCATCGGCACCCCTTCCAAAACTATTACTGTTATGGTTGACTTCATCATGATCAAGGGGATGTCAGCCTATAATGCTATCTTCGGCCGAGGTATCCTCAGTCGGACAAAAGCAATGCCATCCACCTATCATCAAAAAATGAAGTTTCCCACCAAATATGGTATTGGGGAGGTCCGAATTAACCAGGCAATAGCTCAGAGGTGCTACATAATCTCGATCGAAGTCATAAGGCCAGAGGGAAGAAAGAAGAAGGGCATGGGGGTCGAGGACCAATCAACAACATCCGAGCCTGGTGGTGAATTGTTGACGGTCTTCCTCAAAGATGACCCAACCCTAGGAGTAAAAATTGGAGCTGATTTATCACCTGATGCACAGAAGCAATACAAAGATTTTCTTTCAGAGTATATTCAAGTCTTCGCATGGTCTGATGAGCATCTTCCTGGGATCCCTAGGGAGATGGTGGTACACAAGCTCAACCTTGACCTATCGGTGAAACCCGTCGAGCAACGCAGAAGAAAACACGCCCCATAAAAGCAGAAGATCATCAAAGAGCAAATTCTCAAGGGGAAGAAAATCGGCATATTTCGACCGGTCCTTTACCCGACAAGACTCGCCAATGTCTTCTTATTGCCAAAAGCTTCTGGCAAATGGCAAATGTTCGTGGACTTCACCGACCTCAACAAAGCCACTCCGAAAGACTGTTACCCACTGCCGAGCATCGACCAGCTGGTCGACTCGACGTCTGGTAATGAATTGCTCAGCTTCCTAGATGCCTACTCCAGCTACTATCAGATCCAAATGGATCCCGAAGACATCGAGAAGACGGCCTTCATCACCGACTTCGGCGTGTACTGCTACACCCGAATGCCTTTCGGATTGAAGAATACTGGGGCGACATATCAAAGGCTGATCAACCACATTTTCAAAGGACAAATCGATCGAAACATCGAAGCCTATATTAACGACATGCTCCTCAAGACACCCAAGGCTGAGGACCACTTCACCGACCTGGCGGAAACCTTCAACACTCTCCTAAGATACGACATGAAGCTCAACCCATCTAAATGTGCCTTTGGAGTTTGATCCGAAAAGTTCCTGGGCTTTCTTGTCACTCATCGTGGGATTGAGGCCAACCCCGACAAAGTCCAAGCTATTCTGAATATGCAGCCATCCGCTTGCATCAAAGACGTCCAACGCTTGATTGGGCGGATTGCTGCACTCCACCGTTTCTTATCCCGAGTGGCTTCACGATGCCTGCCCTTTTTCAAGTTATTGAGAGGGCCCAAATTGGCATCTGCTACGTTCGTTTAGGATGAGGAATTTTAGAAAGCTTTTACAGAACTGAATGAGTTTTTGGCCTCGCCCCCGGTGTTATCGAAGCCGGTCTCGGGTGAAACGCTACACCTTTACCTCTCGTCGACCCCTTCCACGGTGAGCTCGGTCCTAGTTCGAGATGATGCAGGAGTGTAGAGACCAGTATATTACACCAGTAAGGTGCTCGGCGAGGCCGAACGACGGTACCCCGCGATCGAGAAACTCATGCTAGCGTTGGTAACCTCGGCAAAGCGCGTCCGGCCCTACTTCCAAGGATACTTTGTCGTCGTGCTGACCAATGAGCCTCTGAAGAGGTTCCTCGCTTACCCATAAGCTTCGGGTCGCCTCGTCAAGTGGGCTATAATGCTCGGGGCCTACGACATCTCCTACCGTCCCCACTCGGCCATCAAGGGACATGCACTGGTAGATTTCATCACAGAGTGTACTGTCCCGACCGCGGAAGTTCACCCACCGACGCCCGAGCCCACCTGGGATTGTTTCGTCGACGGATCCTCTAACTCTGCTGGCAGCATTCTTCTCCGATCCCCGGAAGGAGCAGAACTGCAATACGCCTTGAAGTTCAACTTCCCGGCATCCAACAACATCTCCGAGTATGAAGCCCTCATCTCGGGAGCCTGGATGGCGCGACGACTAGGGGCCGAACGAGTCAGAATTAATGCAAGACGGGATGCGAACCTGGGACTCTAGCTCGGAACTCGTCCCTAGTGAGGGAAATGCAGGATCGTGCGCGGTTGAGAAACCGGCAATGAGCTACGGTGGTCAACTCTCTCTCAAACCTGGATCAGGACACGGGACGAGTTTTGCTCTCTCTCGCAGCGGTGATAAAAAAAATATCGATCTATGTCCTATCACTCTAGTAGCGGCATATGAAAATATACGAATTGAGCAAATGCGATAGAAAGAGTGGCGAGTTTACCTCCACGCTCCGGGCATGGGGAAGACGTTACCGGCCAAGTTTCGTACTCTCGGTACAAACAATTACAATAATTACAGAAATGAATTCTACTGCCCACTACACGCAGGGAGGTAAAGGGATACAAGTGGGCCTGAGAGGACCGATCTTAGGTTGACGGACATCGTGTTGGACAACTTCGTCGGTTCCGGCACACTGCTACTCAGGCGGCAGCTTGCTGTCCCGAACTAGTTCTGTTGCTGTCAACACTGCGCGACTCGGCGAGAAAATTTCCTGCGATCAGCACAGGCATCGGATCGATGCAAAACCAATGTCGTTGCAAAGCTAACTTGGAGATCTACAACCTAGTGTTACAGGAATTTTCCTATCTCTATATTTACCATGGTTGAATTTAGAACAGGTGGCCTGACAGACTCAGGAAATACTGGGTAGAGAGGGATCTGCCTGAGAACATGGGTTGACTAAAGATCAAACGGTGGAGTTTGGATCTAAAACTTTTATGGCGGGTAGATGGGAAGGTAAAGAACATGAGGATAATTTTTGTGTAATTTTTGGATGTGGTTTGATATGGGAAATGGATTTTATAGTTGGGATGGGTCGGATCTGGACTGCATAGGACAGAACAGATTTTGAGAAAATGCAGTGATTTTTTGGATGGGATAGAAAATTCATAAAATCAAAAAACAAATTGGAGATGATGGCTTTGGTGGACAAAACTCCCAGTTCAAGTTTCAGCTCAATCTGAAATCGAAAAGGGGTGAAATGGGCGAAGAGGTAGCTTGCTGGCTGGTGGATCTGCACAGAGGTAGATTATGTAGATCGGGGGAAATAAATGGTAAACAAAGGTAAACAACGGAGGAAAAATGGGAATTTTTTTGTGGAGGTTGGGGTGGATGTGGGGAACTTACCCTCCAATTTTTAACATGATCTGAGCTCCTGATTGAGAGCTAAAAATCATGAACTAGGCTTTTGTCCTGATGTGGACAGAACTCCGGCGGGTTGGTGGTGGCGGCGCGATGGCGGCTCGATGGCAGCGGCGGCGGTGGAGATGAGCTTCTCACTCAAAGGGGAACTGATAGAGAAAAATCACACCTCAGAAGAAGGGCTCTCACAGTTGCAAGGAAGGGGGAAGAGAGAGAGGGGTGCACACCTTGCTCCTCTTGGCAAATTTTCACAATTTTCTTTCATTAAATTCTATCAAAAATGGAAAATTCATGGCTTTTATATGAAATGGACACCCTAGGTAAATGACCAACCTTAACCTCAGATCTAAGATTAAGGAGGGGTACCTTGGTGATGCCAAAACCCATTTTCCCCATGTGGTCAAAGCTAAATAAACAAATTAGCCTAATAAGGCCAAAACAAGGGGCGCCCTCCTCATGGTTCAATTTTGGCAACTTGGGCCAAAGACTAACCAATTGGCCCATGGTCCCTTGACTAGCCTATGGGGCCTTCCAAGCTAGGAAGCCCATGAGAGAGGGATAAGCCAATTGGGCTTTAAGTGGCCTTAAGGTCCAATATGAAGGCCTTAAGGTCCAATATGAACAACACCCCTTAATGGACTCTAAATGAACTTACCCCTTAATGGACTCTAAATGAACTTGACCCAATGGCTTATTAATAGCCTTACAAAGGAGCCCAAATAAAACAAAAACAATCACACATTACATACCAAGTTCCATATTACACAAATACATTCCACACATTTAATGAAGAAGCCATGATGCACCATCAATTCTCCCCAGGTGGGAAGAACTCGACCCCGTCGAGTAAGGGGTGCGGCTGCTCATGTGGCTCCTGCGGATCCGTCATCGACCAGGTACCGCGGAGTACGCTCCACTCTAGGTAACCGTCACCTGCTCATCCCGTATATATTCGATATGCTCACGCTGCTGGGGGAATGAGGCTAGAGGTGAACACTCCAGGGTGGTGTCACTCTCAAAGGAAGGAGACATCTCAATGACTCACTAGGAATCACCGCTGAATCCCTATATGTGACTAAATCCGACACATAGATAGAGCTGAACCCAAATTCCGGTAAGTCTACAACGTACGCATTGGATCCGACTTGCCTCGCACTCGGAAGAGACTAACATCGCGAGCTGACATAGACTAACTCATATGCAGACTCTTACAGACTGTACGAAACAGAACTCACACACGACCCTAGGCCATATATGACCCTAGGCAAACTTGGACACTCATAGTACTACTATGACTGACGACAAAGAGACACAACACAAGGGAAATACTAAGGAAGACTCGGTAAGGATGACAGACACCGTCTATATATACCAAGTGTAAGGATAAGCTGACCCACAACTTGAGGCTGTGAGTTTCATCCCTCGTCAACCGTCGCCGGTTTGAGAAGACTCGCCCTCAGGTATGAAAGTGCGGGAGGATCAGGAGGCGGGTGACGGGAATGTAATCCAGACATCTAGTGTGAAGCACGACAAAAAGGAAGTCTGGATACTATCTCTCGTACGCATGACAGAAATCCAACCATACCATGTCAGCATAGGGCGTCGACAGTGGTACGGTCGTCACTAGTGGCTATGCTACCGTAGGGGAGACGGGTAGAAGTGGGATGGTGGGGTCCTCCGAAGATAAAGTGGGTGGGACAGATAGGTCCGGGATGACTGGTGGGATATAGGTGACTAACAGTCCCTGGCCCTCTATTGGATCACTCTCGAACCTAAAAACATCAGCGAGGTACTCCTCGGCCAACTCTTGGTCTGCCTCATAACTCACTAGAATAGGCCTAGGTGAGGCATCCTCCGAATGGTTGTCCTCTAAGGTAGGGGAATGTGAAGGGCACGGGTCGGAGAAATGGCTAATCCCACTACAGGGGGCCACATGGGTGGGCTCCGGGAGAGGTGGTGGGCGTGAGTCCAGAGGCGGAACGGGCCGCTGGGGGTGGTTGGTTGGTGACACGGAGGTGGTCGGCTAAATGCCGTCGTGGAAGATGAACTCGCTGGGTAGGTGGGGTGGGTATAAGGTGTAGGTCCTCCTATCCCGGTCAAAGGTCACTCTCCTCTCGTCAAACCAATTTTGCCCTAAGATGATGCATAGGCTAGCAAGTGTGTCGACCTTGCACCATGCTCCATCGTCCAAAAGAACGGGGCCGAACCTCCATTGGAACTCTACGAATGCTAAGCCAACATTGAGAACAATCTCTCCGATCTTAGAGAGTGACTCAACTATGTCTTGTGAGACACAGTTAGACGACACCCTACTGATGAAGTCGATCTTCGTATGCAACCCATTAGGTAGGATGGCAGTGGACACTATAGGTCACTGGAACGACTCGGTTGTTGGCTTAGGGGTCAGGTGTCGGGCCATGAAATTATTGAATTCGGCTACTAGGGATGACCAATCCGACGCATGGTCTCGGGGGACGGCCATGGGGGTGGCGGGTAGTGAACATGCAGACACACGGTGACAAGATCAGACTCTCTTGGACTAGACACGACCCTAAAACAACAATGCAAAGTTGGAGTACCGACTCGACTACAAACCTAGACTCAACCAATATCCGGTACGTGGCAGAGGTTTGATGTGAAGATCGTACTCACGCAAGTGTGCTATCTTCCCGATATGCGTAACCTATCATTCCAGGAACACCTTTTGATATACCGGGTAAAGGAATGCAAATGCAACCTTGGACCGACTTAGACTCTCTCTAGACTTAAATGACCTTTTTTTGTTATTTTTACTCAAAGACTACCCTAGACTCAACATTCCACTCTGATACCAATTTGATGCGAGATGGGACGCGAACCTGGGACTCTTGCTCGCAACTCATCCCTAGTGAGGGAAACGCGGGATCGTACGCGGTTAAGAAACCGACAATGAGCTAGGGTGGCAACTCTCTCTCGAACCCGGATCGGGTCACGGGATGGGTTTCGCTCTCTCTCGCAGTGGTGATAAAAAAAATATATCGAGCTACGTCCTATCACTCTAGCAGCGGCATATGAAAATATATGAATTGAGCAAATGTGATAGAGAGAGTGGCGAGTTTACCTCTACGCTCCGGGTGTGGAGAAGACATTCCCGGCCAAGATTTGTACTCCCGGTACAAATAATTATAATAATTATAGAAATAAATTTTCATGGTCGGTAGATGGGAAGGTAAGGAACACGAGGATAATTTTTGTGTAATTTTTGGATGTGGTTTGATATGGGAAATGGATTTTATAGCTGGGGTGGGTCAGATCTAGACTGCAAAGGACAGAATAGATTTTGGGAAAATGCGGTGATTATTTGGATGGGATAGAAAATTCTGAAAATCACAAAACAAATTGGAGATGATGGCTTTGGTGGACAGAACTCCCAGTTCAAAGTTCAGCTCAATCTGAAATCGAAAAAGGGTGAAATGGGTGAAGTGGTAGTTGTAGATATATTTTATCCCTCCCGTACGTTCCTTCCAAGTGTCTTCCCAAGTCTATTCTACCACCTCCACGTGAGGAAAAAATGAAGGCAGAGGAAAAGGGGAAGTGTAACAAACCGTGATCGCCACCAAAGCGCCGAACGTGATGAACACGCCGTGCCTTGGAAAGAGGAAGAGACACTCACCTGGTTACAGCACTGGGAAGATGAGCGGTTCAGGAAAAACCGCCTATATCTAGCACGGTCTTACGATAGACCGCCTAAAGACGTTGCAGAAGGTGCGGGATGAAGGACTCCTGATTGTTGAACGGCTCTATTACGACTGCACGTCCTCTCGAACGGACCGTAGAGTGCCGCGCAAGACCACCGAGCCAGAAGTCACAAAGGGGACCAACCTCCACCCTCTCCAGCCGGCCAGAGGGAATGGGCCCTGTGCTAGGGATTGCTGTCCTGCAAAACGACGTAAAAACACAAAGAAACAACCTAGATTAGAACTGAATGGTGTAGTAAATGTCAAAACAATAAGGAATGAACGTGACTAAGTGGAAAAGGGGATACTTGGGAGATTTTAAACCCCTAGGGTGTCAAAAACGTAGGTGGATGTGTACATGGCAATGAGAATGAAGAAGAACGTGGGAAGAAAGTAGTGAAAGTAATGCATGCAATGACCAAAGGTGACGAAACCTATCAAACACAAAAGACTCAAAACTCGACTACTCCCTGAACTGGAGGCTTGTATGGACGTAGAAAGCCTCCCTCCTTGGTGCTAGGTCGCTCAAGAATGCGGCAGGGCTTCGCCATCGACCAAAAATCTCCCCCCCCCCCTTTTCCAACCCGGCCTTTAGGGTCTATTTATAGAGCCTAGATAGCTTAGCTCGAAATTAGGGTTTCCAATGGATATTAATCCGAGATATCAAAAGATAAAGTGAAGATAATATCCTCAGCTTTCGTTAGGATCAAATCTCATCCGATTTGGTTGAGAATCCACGGAGAAAATTGAGGACAAAGTTGAGGGTTTAACCACGGATAAAAGGGATAAAAATCGGTTTAAATTCAACAATCGATGGGATGAACGGTCTTACGATAGACCGCTCAACTAGATTTGCGGCCATCTACTAGCCGTCCAACCCTGTCGGTGGAAATTCAAAATAAATCATCAATAATCTAAATTATCCGTTGGACTGACCAAAACCTTCGCCATTGGACTCTCAGAGATGAACGGCTCATATTCAACCGTTCAAAGGTAGAGCGGCCAAAGACTAACCGTTCTAGCGTAGTCGGTGGAAAATCAAAATACATAAAATAATTAGATAATTATCTGAAAACTAGCGGCGTTAGGACTCTGGAGAGATGAGCAGTCACAACCCGTCCGTCCATCAAGTTGAACGGCGAGGAGAGGCCCGCGTAAGTGCTTGTCGGTGGAAATTCAGATATTTAACCAAATTACTCTAAAATATATGGATGGCCCATGATCAACCGCACATGGATTGAGCGGTCAGGTATGAACCGTACATTCACTTGGGCGTTGAAACTCATGGAAAAGCCCAATCAACCGAAACCAAGGCTCGTTAAGCCCTGAATCAACTTGGACCTGACCAAGGAGGGAGGCTACCCATAAAACTGGCCCAAAACACGCCTGAAAATAGCCCCAATGAGTGATGGACAACTCGAGGCATCAACAAATGGGAGTACAAGGAACGACTCGACTTATCGGCAAAAAACGGGTGTCAACAGAAGCCCCTCCTTATCGTCCTCTTGGCAGGGGAGCGAGCGGAGGTGAAGCGGAAGTGACATGAAACATGGAGATGAAGCAGAAATGCAGCGGAGTGGACCAGAAAAGCAGGCGTTAAGGTAAAACGACACCCGTTTTTACCAACAAGCGATAAGAATCTTCCGGAAAACTCTGAACCAAACGCAAGGAATGATAAAACCAAAAGTGACACCAGTCTGGAGGAACTAAACTAAAATGAAATAAATCGACAAGACCAACCTCATGGGGGACACAATCCCGCGGTCCAATGAGGAGGCCAAAAGCAGGCAGTAAAAGTAAAGGAAACAAGCTAAAGCTCCAGACGGGGACCTCTCAATCAACCAAACCAAGCGAATCGACCAAAGAGAACCTTCCAACTCAGAGTGGAATTAGTTCCTCTTACTCAAAACACCGAACGCACATCTAACCATCACTGATGGGACATTTTTCAAACAAACCATGGGTCATGAAAGCTTAAAAAGATGCGTAAGATGCATGCTGGGCTAAAATAAAAGAAATCATTAAAATGAATGCAAAGAAAGATTAAAATATAAAATACTTGAAAATAATATTGCTAGGCTACGAGATTCGAGTCAAGACACTATCCGCAACCACAGCGTGCAGGATAGAACCATCCTCCCCGGGACATCCCAACCTAACGCCCTATCCAAAGATTAAACACGTGAACCTAGATCATCATCGTTTTTGTTGAAGGGGAACATCAGATCCTGGAACACGTAGATAACCAACTGGTTCTCGAGATAATATTGTATAGTACCATATAATAATGCAATAAGGGTGACAAGGATAGGAGGCCATACCTGACTTACCTGTGCAGGCGAAACGGCAACTGAAAGCTTGATGCTGCACACGAAATTGTTAACAAGATTTGCAATAATATCAAATTTCATCAGTTGAACACCAAGTGCAGATATGGGGGGTAAAACAACCTCAAACATGAACGGTTAAGGACAAACCGCCCAACTAAGAACGGTTAGGTATGAGCCGTACATATCATAGAATTTGAACCGACTTAAACATCCTACCGTTGACGATGAACGGACACAGATCAACCGCATAAATCAAGGACGGTCTATCGCTAGACCGCACATCCTCTGCAACCTCGAAATGCTAAACCCTTCGTCTCCCTCCACCGTAACCGACGGTGGGAGGGAGAACAAAGGGCACCGAGCCCATTCTAACCTCTCCCACTCCCTCTCTCACCCCCAAGCTCTCTTCTCACCACTCAACCTCCCTCTCATCCTCCATGCGCCATAGGCACCAAGCCCGACGCCCTGAGATGGCCGGAGGAGAAATGACCACGCCGCCGCCGTCGACCGCTGCCGCGGCGGCGAGCACAGAAGGACCACCGTCGGCGGAGGTGCCGACGACATCCATGGCCGAGGGGGACGCACTCCCGCCACCGCCCGTAGCCGAGGAAGAGCCAGGGACGAACGCAGCCGATGAGGAGCTTGCCGGAGAGGGGCCACCGGCGGAGAAGCCGGCCAAGAAGCCGAGGGACCCCGAGGTAGGTGAACTAAACCCCCCCCCCCATTTCCATTTTTGGTTTTAATTTTAAGCCATGCATGCTAGTTTAGGAGCTTTCCATGGGGGATTAGAGGGCTTAAGGGCGAGTTTAGGGGGCCACGGCGGCCTCCCTACCGGTGGGGAACCGTCACCGTCGTCGGGGAAGACGACGGTGGAATGGTTGAATAGGAACCACAGAAACCAAAACATGCGGCCCACATCGGACCGCTCAAACTTATACGGCTTGGGAGAGGCCATTCAAACTCACACAACAATAGAACCAAACTAAGCAAGGACGGTGAGAGGCTCACCGTTCAAACAACAAATGGGCCATATTGGTCCGTTCACTACCCTGTCAACAAAGAACGATGCGGATCCCACAGAACCGCCCAACCTTCCTGCGGCCCAGGAGCGGCCGTTCGACCCTAAGAAGCCCAAGATAAGAACTGTGCAAACGCACCCGTTCAAGATAGGAACGGCCCACTCCAGCCCGTTCGAAACATAGAACCTGGGGAGTAAAACGGTGCGCATAGTACCGTTCAAATAGACGAGCGGCCTGTGGGGAACCGCTCTTATGACAGAAAAATAACCTTGATGATTTTATTTAAACATGAAATAAAATGCTTAAACTAATTACTAAAATGCATCTAAAATGAATGCAGAGGAAGCGCAGGACCCGTACCTCGTGGCTGTAGGTCCACGCAGTGTACTTAGCACTACCGGACTTCCAGAGGGAGAGGTTGGCTGCCATGGGGTTCGCCCCATTCCTGAGCATTGAGGTGTGTCGATTTGACGCAGCTCTACTCTACGCCCTGCACGACCGCTGGGACCCAGTGAGTCGGACGTTCCTTTTCCCGTGGGGCCATATGGTCCCCACGCTAGAGGACGTGGCCAGGCTCACTGGCCTTCGAGTGCACGGGGCACCGGTTAGCGGGACTACCTTTCCCGACTACCGGGCGATGGCTCGGGGATTGCTGGGCTTAGAGCTGCGGCGCCCTGAGAGGCAGTCGACCCTCCTACCTCAGGCTAGTCTCCAGGATAGCCTGGGATTACGACGGGCGGGAGTTGCAGTTGGCGAGCAGCCGGAGGAGCACTTGCAGCGTTTGGTGGAGCTGGCGCGGCCACGGGTAGCCGCGGGACCGGGACAGAGGTGGATACAGTGCTGAGGCGGTTCCTGATGTTGATGTTCGGGTGACTCCTCTTCTCCACCAGAGCGGACATGATGAGCTACCGGTTCCTTCCTTTCCTCGAGGAGCTGAGCCATGTAGGCGACTACGCGTGGGGAGCAGCAATCCTTGCCTTCCTCTTTGACACGCTGAGTTCGACGGCCCGTCGGACGATGCTCGGGGGCTTCTTCCCCTTACTCCAGGTACGACTCTTAACCTAGACCTAATCATGCAACTCTATATGTTTCCTAAATGCTGACACGATGCTGTGATGCAGGTGTGGGCCTACGTACGCCTACGTGGGTTGGGCAGAGGCGAGGAGACCCGTCCTGGGCTCCTGCCGATTGCACGAAGGTGGACAGCACCTCGGGAGACTGTAGCCTTGAGACGGCAGGTCCGAGAGATACATGATGACCTGGATGCTCTATCGTTCACCTCGGTATGCTTCTAAACTCAGACTCTTTAATTAAATGCAATTCTTATATGATGATGATGATGATGCTGATGCAACTTTCTATTTCTTGCAGGTACGGTGGACACCTTACATTTTGGAGGGCCAGGAGGGTCAGCCTTGGGTGGCTGGCACCCTTGCCTTCGCCGGACAAGATGTGTGGCTTCACTGCGTGAATGTGGTGGAGCCACTACACTACAGGTCGGTGATGAGGACCATCAGGGTCCATCAGCCCGCTGTGGAGTTCCCGGCACCTGAGAAGGTGGGGGAGCGAGTGACGAGGACTACCCGGGGCCTAGCGGCAGCATTTGATTGGTCGACGAGGAACGCTGTGCAGGTGGCCGACTGGACAGCTCAGGGGCGAGTTGTGACCGCCTGAGCACAGAGCGACTCAGCGTACTACACCGCGTACGCCAGACACTACTGGGACCAGGTGTTCCAGGGTGCCCACCAACCGGTATGACTTCTAAACTCAAACTCTATCTATTATGCTTATGGCTCCTATATGATGATGCACTGACACATGAACTTTTAAATGCAGATTGACCCTGAGGGACGACTGACGGAGTTGCAGGGGCTCCTACACTCCACGATCAGAAAGCGGGACAAGGCCCAGCAGGCCCTGGCCTTACTGGTGAGTTTTCTAAACCCTAAACTCTTTAATTTATGCAAATGCTTATGATTATGATTATGCATGTGACTGACCTGGAGTTTTAGATGCAGCACGCTGAGGGGGACCAGCGACAGGGGGCTGATGCTCCTTCTTCTTCCTCTACCCAGACTCCTACAGATCGGGCTGAGCGGGAGGCCGACTTCACTAGGATGGTAGCGCGGGCCAAGGCGGCCGAGGTGGCGCTCACTAAGAGGGTACGCAAATCACTACACTTCCCCTTGTTATTTATGCTTATGATACATATGAAATGCAATTGACTGACAATGATATCTGCATGCAGACGTCCGAGCTGACCCGCCTTAGGACTGAGCTGGAGCAGAGCCGGGCAACGGCCCGGGAGGAGGTGGCCCGTGTGCGGGAGGAGGCAGCACAGAGCCGACCAGCAGACGCGTTGGAGACGGCGCTTCTTCGGGCTGAGCTGGAGCGACTTCGAGCTAGTGCGACCGAGGCAGAGCGCTACCAGGCTGAGACAGAGCGACTTCGAGCCAGCGCGACCGAGGAGGAGCGCTACCGGGCTGAGGCGGAGCAGGCCCGGTTGCAGGTTGCCAGATTGGAGGGCAAGGTGGAAGGCATGAGAGAGGTGAGTCGAGAGCACAGCCGAGCTACTCCGAGCGGCAGCCACGCCACTCATGGCTCTGTTAGGAGTTACTTCACAAGTTCCTCCGGCCACCGGAGGAATGAGGAGGAGGAGAGACGCCGGCGACGTCGGCGTGACGAGGCAGTTTCAGCGATGCCTCCACCAAAGAGGCATGAGGGATCTGGGGACAGCGACGGGGGCCAGGGAGAGAGACAGGCTTGACTTTTGTACTCGGCCCGACTCTTGTACATGATATGATATGATAGTGATATGCATGCTTTTGTTTTGATTTTGTGTAAATGTATGAATGTATATATGAATGAATGAATGGATGAATGCGACTATTGACTCGACATGAGAGCGTGAGTGAGAGACGACGACTATGGGTGAGATACAACTATGGGTGTGACGCGACACGACCACGAGTGAGATAGAGGGACGCCGAATGAGTGAGATCAGTGCGTCGAATGAGTGAGACGAGAGCACCAAATGAGTGAGATGAGGGACGCCAAATGAGTGAGATGAGTACGTCAAATGAGCGAGACGAGAGCGTCGAATGAGTGAGATGAGGGACGCCAAATGAGTGAGACGAGGGGCAACACAACTTACTAGTTGAGCAAGTGCACAAAAGGGCTCTAGATCTGATGAACGGTTCTCAGTGGGCCGCTCAAATAAACATACGGTCCATAATGGACCGTTCCAAAGACAATAGAATGGTTGAATATTAACCGTGCTGAATGTTGAACGGTTTATCATAAACCGCGTAAGAAAAAGAACGGTCTATGAAAGGCCGCCTAAATTCTTGCCCTCGAGTTCTTTGGAGGATGATAAACGGTCTGTAACGGGCCGCGCAAAGAGATGGGCGGTCTATCGTAAGACCGTCCAAAGGGTCATCCTGCGAACTAGGAGGGGGCTCTCTTGGAGAGTCCCTAACCCGAAGGTAAGTTGCCTCAAACCTATCCAAGCCTCATCTTAACTCATCCTAGACTTATCCAACCCAATCTTAAGAGGCCTAGGCTTCCTAACAAGCCCTATAAGTAGGAGAGGAGCCTAAATTCGTGATTTATACATCCTCCTCCTTCTAAGCCTTGAAACCTTTGCTACTCATCACCAAATCATCATGAAGAGGGCCCTAGAGAGGAGTTCTATGGAGGGAGCATCTTTTGGAGGGCCAAAGCCGGCCAGGAAAGAGCGGGAAGTGCTCCAACGACTGACTGCGATCCTGCGACAACTCAGCTCGAGCCCTCTGAGAGAGGTTAGTTCATTATGATTTCATCCAATTATCTTTCATTTACTTACATGCTTCTCCTTCCTCTCTTTTCTTCCCTCTCTTTTCTTCCAACCTCAGCTTCTTCCTGGCACGAGGCGGTATTCCACCTTGAAGTGGTTCATGCCTTGCCCCTAGGAGTGACATCTATCCTGAGATCTTGGCACTTACAACCTCTTCTAGTGTTAGGTCAGAACTACCCAAAACGTTCCCTTGATTGGCACAGCATCTCAGCCTTAGTTGAAATTTGGCATCCTCAAACTCATACATTCATCTTCCCATCATTCAAGACTATTGTCCTACTAGAGGAGGTAGAGACCTACTTCTCTTTACCCAGGTCCCAGATGGGAGGGGAAGACTCAGTGTGTCATACTATTGCCCCTATAGATCCTAGGCTTATCTTGGGAGGGTTCATACCAGATAGCAGGGAAGTCCACACTTTCGTAGGCCCACGTCAGATTCACCTTCTTCCTCTTAGCCAGTGGGTAATGGAGCATTGCAAGAATAGGTGTGGGTGGGATGAAGCCATAGCTAAGGCTGCGTCGATTTGTTTGTGCGGGGCTATCTTGTTTCCTTCAGTCGACCATGTGCCAGAGATGCCCCTTCTTAGTACCATTAGCGGCCTTTGGCAGGGACTTTCCATCTCTCAGGCCATCCTTGCTTACTTGTACGAGGGCCTTACTTCAGCAACCTTAGGAGGTCCTCTGTTTGGCTCTATGATCCTTCTAGAGTGTTGGATGGGTGTTAGGATGAAATTCATCTATAGGGAGGATGTCACTTCAGCTAGCAGGATCTTTGGGAGCCACCCTCTCTTCTTCATAGGTGGCGCGTTCGGATTCTCTCCGTAGGTAGAGTGCAGGATAGCTGAGATGAAGACCAGAGATGAGTGGCGACTGTACATCAACAGATTGCCCCTAGATCGGTTCGTGATGCGCCCGGACTTCCTCCGTGATACCACTATCAGAGTTCCCAGGAGGCCGGGCTTGGACTTGAGGCTCGTGAGCGACATCGCACTGGCGATGTATAGCCCACACCGGTGCTACCTATAGGTTGGACTACCCCGGACTGTTCTACAAGCACTACCCCACCTTCCTGCACTACAGGCGAGGAGGATGGCACAGAGGAGGATGAGTAGGCGGTCAGGAGTGCCCTGATCATGTGGGAGGTGAGCAGGGTGCTTACCCTACCAGCAGAGGTTGCAGAGATCCCAGTGACGCGCCAGGCCTACCTTAGAGAGTTAAGAGAGATACGTCCACGTGGGGATGCCCAGCGGAGGACTGAGTGATTTTTCTTTTGTTTCATGATGATGTTGGATAAGACTTGTGTTTAGAAAGCTTGATATATGAAATGAATAGAATTGATGATTGGATTGAGTTTGAGCTTTGTTTGGGCTATGATGTGATTGCATAGGTTAGGATAAGAGTTTAGCATTCACGTGGTCACGAGCCAACTGCACTCTTCAGCTTCAACCTGCCCCTGTACACACATAAATGCAGAAAACTGATTAAATCTGTTTTAGGCTTAACCCCTTGCCTACAACAAGTTAGGAAATGACCAATGCTCGATTTTTGGTCAAGGGGGTAAGCCTTATTAAATAGGCGAATAACAAATGTCAAATGAATGCAATGAATGCAAATCAAGAAAATCTCTTTTTTTGAAGTTTTAAAAATATCTGATTTTGTTTTGGATTTTGAAATATTTGATTTTATTTTGGATTTTGAAATATTTGATTTTTTTCTTGAATTTTGAAATATTTGATTTTTTTGGATTTTGAAATATTTGATTTTTTTTATTTTGAAATATTTGATTTTTTTGGATTTTGACATATTTGATTTTTTTTTTGGATTTTGACATATTTGATTTTTTTGGATTTTGACATTTTTGATTTTTTTTTACGGATTTTGAAACCAACTCAAACCTGATGACAAGGAACCTCCCATCTCACTAGGGGCCTCCCGGGCTCAATGTGCAATATAAAGGACCGCCTGCAGCCGGTGCTAACTTCGCTTTAACGGTGCCTCTACTGAGGCCATACCCGGGGTAGGATCCATTCCTTGGAAAATAAAACAGATTTTAATAGAGAAGCTGGCGACAGGTATAAAGATTTTTAGGGCTTGAGTTCTTCTCGCGACACCCCTTTTCAAAGAATTTGGTCTGTTGCGCCGGGGCTTTATGTCCATTCTCGAACCTGTTTCCGCTCTAGGCACGCATACGACCGGGCTCATAATGTCCCGCGGGGAAACCGTACTGCCACTCTTGTCGTGCCTAGTTTTGTTATTTTGGAGACTTTCAAACTTTTTGAGCGCTGCGAGCCTTGGGTGAGCTTTTAGCATTGATTTTTGCCCCTTTTTTTCATTCCTTTCTTTCTCGTTCTTTTGTGGAATAAGGTCATAATGGACTGCCCCTATTTGAGACCTCTTTTATTGGGGGGTCTAGATTGGTTCTCGCCCCCTTATTTACATTTTGCCCCTATTTTCAGTAGAGAGAGAAGGAAAAACAAGGACTTTCACCCTTCCTGAAGCATGGCCAAAGGAGAAACGTTGTTGCGCGAAAGAAGAAAACCGAACCACATGCGGTCGTGTAGTGTATGAGATGTTGAACCGGGGATTTCCTTTCGTGATCAAGTGAAGGCGCACCCTGCCACCAAGTCATTGTTGGTTTGACTCTATGGATAAAAACGTTTTAAATATAGCCCATTCCACGGATTTGGTAATTCCTCACCCTCCGCGTTGATTAAACGATATGCGTTACCCAGATAGACTTCTTTAATTACAAACGGCCCTTCCCAGTTGGGTTGCAGCTTAGACTTGGGACCTGCTGATCTGAGAAATTTGTGTTTCAAAACCATATTACCCACTTGGAATTTTCGTTCGATAACCTTCTTTTGAAAATACCGCGAGACACGTTTTTGATAAACCGAAACATGATTGGCCGCGTTAAGCCTCTTCTCATCTAAGAGTTCCAGTTGGACTAGCAACGCCTCTCGACGCTCGTCGAGATTAAGTTCTCTGTCCAGCTGCACCCTTAGGGAAGGGATCAGGATCTCGTATGGGAGTACCGCCTTCATCCCATAGGTGAGAGTAAAAGGAGTCTGCCCCGTGGGAGTACGGACAGAGGTGCAATAGGCCCATAGAGCCTCTACCAATTTATCGGCCCAATCAGCAAATTTGTATGATTCGCACGTTTTCTTGATAATTTTAAGAAGGTTTTTATTCGTGGCCTCAGCCTGGCCATTACCTTGGGGGTAGTATGGTGATGAATGATGAAATGATATATTAAACTTCTTACAGAGGTCCCGGAGTTCTTGAGAAACGAATTGAGGCCCGTTGTCGGTGACGATATCACTTGGCACTCCAAATCGTGAGATGATATTCTTCAGGATGAAGCGGCATACTGTGGTGGCTTTGATTTCTGCATAGGCTTCAGCTTCTGCTCACTTGGTGAAGTACTCCGTAGCCGTCAGGATGAAAGCCTTTTGCTTGACTGCGGAATTCGGGTCACCGAGAGGTCCGATGATATCAAAGGCCCATTTGGAGAATGGCCAAGGAGCAGAGAGAGGATGGAGAGAAGAAACAGGAGCATGGATCTTGTCAGCGTGGAGCTGGCACTGAAGACACCTACGGACATAGGTGGAACAGTCTTCTTCTAGGGTTGGTCAGTAATAGCCCTGCCTAAGAATCTTCTTCGCCAACGCCTGCCCATTAACGTGCCCTCCACACTCGCTGGAGTGAGCTGCTTCCACTACCTTCCAAGCCTCATCGTCATCTAGACACCTCATTAGAACTCCATTGAGAGCGCCTATACAATTCTCCAGCAACGATCTTGTATCTTGCGGCGACTCTTCTAATAGCTTTTCGCTGCTCGGCATTTTCCATCTCCGGGAATGAACCATCCCTACAGTACTGCTCAATCTCATAATACCACGTCAATTCTTCTTCTTATATGATTTCCTCAAGCTCAGTTAACGAAACTTCTCTCACCTCCTCCCTTTCTGCCTTCCTTTCTACAGATTTCCTAAGGTTGTCGAACTAGGGATCCTGAAGAGAGGGAGCGTCTAACCGCTGGACCACAATGGTCTCAGTGGCACGACTGAGGGGAAATGAAAGAGAAGAAGCTAATGATGCAAGGGCATCAGCCAGAATGTTCTGAGAACGAGGAGTGTGAATATAGATAAGCTTCCGGAATTACCTAGCCAAGAGCGTGACCAGATCTTGATAGGGCTTAAGCTTAGGGTCACGGGTGCGGTAAGTTGACAGAACTTGACGCAGCACCAACTGAGAGTCTCCTATGATGTTAAGGTATCGCGCGCCCAAGAGGTAGGCGTGCTTCAGACCGGCAAGGAGAGCCTCATACTCGGGTTTATTATTCGTGGCAAGAAATGAGAGTTGATAGGCGATTGGGATGGTTACCCCCTCCGGAGTAAGGAGAACGGCGCCGACTCCACTACCCTGGGAATTGAGAGCACCATCAAAATGGAGAGACCAAAAAGGAAGACGAGTGATTACTGCCAAGTGTTCATTGGGGAACTCATCCTGGATGGAATCGGTGCGAGGGATAGGAGAATGAGCAAGGTGCTCGGCAATGGCATACCCCTTGATCACTTTTTGGATGACGAATGTGATGTCGAATTGGGAAAGAAAGCTCTGCCAGCGAGCTAATCGGCTAGAGAGAACATGTTTTTCCAAAAGATAACGAATGGGGTCCATTCTAGAGATTAGCCTAACCTCTTGGGTAAGAAAATAGTGTTTGAGCTTCTGAGCTACCCACACTAGCACTGCACATGTCTTCTCCATGGCAGTGTACTTGGATTCAGCAGGATTAAACAACCTTGAAAGGTAGTATGCTGCCCTTTCCCTTCCTTCATCATCTACCTGAGCCAGAACAGCTCCTAGGGAGTCCTCAATCATAGAAATGTATAGGATCAGGGGTTTCCCAGGGACGGGTGGTTGCAGAACCGGGGGATTCGAAAGATAAACTTTAAGCTCCTCATAGGCCTTTTGGCATTGTTCATTCCATTCAAATTTTTCCCCTGCCTTTAACAATTCATAAAATGGACGGCATCTCTGCGAGTGTTGAGATATGAATCTCCTAATGAATTGCAAACGCCCAATCAAACCTCGGAGTTCTGTGATGTTCTTAGGTGGCGGCATCTCCATAACGGCCTTTGCTTTATTCGGATCAATCTGAATCTCCCGTTTACTAACTATAAACCCAAGTAACTTCCCTAATGCAACTCCAAACACGCATTTCTTTGGATTTATCTTCAACTTATATTCCCTAGCCCTTTGCAACACTTTGGCTAGAATGGCGGGGTGTTCTTCTTCAGACCTCGACTTTACCAAAATATCATCCACGTAAGCTTCTAACTAGACATGCATCATGTCGTGGAAGATAGCCATCATTGCCCTCTGATAAGTAGCACCTGCATTCTTCAATCCAAATGGCATAACCACATAGCAGTATGTGCCCCAGGGCATAGTGAACGAGGTCTTTTCTTGATCCTCAGGAGCCAGACGGATTCGGTTATATCCAGAATAACCATCCATAAACGAGAGGGCTTCATATCCAGCGGTATTATCAACCAATACATCAATGTGCGGAAGCAGGAAATCATCTTTCGGACATGCCTTATTTAAGTCCCTGAAATCGATACAAATCCGAATTTTGCCATCCTTTTTTATTATTGGGACTATATTTGCCACCCATTGTGGATATAAAACAACTCTAATAAACTGGGCCTTATGCAATTTGTCGACTTCTTCCTTAATTCTCAAGGCCATCTGTGGGTGGAATCTTATCACTTTCTGCTTAACGGGTGTTGCCCCTGGTTTAAGAATCAATCGATGTTCAACTAATATGGGGTCAAGACCCGGCATGTCCTCGTAGGACCAGGCAAAAGAATCGATATACTCTCTCAAAACCTTGATGAGCTCCTCTTCAACCTGAGGAGGGAGATTAGTAGAAATAAGTATGGGCCTGGGGTCCTCTTCGGTTCCAAGATTAATTTCCTTAGTGGGTTCATCCACTGCCGAGGACGGTTCATCAAACCTTTTCAAACCTTGCGCGTACAGATCGACAGCGTCGTCCACCTCGCTTTCCTCATCGTCAGCTGGGTCCTTCTCGTTTACAATTTCATATACCCCCAATCCGTGATCGTTCCATTCCCCATCCAATTCCTCATCTGCTTCCAAAACAATCACGGTCTCCATAAACTCCGGGCACCTAAGAAGGGCATGGCATCTCTCGACCAAATCTTGCAAAAACCTATCAGGGATGGATTTAGGACGACGCGTCACAGGGTGCGCTGCAGACGAGGATGGACTGACTAAACTCGAACTAGACTCTACCCCAACTGACTCTACTAACCTAGGAGACTCTGCACACTGTACCTCTAACCTAGGAGATAGGAAATCAACTGGAAAAGGAACAGGGGTCTCGTGCCCCTGGGAATCTGAGCTAAACACAACGTAATCTTCCATTGAAACCTCCGTTTTGAAATTGGCATTTTTTTTGGAGGCTGGAGGAGAGCACGCAACAAGAGGAGGAAGAAGACGGAGGAGGAGGTAGCTGCATGGGGAACAACTTGGAGAATATGCAATCAAAGAAGGGATCGGAAGATCGAAACCACATCTCGTGGAGTTGAGCATCGGGGGGAGGAGGAGTAAATAAGGTTGACAGATCAATAGGCGAGTAGTGCCCGCAAGCACATGGAACAAATAGAATTTCTAACGGTCTCTCCACGAAGTACGGGTCGACCAGTATTGGAGGGGAACGGGGGACAAACCCCAATTGTTGAAACCAAGAGGCAAGACAGGATGGGGACAGAGAATAGGTAGTGATAGAGCTCCCCACTTCCCGTGGCCCCTGGCAGACCAGTTGCATTGGAGGACGCTTCACCAGCTGCTTCTCCTTCTTCTTCGGACGGCCTTCTCTTTCACTGAACAACTTTTCAAAACAACCAGCAAAATCTTCCACATCACCCACCAACCCCTTCAGCGGCGGTGGTGGGTTAGCATCATCACAGGCATCATCAACCCTCATAGGGCAGGGTGGCGGCTTCTTCAAAGTGTTGGGCTGCAACGGGCCTTTCACAAAAAGTTGACGATAGTCCCACGTCAGTGGCCCGGAGTCTCCCAGAATGGACAATGCCGAATCACGGTAGCTAAGGCCTCGGCAGCTCATCTTCCTGCCTTTAGGGACGGGGTTGGTCCGTCCCTGTAATTGTGCGTCGAGACCCAGGCCCGGCTGATACCCCAGTTTCAGAATCATGTGCCATCCTTTGGAATCTCTTATCTTGGACTTGATCTTGACATTTGTTGGTGCAGTAGCGGACTTGCGTGACGCATATGCCCATGAATAATTCAAGTCCATAACTGATAGAACTGGCCTATTACTCGGTGATAAGTGTGTATTTTTCCATCATAATTCATGTTATTTACATTTTTATGGGCTTTAATAATAATAAATATGCACTTATCACGCTTATTATTAATTTAGAGTAAAATAGTTAATTTTCTGGAATTAAATGATTTTAATAAAGATATTTCCTTATTTAACAAGCACTCAAAACAATAAAAATAAGAAAATAAAGAAAATACAAAAAAAAATATATTTGTGGAACTGGGTCAAAAGCCCAAGGATTTGTTCAATAAGAAAAAGAAAAAATATAGAAAAAATATATAAAGTTATTTGACATTTTTTTGGATTTTTCTAAGTTATATATGATATATATATATATAAAAATATGTATATATATATAATATATATAATATATATAATATATATATATATATATATTATATAACTATCTAATGTGAATGTGTGTGTGCGTATGTGTTATTTATGCAGGATCGCGGGTTCGATCCCGCGATCTTACGGGGGGGGGGGGGGCGGTCAACGCGGCAGGGCGGTCAGCGGCGTGAAGAGGAGGAGGCATGGTCGGCGGGCGCAAAGCGCCACCAGGGGCCACGCGACGGCAGCACAGGCGGGCGGTGCACGCGGCTTTGCCGCGGGTGCACGCGTCCGCCTCTCACACGGTGGGCGGTCCGAGCGGCGCGACGCGCCGGAGGAGAGAGAAAGAGAGAGAAAGGAAGAGAGAAAAATCTAGAAAAATCCAGAAGAATCAGAAAAAAAATACCCAAGTGTGCAACACATGTTGGCACATAATTTTGGGTCAAAAATAGCAGCAATTGGTTGTTCAGATTGGCAAGAGTGTTCACATTTCCTAAGGGGTTGTTATGTAAACCCTATATAAAGGGCTTTAAATGTAATGGAAGGAAGAGGAGAGATAGCAAAGAGTTGTAAGCAATGGGTTGTTAAGATTTGTAAGTGTTCTTGAAGTTCTTGCTTTGTGGCTTTAGTAGGAGAGATTTTGAGAGCTTTATGTTTAAGTTTTGAAGTTTGTGTTAAGTTTGTATTGAATACTTTCATTGTACTCTTAGCCATTTTTGGGTTTTCATAATCAATTTACAAGCTTATGTGATCCTTATTTCAATTTCTTATCTTCATGCAAGTTGTTCATCTTTAAGTATTCTTCAACTTCTCTTTCTATCACTTCTTCCAGTTCCTTCTAAGTTGAAAGTTATTTCTAATTTTCTTAAGTGATATTTTATGTGATTACTGTTCATCTGAGTTGATACCTTCTACCATTTCTTCATTTTGAAGTCTTTTCAATCATAATTTTACTCTGAGTTCTTGATGAAAGTTGTTTCTCACTTGTACATCTAAGTTTTCGTCTTCTACCACTTCTCCAAATTCTTCTTATTTTGTGAGTTAGAATTAATTTGATACTGTTCGGATTTCTGCAATTTTACTGTTCATCCGCACCAATATGTCTTGGTTTTTCATATTTTTCACTATCTTCCTTTCATTTTCTGTTTTGGTGTTCTTCATCAAACATCTTCATCTTTTCATTCTCTACAACTTTCATTTATTCCACTTCTTCTAATTCCTTCTAGATTTTATGTTCTTTTATTTCTTTCAACCCCCTATTTTCAATAGAATTCTATTGTATTTTCAACTTGTGTTTGTTTCCATTTCTATTCATCCACCTTTCTTCACAAGTTCTTCACACACACCCAAAACGGTAATATTCTTCCAATCATCTCATGGCGTCAACTTCCAAGGCGGAGCGATCTTCATCCAAGGCTCGGCGAGGAAACGACGGCGTTCTTCATCAATTGGCTAAATTTCCTTAACTTTTCCCTTGTTATTTAAAGTTGTAATTTCATTTCATATTGTATTCTTTCACTTTCAAAGAAATACAAATCCATCAATGCAAAGTTTTGAAGTTCTCATCTTTTCACCTATTCCAATTTCTCTTCTTCACCCATCTCATATTCTTTAGTTAAGTTTTCAAAGTTGCAATTCATTTCCTTTATTATTAATCGCACTCAAAAGATAAAATTTGATTTTCAAAACATAAGGATATTTTCCAACATTGATCTATAAAGATTATTTCTTCCCCGTGGGATCGACCCGTATTTACCACTTTACTCGTATTTTCAAAATCATTTAAGTGAGTGAGTGCGGTTGTATAAATTTTGAAATTTGTGTGGCACGGTATTTTTAAACGACGGGTGTCGAGCGCATTAAATTTTTGGCGCCATTGCCGGGGATGGAATTTTTACATGTTGGGATATTCTTGTGTTTGATGTATATATCTATATATTGATTTTACTACTTTTATTTTGCAGGAAAAAGAAAACAAATCAAAAAAATCAAGGAAAGAGGAAACTCATACCTGAAGCTAAAGAGCAGAAACATAAGAACAGGTTCTGTTTTTCCACTTTCTAAAAAATCCTTACAAAAATCTGAAAAATTCTTGAAAAATCTATAAAAATCATAAAAAAATCAAAACAAAAGAAATTTTTGTGCTGGCTAGATAGGTTCATTAAATAAAAAAAAATACTTGCATCAACATAAAAAAAAATTCATTCCAAGAATAGAAACCACACTCATCATGTTCTAGGTCATACATCATTTAGCATAGAATTTTTCTTTGTTTAATTCCTGTCATTGCATTTTGAAGATTGCGAAGGGCAAGGTACGTTCTACTTATCCGATTATGGCATGCATATTACATAAGAACCCCTTGTTTGAAATTGTGGTGAGCATTTCATTTCAAAATATTCTAAGGGCACTACCTTTAAATAACATAAGGTGGGGATTTCATCACCCTTCCTTAGCCCACAAATCACATTTCCCTTGCATCTTTGTATGGCCTAAACCTTAAATAAAAGTCAGTATACATTTACCTTATGATCACACTGTGATTTTAGTACGATTTGAGTTTACCCTCTTGTGAAAAGCGGTGCCTAAGACAAGACGGTCGGACGGCAAACGCCTTAAGCGGGCTAGTGGTTTGACATAATTAGGTCCCTACGAAAGTAGGGGGAGTCTCCCACTACCCCACCCCTTACCTGGCCAGTGGAAATATTGAGGGTGAACTTAAGTTACACTTTAGTTACTTTGTGAAACCCTATTTGTAGGTCTGAGTCGCATCTAGATCATTAGCTAATTTGTGTTAACTTCTTTGTGTTTGCATAAAAAAATTTTAAAAAAATAAAATAACAATTCCACGCTTATGCAGGAGCACTTTATTCCTTCTACTTACAAACCCTCAACCTGTATTCAACTCCCTGACATTCTTATTGATCAATATGAGATTCGCCCTAGTCTCATCCAGATGCTCCCATCTTTTTATGGGAATCTCAATGAAAATCCTTATAGGCATCTAGATGATTTTCTAGAAGTTTGCTCCCTGATCAAAATTCAAAATTTTAATGATGATGCCCTGAAATTGATCTTATTTCCATTTTCATTGAAAGATAAAGCCAAATGTTGGTTAAGGAGTTTTGGAAATACTATCAGGACTTGGGAAGATATGCAGTTAGAATTTTTGAAAAAAATTTACCCCATAGTCCGGACCAACATAATGAGAAGGGCGATTACAGGATTTACTCAACGTCTGGGAGAGCAAATTCATGAATCTTGGGATAGACTGAATGAGCTAGTAAGTCAATGTCCACACCATGGGTTGCCCAAATGGCAAATTATATTTACATTTTATGAGGGGTTATCCGATTTTGATAGGCAAATGGTGGACATATATTGCGGAGGGGCATTTATGAACAAAGGTGAAGATGAGGCATATGATATGTTTGAAATTTTAAGTGAAAATTCGATAAATCGTGCCTCTATCTCATCTCATCAACAATCTGTAGGACCTGTCAAACAGGCTGAAAACTCAATCCATACTGTTACGGAAGTCTGTGAATTCTGTGCTAGTCTCACTCACCATGTGAGTCAGTGTCCTACTATGGCCCAACTCCCACTGGTCATCCAAGCTCAAGTTCAAAATGTCCTAGGGTTCTCTCAGCTCAAGCATGCTACATTTTCATATGATTATAATCTTGACTGGAGTAATCACCTAAATTTTCCTTGGATGGACCAAACAATCCAAACCATTTGTCTACACTTTCACCCCAAGAAGGCCACGGGCGGCCCCTGTGTCCTCAACTTCAGCTCAACTCATCTCACCCAGATTTCGGATTCAACATTGATACTAGGGGTGATTCACCGGGCCATTGCTTTGAACCTCAAATCATGTACTCTCATTCTACTTATCATGACCCTCCTTCACTATTCAACCAACTCCCTCAATATGTGAATGATGATGATGATGATCTTATGCCTGTCATTTTGACTCAAGATATCACTATTGAGAGTGAGGGGGAGTGCGCATGTAATATCATGATGAAGGAAGGAAAGGAAGAAGGGGGTGACTTCAATGATAATGATGATCATATCACCCCATTCTATGAATGTTTTGAGATTGAGAATACTATAGTAAAGGATAATGGCCCAAACAACTCAATTGATGACATAAATAAATAGGAGGATTACTTTGTAAGTAATAATATTGTTGATTTAATGGAACAAAATTCTGAATATCCTCCTCCCCTGGAAGAACATGATGAAGGGGCCTTATTAGAAAAATTTACATTTCATCTACCGACCCCATTTTTGGAAAATTTGATTGATAATATTCAGTTGAGTGAGGAGTGTGATGAGGGGCCCGTCGTAGAGAGATTCACATTTGATCTGACCTATGATGAAAGGGCCAGACTAGAATCATTTACATTTCCTCTATCCACCCCATTTTTGGGCAATTTGGTTAACAATTCTCAGATGAGTGAGGGGTATGATGAAGGGGTTTCATTAGAAAATTTTAAATTTGATCTAACCCCTGAGGCCTATCCATTGAAGTCTGAATCTGTGAATGAGTTAGTGCTTCCTTCTACTTTGATTCCCCTGTCAGTTGAGCCTCTCCAATTTGAGATTCTAGGACCTGAGGGGGATGTGCCAGCCACATTCATCTTCGATTTAACTTCCTCTCAGGACGACAAGTTGATCAATGCCCTTAAAGTTCATGAGGCTATTACTGAGAGGAACGTGGCTAAAGATGACGATTTTATTCATATGCCACAAGTGCCTGGCCAAATTTCAGTGGAGAAAGTAGTCACTAAAGAGTTAGTCAGGAGAGATGATACAGGACAAGGGGACCAAGGGATTGATATGGTGCAAGGGTTCCACCTCGATCTTGACAAATTACCAATCGATCATTGCTGGATCCCTAAAGCTGAAAATTGGCTCACACACAAGGTTAACGTTAAAATCCATAATGTGCGAGTCCTGCCCCTTTCTAGCCCCGGTCCATACATGTTTACTCTTGTCTTCCAATGGCATAAGGGCTGGAATTTGAAGGAGGACAAGATCACGTGGTGGCTCATTCTGAATGCCACACGTTGGTTAGTGATCAACCTGGTGTCTGGCTGACGACATAAAACTTAGCGCTTCTTGGGAGGCAACCCAAAGTTTAAGTGATTTTTGTGTTGTAATCAGTATTTTTTTTAGGGAAGCTAGATGTGTGCAAGAATTTGAGAGGCCAATTGTCTTCACTGTAGACTTAGCATTTCACATGCACAAGTGCTACTGAATTTTGATTAGAATTTTTAATCATGTACCTTAATTTACTACATAAGGCTAGTATGTGATAATGATTCCAGATTCCTAATCTTTAGTCGATTCTATGAATGATGATTTGGAAATAAGGCATGACTATTTTAAACTCTTGTTAGTCCTTATCTTTTGAGATTATTTGCATTGCTAAGGGACTAGCAATGAGTAAGTTGGGGGGTGTGATAAGTGTGTATTTTTCCATCATAATTCATGTTATTTACATTTTTTATGGGCTTTAATAATAATAAATATGCACTTATCACGCTTATTATTAATTTAGAATAAAATAGTTAATTTTCTAGAATTAAATGATTTTAATAAAGATATTTCCTTATTTAACAAGCACTCAAAATAATAAAAATAAGAAAATACAAAAAATACAAAAAAAAATATATGTGTGGAACTAGGTCAAAAGCCCAAGGATTTGTTCAATAAGAAAAAGAAAAAAATAGAAAAAAATATATAAAGTTATTTGACATTTTTTTAGATTTTCTAAGTTATATATGATATATATAACAATATGTATATATAATATATATATATATTATATAACTATCTAATGTGAATGTGTGTGTGCGTATGTGTTATTTATGCAGGATCGCGGGTTCGATCCCGCAATCTCACGGGGGGGCCCAGTCAACGCGGCGGGGCGGTCAGCTGCGTGAAGAGGAGGAGGCGTGGTCGGCGGGTGCAAAGCGCCACCGGGGGCCACGTGGCGGCAGCACAGGCGGGCGACGCACGCGGCTTTGCCGCGGGTGCACGCGTCCGCCTCTCACACGGTGGGCGGCCGGGCGGCGCAACGCGCCGGAGGAGAGAGAAAGAGAGAGAAAGGAAGAGAGAAAAATACAGAAAAATCCAGAAAAATCAGAAACAAATACCCAAGTGTGCAACACATGTTGGCACATAATTTTGAGTCAAAAATAGCAGCAATTGGTTGTTTACATTGACAAGAGTGTTCATATTTCCTAAGGGGTTGTTATGTAAACCCTATATAAAGGACTTTAAATGTAATGGAAGGAAGAGGAGAGATAGCAAAGAGTTGTAAGCTATGGGTTGCTAAGATTTGTAAGTGTTCTTGAAGTTATTGCTTTGTGACTTTAGTAGGAGAGATTTTGAGAGCTTTATGTTTAAGTTTTGAAGTTTGTGTTAAGTTTGTATTGAATACTTTCATTGTACTCTTAGCCATTTTTGGGTTTTCATAATCAATTTACAAGCTTGTGTGATACTTATTTCAATTTCTTGTCTTCATGCAAGTTGTTCATCTTTAAGTATTCTTCAACTTCTCTTTCTATCAGTTTTTCCAATTCCTTCTAGGTTGAAAGTTATTTCTAATTTTCTTAAGTGCTATTTTATGTGATTACTGTTCATCCGAGTTGATACCTTCTGCCATTTCTTCATTTTGAAGTCTTTCCAATCATAATTTTACTCTGAGTTCTTCATGAACGTTGTTTCTAACTTGTAGATCTAAGTTTTCTTCTTCTACCACTTCTCCAATTTCTTCTTATTTTGTGAGTTAGAATTAATTTGGTACTATTCGGATTTCTACAATTTTACTGTTCATCCGCACCAATATGTCTTGGTTTTTCATATTTTTCACTGTCTTCCTTTCTTTTTCTATTTCTGTGTTCTTCATCAAACTTCTCCATATTTTCATTCTCTACAACTTTCATTTATTTCACTTCTTCTATATCCTTCTAGATTTTAAGTTCTTTTATTTCTTTCAACCCCTTATTTTCAATAGAATTCTGTTGTATTTTCAACTTGTGTTTGTTTCCATTTCTATTCATCCACCTTTCTTCACAAGTTCTTCACACACATCCAAAGCGGTAGTCTTCTTCCAATCATCTCACGGCGTTGACTTCCAAGGCGGAGCGATCTTCATCCAAGGCTCGGTGAGGAAACTACGGCGTTCTTCATAAATTGGCTAAATTTCCTTAACTTTTCCTTTGTTATTTAAAGTTGTAATTTCATTTCATATTGCATTCTTTCACTTTCAAAGAAATACAAATCCATCTATGCAAAGTTTTGAAGTTCTCATCTTTTCACCTATTCCAATTTCTCTTCTTCACCCATCTCATATTCTTTAGTTAAGTTTTCAAAGTTGCAATTCATTTCCTTTAGTATTAATAACACTCAAAAGATAAAATTTGATTTTCAAAACATAAGGATATTTTCCAACATTGATCTATAAAGATTATTTCTTCCCCGTGGGATCGACCCGTATTTACCACTTTACTCGTATTTTCAAAATCATCTAAGTGAGTGAGTGCGGTTGTATAAATTTTAAATTTTGTGTGGCACGGTATTTTTAAACGACGGGTGTCGAGCGCATCACTCGGCCATAATGTAGGAAGAATCTTGGCTGCTATCGCATCAACATTCTGGACCGTGGAAATGCTCTTCACCTTGACCACCCGCCCTTGGATTGGGAATTTCAAACACTGGTGGGCAGTCGAGGGCACGACGTTCAGGCTGTTTATCCATGGACGACCCAGAATATCTTTGAACATTGGGTCTATGTCCAATACATAAAATTCCACGTCCATAACCAAAGGCCCTAGCTCGGCCTGTACGGTCACGACCTTGTGACAAGCACGCCTAGAGTTGTCATATGCTACTATTGTGGTCGGCGTGGGCTTAAGCATACCCTCTGAAATGTTACAGGCACGAAGGGTACTCAATGGACACACATTTATCGATGCTCCTGTGTCCACAAGGACAGACTCCACGGCCACTTTGTTCAAAGAGATGGTAATACACAGCGGCATCTGTCGTGCCTCAGGGGGTGCTAGCTCTGACTCAAAGAATGAAATTGAAGTCCCCTTTGTAATTGTTGCCAACACCATCGGCAAGCTATCTACTCCCACATCCTCACTCACCATAACCTTATGTAGAAACGTTCTCAAAGCATCCTGGTGTAGCGGCGACCTTTTGATCAATTCCAAAACTGAAATCTTGGCCAGCATCCGGTCCAAGTGCTGCAATAGGTCATACTTCGTGCCTAGCACAGGGTCTACTTCTTCTGTATTCGCTGTATGGGAGGGAACTTAGAGGTTGGGTGCAGACGCACCAGAGGAAGGAAAAACCCTTTGGAAGGGACGCCCGCTCCGAAGGGCACAATGTGGTGGCGGCACGGCCTGAGATGGACCCCCGCTTGGCCCGGTGGGGTTGGTGGAAGGCGTAGAAATGGGGGTGAGGATGGCGGAAGTTGGTCTAATGGGCCCTGGTGAAGGGGAGATGGGTGAAGGGTTAAGCGGAGGGGTGATGATGGAGGGTATGGTGGGTGGTGGCGAAAGGACTGGTGGTGTGGAGGGGAATGCGTTGGGCCTGATGGGTGATGCAGAGGGAATAACAGGAGGAGCAGTGGTCAGAACGGCGGGCCTAAGAATGGGGGGGATAGCAGGTGCGGGGGAATGGTTGTGGTGGAAGGCCAAAAGCTGTGCGGGGGTTTCATCATCAAAAGTCCACCCAGCATTGGGGGCTGGGTGCTGAACAATGTTCACCTGGGCCGGTGTCGGCGGCTGTTGTTGTTGTTAGTGAGCGGGTTGATGTACTGGCATGGGATTCTGATAGATCCCAAGGTCCTGTTGTTGTTGTTGTTGCTGGGGTTACTGTTGCTGTTGGGGTTGTTGTTGCTGTTGTTGCTGGGGCGCCGCCTGCTGCGGCCTGGCTTATCTCTGCCTCTGCTTGATGTCTTCGATCAACTGGTGCATCTGGGCCCAATCAATCCTCTGGTCCTTGTGTAAATCATACACAAGATCTCTAAACTGATAGCACCGCTCTATTGTGTGCCCGGGCTGCCAATGATATATGCAATATCGGGACAGATCGGCGGCCGGATTCCAATTCTGACGCTCCGGAGGTAGTTGAATATCACCAGTATACATCAAAGCAGAGAAAATATCGGGCAAAGTCTCATGAAGAGGAGGGTAATGGGTCCTCTTTGGGCTCGGTCGAGCAGGTCCATAAGCGGCAGGTGGAGGAACATTATTGTATTGTGGCGGCCGCTGAGGCTGTTGGGGTGGTGGTGGTTGTTGTTGCGGGTATTGAGGGACCTGGAAAGTGGGTTGGGGAACTTGTGGAGCGGCGAACTGGGGGTTACGTGGTGGCTGGGGGAAGCGAGGTGGAGCGGCTTGGTGGGGAAATTGAACAGCCTAGACCAGCTCGTTGATCTACACTCCCTCAGTGACGGGGCCCTGGGATTTTCTGGCGGCTTTAGGTTTCTGGGCCTCAAATAGTGAATGAATAGGGGAGTCTTTGAATTGGGTTTGTATGAACCGAGCTCTACTGTATAACTGGTGCATATTCGAAATGTCATTCATTGCCAAGATATTTCTGAATGTCGGGGTGGCATTGGAGATCAATAATTTAACTTTCTCTTCTTCCGGGATTTGCCCGGGCACACGTGAGGCCATCTGCCTCCATCGATCTGCATAGGTTGCAAAATCTTCTTCTGGCTTCATCTTTTCTGCTACCAGGTCGGTAAAGGAATACTCGGGACCGACCCGATCTTGGAACCTCTGGATGAATCTCTCCTTGACTGTCTTGAAATTCTCGGCCTCCTCCATAGGCAAAGTATAAAACCATTCCAGGGCGACCCCTTCCAATGATCGGCAGAACAAGTAAGCCATGAGGCGATCGTCATGCTGCAACTGTGCTGACTCGTAAAGAAACTCTCGAACATGAATGAACGGGTTGCTGTTCCTGTCATATTTTCGGTACACGAAGAGCTCGGATTGTGGAGGAAAACGAATGTCCCTGAAGTTAGGAATAGGGACGTCAGCCAAAGATTACGGGCCAACCCGCTTGTGAAGGAGGTCAATTTGTTGCTGCATAGCAGCCCATTTAACGAGAATTTCCCGTTCCCGGGATGGAAGAGAAGGAGCAGGAGGAGTAGTACCTGGATACGTAGCCAAAGGAAAAGCTGACTGAGGGGGCGGCCCGTAAGATGGGTAATGGGCCAGGGAAGGGCCCACATCCGCATGAGCCAGTTGGGCGGCCCATGGTTGCAATCGAGTAAAGTTTGTCGGGGCTACGAGAGCCTGCGACGATGGAGAAATAGTGACATAGGGATCAGGGTAAGGAACAAAGGGGATTTGAGACTTCCCCCTATCGAGCGGCTAATGGGCCGAGGTAGAAGCCTGGCCCATTTCCATACTGGAGTATCGAAGGATCTGTGATGGGGGCATCTCTCGTCCTTCCCATTTTTCCACAGCTCAGATTGTTCAACGGCATGGTTCCATTGTGTCCGTCACATTTTTCTGAGTCGAGTCATGTAATTTTCTTATTTTATTTGAGTCATATCATTGTAATTTTCCTTTTATTTGAGTCATGTACCTAGGTTAATGAGTCATTTACCTAAAATGTTTGTCAATAGGTTGATTAGGCTAGCTAATGGGCCCAATCCATTAGGATAGGTCCATGGGCGCCCCCTACCCCTTGGATATTTGTCATTGTGTCTAGAGTCAGGGACTTTTTGTAAAATTTGGGTTGCCTATATAAAGGACCCCCATCTCCCCATTTGAAGTTAATCAATCAATGAATGAAATCTGAGAATTTAGTCCAACCTAATTATTTTTGTGGTGAGAAGCCATTAGAGTGGAGTGAGAAGCTCCCCTCCCCTGTCTCTCTCCACTCTCTCTCACTCTCTCTCTCTAAGAAGAGGAGGGCGCCCCCTCTCTCTCTCCTCCCCTCCCTCTCTCTCCTCCACATCATCAAACCTCTCTCTCCCCCTCATTATTCATCCTCCCAACTACCCCCAACCCTCATTACTCCACCCCTAGTCCCAAGAGACCCTCCACCAATCCATACTCCACCACCCAACCACCAACTACCCAATCTCCTTCCCTAAGCACCCTTTCATCTCCCAAGGGAGAATTCCCCACTCCCCAAGCACCCCTTCCCTTCCCCAACACAACCCCTCTCATCCCCAAGAAAAAAAAAATTAATCCCACCCTTAAAACCATTTTCAAATATCATTTCCCTCTTACCCACCATCCCAAGTTCACAGCTCCTCTCTCACCAACTATAAACACCCCATTCCAGCCCCCATTCTCCCCTTCCCAAACCTTGGAACACCCCCTCCTAGACCCCCTCACAGCTAGAGGTTGCCCCCATACACATCCACCTCATTTCCCTCCCATATACCCCATTTTCCCCCATCATCTTCAACCTGCAGTTCTTAGTTCCGAGGAAGCAGAGAAGCTGCGGATTGTAGAGGCTGGCCTGTCGTCTCCTCGACAAACCTGGTAGCAAGTTCTATATTTCTAGAAATATCATCAAGTCAGCTTCTCAACCATGGTGGTCTCGTCCCTGTCCGAGTTTGTAGCTGCCCGGAAGAGCCATCTTCGCCAGACTGCACTTCTTCCTCCTGACAGTCAACCTAAAGCATCGTTCAGAGACTGCCACGGCCATCCTCCTAAGGATATGGAGGCGGGACTTGGCTGGGAGCTTTTACAACGAGCCTACTTCGAGGAACTAAAAGCGGAATCCCGTTCGGCATTTGGAGCTAAGATTTAACAATTTTATCCTCCAGGTGCGCAGTTCTATCTCCTCTAGAACAGAACCGACCCCTGTCCACTATTCGAGCTCTCCCTGTCTTCTCCAACATCCTCTGGCATCCCCGTTGGTCTCGTTTCGAAGAGGACTCAACAACGGTTCCAACGACTTCAACCACGCCTGATTCCAAGATCTCGAGCGTCTATAGTGTCTTCGTCTTCCAGCTGCAGTGGTGCTGAGAGAGTCAGAACCAGAACTCAGGGTACCTGTTCGCACCTCTGCCCCGACCAGCACAGTCAACGAGGAAATTCCACAAAATTTGGACGTCTTTCGAGGTCACCTAAGAAGATTCTCCAACTGCTCTCATCACCAACAAAATTCGAGAGTGGCTTCAGCGGCATCAACTTCAACTGTCTGTCTCTGGTTCCTCAGAACGGGCAGAGTCGGCAACCTCCATCGTTTAGCTTCTATTTTAGTCTTTTGCCTCCCCGCTTGGCCGGCTGAGCGCCCCTCCCTGCGTGGAGGTATATTTTGGTTGTAATCCAATTCCCCACCCCTAGTCCAACCCCCTTGCAAGGGGCGTAGTGCATGTAATTTGATTTAATCAGGTTGAAGCTTCATCGGTGCAGCGTGTGGGTGCATACCTACGCCTCCCCGCTCGCCATCATCTCCGACCGGGATCGGCGTCTTCACGCTGATCAGGTGAGCTTCTGGCCCCCCTCCCTTTGCTGGTTAATCTTGCTTAATTAGTATTACTTCTTAACTCCGTCGGACGGTGAGTGAGTGCCCGTTTCGAATTTGCTTATATTTGAGTGGCTACCACGGGTGAGTTGTGAGAGTGACCCTTCAACCCATGCCTTTGGTGTTCTGACCGCCCGTGAATTTGGGAAACCTCTGGCCCTTAGGGGTCCTCCCTAAGCCAGCCATACCCTTGGAAACCTCCGGTCCAACCTCAGACCCTCACCCCATTACCGGTCCACCTACGGACCCGAGTGTGCCAAACGCGAGTGAGTCCGCTTGTGTGACATTGCCAAGTCGTTGCGTTGCTTGCAATTTAGGTCCTAGTTTGTGTCACATCAATTGGTATCAGAGCAAGTCATTGACTTGTCTCTACAAGTCAGGTCCTAGGGCACGCTTGCATTGGAGTCATCTTCAGTCCGACCCTTGCATTTATCTCCCCGATCATCATGGACACCTCCTACTTAACCTACTGGCCACCCATGGACTACATTCTAGATGATGATATTACCTTTGACGGATCTCGTCCTAGTGATTATGTTAGGTGGGAGGCTAACATGGAAAGGTACTTTGAAAAGACTTGGGTATATGGTCCCGCGAGAGTCCGCAAGGCCAAGTGACGATTTCGGGGTCAAGCCAAGAGTAAGTGGGAACACATAGAGGGATTAAGAAGGGTTATGGGGCAAGAGCACATTTCTTCATGGGATGATATGAAGGAGGAACTTAGAAAGATCTACGCTCCCTGACATTCCCCTTCCTATCCGAGGAGCACTACCACTCCTCTATGTCCACCCGGCCAACTTGAGACCACCATTAGGCCTCCTCCCCCTCCACTCCCAACAAATTCCCTCTCAACCATCACCACTACACTTCGCCACCAAATCCTATCCCTTAAGACCCAACTAATCCAAGCATCCACCTCCCCACCTAACCCCATGAGGATACCCACACCCCACCCAAAACACTCTTCCACAAACCTCACTATCTAAACCCAATTGGCCCCCACTTCCACCCCTCCACAACCGGCCGATCCCAAGGGGAAGAGACCCCTAACCGACCCGGTTTCCCCAATAAGGACCACCACTCACCCCATTCTCACCATTCAAACCCACGTGGACCCCGTGTCCACCCCTCCACCTAGGCCCATGACGGCAACCATCCCCCAACCCACAATTCCCCACAAAACCCATACTCCACAAGCCCCCTTGGTCCCCACCACTACCCCTCCATCTTCCCCTATAAGGGACACTCCCCCCAAGATCGACCAACCCAAGCCACCCCAACCAACCCATCTCCCACTCCCTCCCCCAAAACTCTCATGTCCTAGGCCTCCACTACTTCCCTTACCAATCCCAACCCGAGTCCAACCTTGCCCACCACCCCGGGTGCGCCATGCACCAACCATCATCACCCTGCCACCAAAAGACCCTCTCACCTCCTTGGAGGAGGAACCCATACCCGACCGTATAGTGGTGAACACTCCGGACCCTATCCCCACCACGGAGACCACCCATGTCCAAGTGGAAGAAGAAACCTCACATGGTGGCCTTCACCTTACACCACCCTCTCTAGTTGGCGCCAAGCTCATCTTAGGAGAACCCCTTATTAGTTGGCTAAAGGAGAGCCCAATAAGAGAGATCACAGCCCACGATTTCCCTCCCATGAAGCAAAACCTTCCCATAGTGCCCTTCTTCTCCTATCATACCACCATCCAATCATCTTATCAAGTGGAAACCTTAGGGGACCTTCTCAAGGGCTTAGCATGGCAATTAGAGTTGACCAACATGTTGACCCCAATGGTCGAACAACCTAAGAGCCTTAACCTCTTACACCTATGCATCGGGTCGATCACCTCGGTATACACCATTAGTTGCTACACTAGTGACCTCCTTCTATTCCTCCCCACACCCGATGAGCCCAACCTTCTCCTCAATTTGGAGCTTCTTATATCGGGTAGAAAGCCAAACCCTCCCCTTATGTCCGACCCACCCATCAAGAACTTCGACCCAATTGTTTCATTAGAGGAGGATGACCCACCACCATTTGGGGATCTTGAGGACATGGAGCTCCTCCCCCTTGGTAATCCATTTTATGATCCCTATGATCCATTCCAATGAGAGTCAAGGAACCCGTGTGACCCAACCACCTTATCCACCACTCACCTTTCCCTACCCCAACCCACCATGTTTGATCTAATCCACCCCATCCTAGACCTAGGTTACACCATGGGAACCATGACTATGGGCGATATACACCTAGGGATTGAGGAAATACCCCACTTCATGATATCCACCTTCTTAGACCCCTTTGATCCATTCCAATGGAAGTTCAAAAGCCCACATATAGGAGACATCTATGGCACAAAAATGCATGAGTCTTGGCTTACAAAACTACTTGGCATGATTTATAAGTTGGGTACATTCATTCATCTCACCCACATGTCAAGTAGGAAACATGAGTGGTCTATATTTGGATGTAATGGTCCACCTTCATTCATCATGGGTTATAAGCATGTCAAAGGCATCTACGGATGTCCGGGTCCCCCGATATTTACCACCACTATGCATGACAGATTCACCTACGGGTGCCCCGGCCCTCTTAGGTCCATCAAGGTTTACATAGCCACATTGCATGATAGGTCCACTTATGGTTGCCCCGGTCCCCCTTTGCATACCACACACTTCCCACCCACACCGCACCATAGCTCTTGGCATACTTATTCAAGCAAGCATCTAGCAACGGACGGTGAGGTTCATAATGAGCGGGCAAAAACTCACGAGTGCCACTTTGGATTCCCAATAGGCAACCTTATGATGGTGGCTTTGGAATGGCTCTACCTTAGGGTCACCTCCAAATCGAGGGCACGAGGACTTGGACCTTCCATGTTCCGAGTGGCATTGGCAACCTGGCTTACGGGTTGGATTTATCGATGGGATTTTGGGATATACCCCACTTTTCACGTGGCGGATCTAGCACCCTCTAAGGGCACAGCGGTGGATCCCAGTGAGCACCTTGAGCCTACCCCCACCTTTGTGAGTGACACCCTCGGAGAGTCTCTACATATCAGCTTGAGAGTCTGACGTGTACACACGGAGGTAATACTAGGCAAGCAGGGTACCATCGCCAGCAACAGGGTGTGCCCGAGCCACCTTGAGAGGATGAAGAGCAGTCCCCCGGCTAAGAACGCGAGGTTGAGTTTGGAGGTTGTGGCTCGCCCGGAGCTGCATTGGAGCACCTCTTCCCCGGCGGACCCATACTCGACGGAGTCAAGTTCTTCGCACCCCGGGGGTATGATGGGGGCATCTCTCGTCCTTCCCATTTTTCCACAGCTCCGATTGTTCAACGGCATGGTTCCATTGTGTCCGTCACATTTTTTTGAGTCGAGTCATGTAATTTTCTTATTTTATTTGAGTCATATCATTGTAATTTTCCTTTTATTTGAGTCATGTACCTAGGTTAATGAGTCATTTACCTAAAATGTTTGTCAATAGGTTGATTAGGCTAGCTAATGGGCCCAATCCATTAGGATAGGCCCATGGGCGCCCCCTACCCCTTGGTTATTTGTCATTGTGTCTAGAGTCAGGGACTTTTTGTAAAATGTGGGTTGCCTATATATAGGACCCCCCATCTCCCCATTTGATGTTAATCAATCAATGAATGAAATCTGAGAATTTAGTCCAACATAATTGTTCTTGTGGTGAGAAGCCATTAGAGTGGAGTGAGAAGCTCCCCTCCCCTATCTCTCTCCTCTCTCTCTCTCTCACTCTCTCTCTAAGAAGAGGAGGGCGCCCCCCTCTCTCTCTCTCCTCCCCTCCCTCTCTCTCCTCCACATCATCAACCCTCTCTCTCCCCCTCATAATTCATCCTCCCAACTACCCCCAACCCTCATTACTCCACCCCTAGTCCCAAGAGACCCACCACCGATCCATACTCCACCACCCAACCACCAACTACCCAATCTCCTTCCCTAAGCACCCTCTCATCTCCCAAGGGAGAATTCTCCACTCCCCAAGCACCCCTTCCCTTCCCCAACACAACCCCTCCCATCCCCAAGAAAAAAAAAGTAATCCCACCCTTAAACCCATTTTCAAATATCCTTTCCCTCTCACCCACCATCCCAAATTCACAGCTCCTCTCTCACCCACTGTAAACACCCCATTCCAGCCCTCATTCTCCCCTTCCCAAATCTTGGAACACCCCCTCCCAAACCTCCTCACAGCTAGAGGTTGCCCCCATACACATCCACCTCATTTCCCCTCCCATATACCCAATTTCCCCCCATCATCTTCAACCTACAGTTCTCAGTTCGGAGGAAGCAGAGAAGCTGTGGATTGCAGAGGCTAGCCCATCGTCTCCTCGATGAACCTGGTGGCAAGTTCTATATTTATGGAAAGATCATCATGTCAGCTTCGCAACCGTGGTGGTCTCGTCCCTGTCCGAGTTTGCCCGGAAGAGCCATCTTCGCCAGACTGCACTTCTTCCTCCTGACAGTCAACCTAAAGCATCGTTCAGAGACTGCCACGGCCATCCTCCTAAGGATATGGAGGCGGGACTTGGCTGGGAGCTTCTACAACGAGCCTACTTCGAGGAACTAAAAGCAGAATCCCGTTCGGCATCCGGAGCTAAGATTTATCAATTTTCTCCTCCAGGTGCGCAGTTTTATCTCCTCTGGAACAGAACTGACCCATGTCCACTATTCGAGCTCTCCCTGTCTTCTCCAACATCCTCTGGCATCCCCATTAGTCTCGTTTCGAAAGGGATTCAACAATGGTTCCAACGACTCTGACCATGCCTGATTCCGAGCTCTCGAGCGTCCGTAGTGTCTTCGTCTTCCAGCTGCAGTGGTGCTGAGACAGTCAGAACCAGAACTCAGGGTACCTGTTCGGGCCTCTGCCCCGACCAGCACAGTCAACGAGGAAATTCCAAAAAATTTGGACGTCTCCTGGGGTCACCTACGAAGATTCTCCAGATGGTTTCAATGCCAAAAAAATTCGGGAGTGGGTTCAGCGGCATCAACTTCAACTGTCTGTCCCTTGTTCCTGAGAACGGGCAGAGTCGGCAACCTCCATCGTTTAGCTTCTATTTTAGTCTTTCCCCTCCCCGCCTGGCCGGCTGAGCGCCCCTCCCTACGTGGAGGTATATTTTAGTTGTAATCCAATTCCCCACCCGTAGTCCAACCCCCTTGCAAGGGGCGTAGTGCATGGAATTTGATTTAATCAGGTTAAAGCTTCATCGGCGCGGCGTGCGGGTGCATACCCACGCCTCCCCGCTCGCCATCGTCTCCGGCCGGGATCGGCATCTTCACGCTGATCAGGTGAGCTTCTGGCCCCCCCTCCCTTTGCTGGTTAATCTTGCTTAATTAGTATTGGTTCTTAACTCCGTCGGACGGTGCGTGAGTGCCCGTTTCGAATTTGCTTATATTTGAGTGGCTACCACGGGTGAGTTGTGAGAGTGACCCTTCAACCCATGCCTTCGGCGTGCTGACCGCCCGTGAATTTGGGAAACCCCTGTCCCTTAAGGGTCCTCCCCAAGCCAGCCATACCCTTGGAAACCTCCGGTCCAACCTCGGACCCTCACCCCATTACCGGTCCACCTACGGACCCGAGTGTGCCAAATGTGAGTGAGTCCGCTTGTGTGACATTGCCAAGTCGTTGCATTGCTTACAATTTAGGTCCTAGTTTGTGTCACATCAATCTGAGGGCGAGTGGGAGTAAGGTAAATGGGGGCCACAGAGGTGGTCCCAGCAACAGATGATGAAGTGGCAACAACAGTCATGCCATGAGAAGGAACTGAAATCGGGGCATCGGCCCCCTGCAAGGCTTGTCGGATGAGATGGAGCTGGGTTGGGTCCAGCTGGGCCATCATGTTAAGAATCTGATTGGCCGGATTCTGAATGGATGGATTTGAAAGAGAGGGTTGGGAACCCTCACCAAGAATGGTCGGGAGCGGAGGGGCAGTCCCCTCTCCTCCCTGCATATGGGTGACCCTAGGCGGGTCCTCAAGAAGGCAGTGAGGAAGGGAATCCTCGTGAGACTAAGAGAAGTCGTATGACGACATAGGAGATGATGAATCAAACAAAGGATTGAAGTATGAATGGAAATGAGAACTGACCCTAGGAGGTGATCCTGAAGGAAAGAAACAACCCCACATACACTAAACAACTAAGACTAGGGCAAACAATCCTAACTAAAGCAACCTCAAACAAACAAGCATCCAATGGGGAGGAGAGATAAGAAGAGAATCAAGCACATGAGCAACCAAGTTGTCAAATGATGCACGATAATTTTTAAATTCCTATTGTAGGACCTTAGTGGATTAATTAGTATATGAATTCGCTCGACCACAAGGTACCTAACCAGCAGGGGAAATGAGGAACTGGGTGACTCTACGGGGATCTCTCACTCGCGGATGCAAACCCTAGACTGGGGGTGGATACGGTACAACCTGCCCGGCGTCCGTGTGGGCATCCACGGGTCACGGGGGCTTACGGAGGTCCTCAGCAAGGTCCCTAGTCGGCTCCAAGGAATATGGAGACGTGAGGAAACCCTACCTAGGTAGGAATGCAACTACTATGAAAGAGGTGGATGCTCCTATGTGCACCGGAGTGCATGCAAAATCTAGCCTAGCAACTATCAAGCAATGATCAACCAAATATATAAGCAATAAAAACAATCATGCAACAATGATATGGGAGCAGGGGGAGATCAATAACTGGCACCAAAGATCATGAATATGATGGAATATGGTAATCTAAAATGAACTACGAGTGCACTGCAGCACCACAAGGACGGTCTGTATGAGACCGCTCTAAGGGACAGACGGTCTGTACAGGACCGTCTAAGCCACAGAGCAACTGAACAGCAGAATAACTGTAGGAAGAATCATAGAGTGCTGGAAATATGGGACGGTAGAGATGAGGAACATACCACGAAGAACAGTCTGTGGACAGCCGTGTACTCTCTGGGACGGATCTCCAACAGCCGTGCACCTACAATCAGAACAGCCAGAAGCGTACCTATGCCAAGAATATAGATGGCAAAGAGAAGGCCGTTTAGCAGGTCAGACGGTCGATGGGAGGCCGTCTGTGACAGAACGTTGGCAGGCGAACTGGCGTTGTTCGTAGGGGGGACGGTGGACGTGCAGCCGCACAGGTGATGAACGGCTCTGGGAGAGCCGTTCACGTTCTAGAGGGCAGAAAACGCACCCAACCTGCAATCACTCCTAGAAATAGGCTAACATAGTGAAAAAGAGGTCAGCAAATCACAAGCACGATGGGCACTAGGGGTCCCACCGTGATCGCCACAAAAGAAGGGTGTAGATATATTTTCTCCCTCCCATACGTTCCTTCCAAGTGTCTTCCCAAGTCTATTCTACCACCTCCACATGAGGAACAAATGAAGGCAGAGGAAAAGGGGAAGTGTAACAAACCGTGATCGCCACCAAAGCGCCGAACGTGATGAACACGCCGTGCCTTGGAAAGAGGAAGAGACACTCGCCTGGTTGCAGCGCTGGGAAGATGAGCGGTTCAGGGAAAACAGCTTATATCTAGCACGGTCTTACGATAGACCACCTAAAGACGCTGCAGAAGGTGCAGGATGAAGGACTCCTGACTGTTGAACGGCTCTATTACGACCGCACGTCCTCTCGAACGGACCGTAGAGCGCCGCGCAAGACCACCGAGCTAGAAGTCGCAAAGGGGTCCAACCTCCACCCTATCCAGCCGGCCAGAGGGTATGGGCCTCGTGCTAGGGATTGCTGACCTGCAAAATGACATAAAAACACAAAGAAACAACCTATATTAGAACTGAATGGTGTAGTAAATGTCAAAACAATAAGGAATGAATGTGACTAAGTGGAAAAGGGGATACCTGGGGGATTTTAAACCCCTAGGGTGTCAAAAATGCAGGTGGATGTGTGCATGGCAATGAGAATGAAGAAGAACGTGGGAAGAAAGTAGTGAAAGTAATGCATGCAATGACCAAAGGTGACGAAACCTATCAAACACAAAAGACTCAAAACTCGACTACTCCTTGAACCAGAGGCTTGTATGGACGTAAGAAGGCCTCCCTCCTTGGTGCTAGGTCGCTCAAGAATGCGGCAGGGCTTCGCCGTCGACCAAAAATCTCCCCCCCCCCTTTTCCAACTCGGCCTTTAGGGTCTATTTATAGAGCCTAGAAAGCCCAGCTCGAAATTAGGGTTTCCAATAGATATTAATTCAAGATATCAAAAGATAAAGTGAAGATAATATCCTCAGCTTTCGTTAGGATCAAATCTTATCCGATTTGGTTGAGAATCCACGGAGAAAACTGAGGACAAAGTTGAGGGTTTAACCACGAATAAAAGGGATAAAAATCGGTTGAAATTCAACAATCGATGGGATGAACGGTCTTACGATAGACCGCTCAACTGGATGGGCGGCCATCTATTGGCCGTCCAACCCTGTCGGTGGAAATTCAAAATAAATCATCAATAATCCAAATTATCCGTTGGACTGACCGAATCCTTCGCCATTGGACTCTCAGAGATGAACGGCTCATATTCGACCGTTCAAAGGTAGAGCGGCCAAAGACTAATCGTTCTAGCCTAGTCGGTGGAAAATCAAAATACATAAGATAATTAGATAATTATCTTAAAACCAGCGGCGTTAGGACTCTGGAGAGATGAGCGGTCACAATCCTTCTGTCCATCAAGTTGAACGGCTAGGAGAGGCCCGCGTAAGTGCTTGTCGGTGGAAATTTAGAAATTTAACCAAATTACTCCAATATATATGGACGACCCACGATCAACCGCACATGGATTGAGCGGTCAGGTATGAACCGTACATTCACTTGGGCGTTGAAACTCATGGAAAAGTCCAATCAACCGAAACCAAGGCTCGTTAAGCCATGAATCAACTTGGACCTGACCAAGGAGGGAGGCTACCCATAAAACTGGCCCAAAGCACGCCTGAAAACAACCCCAACGAGTGATGGACAACTTGAGGCATCAACAAATGGGAGTACAAGGAACGACTCGACTTATCGATAAAAAATGGGTGTCAACAGATTGCTGGCTGGTGGATCTGCACAGAGGCAGATTATGTAGATCGGGGGAAATAAATGGTAAACGAAGGTAAACAACAGAGGACAAATGGAAATTTTTTTGTAGAGGCTGGGGTGGACGTGGGGAACTCACCCTCCAATTTTCAACACGATCTGAGCTTCTGATTGAGAGCTAAAAATCACGAACTAGGCTTTTATCCTGATGTGGATAGAACTCCGGCGGGTTGGCAGTTGCGGCGCGACGGCGGCTCGATGGCGGCGACAGCAATGGAGATGAGCTTCTCACTCATAGGGGAACTGATAGAGAGGAATCACACCTCAGAAGAAGGGCTCTCACAGCTACAAGGAAGGGGGAAGAGAGAGAGGGGTGTGCACCTTGCTCCTCTTGGCAAATTTTCACAATTTTCATTCATTAAATTCTATCAAAAATGGAAAATACATGGCTTTTATATGAAATGGACACCCTAGGTAAATGACCAACCTTACCCTCAGATTTAGGATTAAGGAGGAGTACCTTGGGGATGCCAAAACTCATTTTTCCCATGTGGTCAAAGCTAAATAAACAAATTAGCCTAATAAGGCCAAAACAAGGGGCGCCCTCCTCATGGGTCAATTTTGGCAACTTGGGCCAAAGACCAACCAATTGGCCCATGGTCCCTTGACTAGCCTATGGGGCCTTCCAAGCTAGGAAGCCCATGAGAGAGGGAAAAGCCCAATTGGGCTTTAAGTGGCCTTAAGGTCCAATATGAAGGCCTTAAGGTCCAATATGAACAACACCCCTTAATGGACTCTAAATGAACTTACCCCTTAATAGACTCTAAATGAACTTGATCCAATGGCTTATTAATAGCCTTACATAGGAGCCTAAATAAAACCCAAACAATCACACATTACATACCAAGTTCCATATTACACAAATACATTCCACACATTTAATGAAGAAGCCCTGATGCCCCATCAAGAATCCACACTGACTCCCAATTGGTCGCCAGCCAGGTCAACGGTGACTACGAAGTTCGGGAAGCACCGATGGTCAGATACCTCCAACTGGTAAGAGGAATAGCCCCATTATTCGAGAGCTTTCAGGTTATCCAGATCACTCGGGAGGAAAACTCCCGAGCAGACGCCCTATCTCGATTGGCCACCTCTGTTGCCCCGAAAGGTACACGATCAGTTTTTCTTAAAGAGCTAGAATGATCGAGCATGGAAGCAGAACTCATGACCGTTGACCAAGCATTACCGAGCGACTGGCGAACCCCATTTATATCCTGGCTCTGAGATTCTCGAGAGCCCTCTAAACCTCGGGACGCTCGAAGACTGAAATATCAAGCTCGACACTTCGTCATCTTGGACCATGCTTTATACCAAAGGTCTTTTTCCGATCCCCTCCTCAAGTGCCTCGGTATCGAGGAAGTCGGCCGAGCAATTCAAGAGGTCCACGAAGGCGTCTGCGGCGCACATCAAGGAGGAAGAGCGCTTGCCAAGATCTTGTTGCGGCAAGACTACTGGTGGCCCTCTCTCCCACGTGACTGCTCAGCCTACGTACAGAGGTGCAATCGATGCCAACGTTTCGATCATCTGGTCCATGCTCGTCACCCTTACAGAGCCATACCCTTTTGCTCGGTGGGGGATCGACATCCTAGGGCCGTTTCTCACGGCCCAAGCCCAGAAGAAGTTCATCATCATCGCCATTGATTATTTTACAAAATGGATTGAAGCCGAAGCCACCGCTAAGATTACCAAGTCGATCGTGTGGGGCTTCGTGTGGAAGTCGATCATCTGTCGTTTTGGCATGTCCCGAGTGATTGTGAGGGATAATGGTCGGCAATTTGATTCTCATTACTTCAGGAACAAATGTGCCGACCTTCATATTCGCAACCATTTCACTTCGGTAGCCCACCCTCAGGCTAACGGACTGGTCGAAAATGCCAACAAAACTATACTAAAAGGCAATAAGGCCAGGCTCCGTAAGGCCAAGGGCAACTGGGTCGAGGAATTTCCAAGTGTACTATGGTCGTACCGAACCACCCCAAGAACCGCCACCGGTGAGACTCCTTTCCAGTTGGTGTACGGCACAGATGCCGTGATTCCTTTGGAAGTCAGTAGCCCATCTCTCCGAGTCATCAACTTCTTGCCTGAGGCAAACGAGCAGAAACTGCTAGAGAACCTCAATATGGCAAGCGAGATAAGAGAGATCGCGAGCATCTGAGCCATGGGATATCAGCTACGCCTTACTCAATATTACAACGCCAGAGTCCGGGACAGACTTTTCCATCCAGGAGACTTCATCCTGAGAAAAGCCGAAGCCTCTCGACCACTGGAGGCAATGGGGAAGTTGGCCCCTAACTGGGAAGGCCCCTACCGAGTGGTCGAGATGCTCAGGAAGGGGGCATATGGATTGTCTACCATGGAAGGAACGCCTATCCCCCAGACATGGAATGCGACAACATTACAAAAGTTCTACTTTTGAGCTTTTCACAGACATGTAAGCAACAAATGGCAATAATTTTCCTTTCATCAATGTCTCTTCATACATCAGATAGGCCATAGCGAATACAGTGCGCATCAAAAAACAAAAAGACTACATCCATTGATACTACAACACAAGTTGATAACTCGGTGCAAACATGGATGGCACCCTCAGGCTGAGCCACTGACTCTACCCAGTGTAGAAACTGGCTCGGATAACAGGGCAGCTGACCTCATTCGCTCAAGAAACTCAGAAACGAATAAAAAAAAGAGGTATCAGAGGAAGAAAAGGAAGGAAAACAAGAGAAGGTCTCCTCTGCCAACTCTTTGGAAGGAGGACGGAAGCCGAATAGAAAGCAAGCACCTCCAAGTGATGCAAGCAAGGATAAAGGCATCCTCCAAAGAGTGAAAGAAGAGGGAAGAAGTTGGTTGAAGAGAAAAAGAGGGAGAAAGGGGGTGGCGGGGAAGGAAGAGGAGGGAGAAGTGGGCCAAGGTGAGGAAGGAGCAGGGCGAGGCCGCCGTGTCGGACGCCCTACTTCCTTGAACCTCCCTCCGCTTCTACGTTCCTCATAAGATGGTGGCGGCGGTCCGACGGTCGGGAACAGGCATGCTGCTACGTGCTGTCCCTTCTTGCACGCTGCCCGCCCGTCGTTGTCCCTTCTTCCACGCTGAAGTAGCACGAACACCTACGGCGGTCACCAAGATCATTGTCTTCCGCATCGCCTTCCATGTTTCTCTAATAACTCCCCAACACGGAGACAAGCAGTTTGCAAGAAGGGAGAAAGAGGAAGAACGGCAACAAAAAAAAGCCTTAAGCGTTGAAGAGAGGAGGAGGAGGCGCCACCCAGGACCCTTCTTATAGGCCGAAGGAACGCTTGCCTAAATTACCCTCCCCTCAAAAAAATGCGAAGGGCGGCAACCCTTCCCCAAGGGGCAGTTGCTCTCCCTCCAATGACCTTTCCCCTGGGACGCACAAAATGGCAAGCCATTCAAGGCATAGAAAGTCAGAAAGACGACAGTACTGCGATAGTCTCCGCATGCAAGATATCCCCAAATAAAGATCCCCACCTTTTTAGCAACTGCAGATACGGTGGTCAAATCATGCCAAAGATAGTAAGAAATAGTCAACTCTATATTAAATATTACTGCCATTACATATTACAAGAGCCAACCTTACAAAAAAGGGGGACAAAAGAGTTGGCGCATCAAACCCGTTTTCCTCCTAGCCTATGGAACCAGGAGGACTCTGAGAGGGCCATAGCCTTTCTTGAGGTTCGGCAACTGGAGGATCCTCAGCGCGAGGGGATCTGCCCCCGGTATCCTTGGCGACGGCCGGTCTAGACATTGACCCCACTTGTGTGGGAACTACCTTGACCGCGTGCCCTCTAGAGGTAACCAGGGTTGGCGATCCCTCTACCGAGCTATAGGCATCCCCACTGTCTCCTTCATTCGACGTCAAAGAGGAAGAATCCGTAGTATCCACGTCCGAGTCATAGCGTTGCCCGGAAGGAAAGATAAGCTCGTTGGACACCTGCTGCTGGGCCTCGATGGTAACCCTGGGAAAATCCCTTCCGTAGCCCCCGACGGTAGCCTGGCTCATAATATGAAAAGGTGGCCTTCTCGAGAGCTGCGTGGTATCCCTCTGAACCTCTGTACCGCTCGATTGCCCCCGCCTCGGCTCGCTCAGCCCCCACCTCAAGCTCGGCTATTCTCTGCTCGACTTCGAGCAACTTCCTCTCGGTCATGAAAAGCTTCGCCTCAGCCTCAGTCCGCGCGACCTCGGCTTCCTCCCGCACACGCTCGGCCCCCCGGACTTGGTTGCTAAGCTCCTCCCGCTCGGCCCTCCACTGCTCGGAGCGCTCGACTTGAGATTGACGCTCCTCTTCTAGGAGCTCGCTCTTCAGGTCGGCCATATAGCGAGCCTGGGTCAGCTTACCGACCAGTGTCCGAGCCTCCTCTTGGCTCGACAGGAGCTGGGCCTGAAACGAGGTGGCCTCCCGCCGAGAGACTTTAAGCTCGAAAGTCAATTGACTGATCTTTTGGTCAGACTCAGCACGAACCAGAGAAAGGGAGCTCTCTTCACGGTCTCTCCGAATGAAGAAATCGATTATCTCGTCCCTCAACAGGGTCATGATCAAACCGCCCTCTATAACCCTCTCGAAGAGCAAAGAGGGGGGACCGCCTGATCTCTTCCCGATTAAACGAAGGCACCAAGGATCAGCACCGTTGATATAGAGAAGCCCGAACGATAGGTGCATCCACCGTGGGAGGAGGAATCCCCTCTGCAAGAGCCGGGATCGAGTCACCCCCCCAACGTCCCCACTTCAGGGATGACAGCACTCGGCACGGACTAGGATGAGGCCTCGTCCTGTGCCCCACCAACTTCGGGTGGACCTCCAGAGGCCATCGCCTCAGTTTGCAGCCTGTCAGTTTTGGTAACACCTCCCCCACCAGTGGTTGTCGTCTCTGGCTCGATGGGCGGGAGATCCTGGCAGCGGACTTCCTCGGTTGGACGCTCCTCAACCAAGCGGGGGCGCCCCTCGATCGGGCGAGCATGATCCTCGATCGGACGGGAGACTCCCGCCTTCTTCAACCACTTCTTCTCAGCGGTCCAAGCCTTCATCAAAGATAGGAGCATACGCTCCCCTGGATCCTTGCGCTTGGCCCCGCGGTGCTTTTAAGCATCCCCCCGAGCAATTTGCTTGCCTCGGTCTTACGAGCAGGAAGGGTCCCCGGACACTTGGGGCTCACTCGGAGCAGGCGTCTCCTCCAGATCGATGATCTCCTGCTCCGATGGCTGATCCCCCTCATCATTCGTCCGCCTAGAATCTACGCAGCGGAGGTTAGAACGCCAGAAGAAAGCCTACGTGCCCGGCCCACAAGCAGCAATGCAGAACCTTGAAGTTTTTACCTAGAGACGACAATGCACGGTTCCAGAGAAATCGCCACCTGCTTCGAAGGAATAGACGGATGGAAATTAAATACCGTCGAGAAATCCCAGGGGGCGTCATCCACAGACGAACCCACCCAGAAAAATTGGATCTTCCACCCCTTGTGAGAAGAATCCTTGGCAGAAAGGGACACGCAGCTCCTTCCCCTCCTTGCCTGAAGATAGAAGAAACTCTTGCCCGCGTGGGTCTGCTCCTTCAACTCAAAGAAAGAATTGAAAAGCTCCACGGAGAGGCAAGGCCCACAAGAGTGGCAGAGAAAGAGGAAAAAAAAGATAAAAGTATATGAGTTGGAGACCAACTGCATAGGAGTCAGTCGGTAAAATTGAAGCAATCACTTGACAAAAGGATGGAGAGGGAGGCGAAACCCACTCTTCCTAGCCAAAAGGAAAGTACACAAATGGCTCGGACGATAGGACAAGCTGGATTCATGAGGCTATGGCAGAGAGAAGAAATACTTCCATGGTAACCCATGCCACTTCTCCATCCTCTTCACTTCAGCCTCGCCTAGCTCACTACGCATGGGGTGCTCAGGCTGCGGCACCAAACTTCTCGTGCCTGGCCTGGCTCAGCGTATCTCGGTCGAAAGACTTTGCTCCGCCATGGAAGAAAGAGAGAAACTGGAAGAAGTGGGAGAAAGCGCCGAATCAGATGATTCAGGAGGAGGTGGAAGTTGGCAAATCGCTACCGCCGTAATCTCCGCTAGTTCTGCAAAGGCCTCCACAAGACGCTGCTCTTCCCAATCCCCCTCACGGCGCATGAGCCCTTCCGAAATACTAATGCGGTGGAAAAAGGAAACCTTAAACGAAGGCGGTTTGGAACACAAAAACGCGTGATATTTATCTCCCCATGAACTTGGCGGGAAATGGAGCGACGTTCCGAAGCCCGAAGAGGGGGTTCCTCGCATCGACTCAAAAAAATCATCATTACAGGCATACTCCCAGGACAGCCGCATTAAGTGGCCCCTGTAGGAGATGATTTTCCACCCAAACCGAGCCACCAACGTCATTCCCGTAGCTACTCATCCGAGCTCAATCTTGGCTCAGGAGTAGGAGGGGGACAAGTGGAGAGGGGGGAAATCTACTGCTCGAGAGCAGGGCACAACGAGGTCCAATTCGACCAAACCAGGCCCAGCTCCCCCAAAGTGACAGCCCAATTTTTGGGCCCACTTACTTCAAGCCCAAAACTCACTCGGAGCAGCACCTCCTAGGTGGCCCCTCAGGTCCGAAAGTCCGAGCGACAGATCAGTCGGGAGATCCCCCACAGGGACCTGACATGGCCTACCCGAGCCATACATTCATCGCTAAGGACAAAATTCCGAGCGAACGCCTCTGGCTCGGACCGACTATCGGAAGCTCATCCCGACGTCCGCTACGCATCCAACAGTAGCAAGGAACCCGAAAGGATAGGGGAGGGCAAGAGTCCTTATGCCATAATGAGCACACTACGGGGACATAACCCCCTCGAAGCCCCCTCAGCTCCCTCGACTATTACAATAAACAAATTGATATATGAACTCCAAGGGGACCCTCCGAGAAGGTAAGGCATTGGTCCTGAGAGAAAAACCACCACACCTACCTATGGAGAATAATCTCGCTCCCTCTCCCCTCTACCCTCTCTTTTCGCCCTCATGCTCTATCGCACTTGCTGACTTAAGCATCGGAGGGTTTTTCCCCAGGGAATCCTCCTTGGGCACCTCTGGTCCGTTTCCTACCTTGTAGTTCATACAGACGTGGTGACTGTGACCAAGGATCCTCTCCAGATCTCATAGCTCAGGATCAGCGCGAGATTATGCCTCTTCAAATTTCATACACAGTGCTCGACTTTTGGTAGCTTTGCACAGCCCCGTTTTTTGTTTTATTTTAACAAGATGACAAACATTTTGACACGAGTTATACCCTTTGTTTCAGGGGCATTTCCCGATTACTCAGTTTCGTCACTTATTTTGATGTGCATTAGTTACTTTTCGATGCCAGTTTCCTCCTTTATCTTAGGGGGGATTCCCGACTACTCAGTGTCAAATCACACTTATTCAAATATGTGGCGGGGTTGATAGCTTTTTCCTCACGAGACATGTGACTTCTATGTAGGGCATCAAGAGCCCTCTAGAGTGTTGAGTGGATTAGGTGAAATCCTTATTAAATAGATTCATTTAACTCAGAAGTGCAAATAGTGTGAGAGATTATTTGGAATGTAAGAGATGAATTAGTCTAATCATTGTGATGTCTCCCCCTAAGTGTATGCATAGTTATAAAAAGAGCATCCCCCTTAATATGTGTCATGTAATAAACATATCTAAATCAATGCATTTTTATTTAGTCAAGGGAAGAAGTCATAGGAGGGATCAAAGCGAAGGGTGATATTTTATATACACTCAAACATGCATTTAGAAGAAATTTTCACACAAGTTGATTACCGGTACGTGGCGGAGAACGTAGGTCCGAAGACCACCCTCACGCATGGGGAAAGCTTCCAGATGGACATAATCCAACCTTCCGCAATCGGCATTTGATATACCGGATAATCATGGCATTCATGCACGCATTTGTATAAAATATATATGGAATTATATACCAGCGGATGGAACTGAATGAAGATATGAGTGAAAATCAAATGTTATTCAATGTGTTATGCACAAAAAGGAATGATTGAAACGTCAGTGCAGTAGAAAATCTCCTTATGTGCAAAAAGGTAAGCCAGTATTCACAATTTGAGTTATTGGAGTTTAAGAGATAGTATATACATAGTAAATCAAAAGATTCTAACTATCTAATCTGCACACTTCTAATTCTCTTCTAATGATAGAAAATTGATCAAAATTTAAAAACTTTATACAAATATCTATAAGTTGATTTTTTGTATCTACAAAAGATAACTCAAAGTCACCTTTATTGATGTGATCTCTAATGAAGTGGTGTATAACCTCAATGTACTTTGTGCGAGAGTGTTGGACAGGATTTTTGGACAGATTTATTGCAGAAGTGCTATTACACATGATGGGAGTCTTTTTTAAAGAAATACCCAAATCTACCAATTGGTGTTGGATCCAGAGTACATGGGCCGCACAACTACCTACAGCCACATATTCGACTTCAGCAGTTGATAAAGCCACACAATGTTGTTTCTTTGAGACCCATGAGACCATGCATCCCCCTAGAAACTAGCAGTGACCGCTTGTGCTCTTACGATTCATTTTACACCTAGCATAATCAGAATCAGTATATGCAATCAAATCAAATGAATTATTCCTAGGAAAACACAAACCAAGAACAGTTGAACCTTTCAAATACCTAAAAATTCTTTTCACGACCGACAAATGAGATTCACTGGGACAAGATTGATATCTTGCACAGAGACAAACACTAAAATGTATGTCAGGCCGACTAGCAGTGAGATATAATAGTGAACCAATCATACACCTAAAAAAAATTTGATCCACGATGTTACCTTTATCATCTTCTAACTTAAGTGAGGTGGACATCGGTGTAGCAAACGGCTTGACATTTTCTAGTTGAAACTTCTTTAGAATTTCTTGTGTGTGCTTCTTCTGGTTGGTAAAGATACCATCGTCCAGTTGCTTTATTTGAAGCCCCAAGAAGAAGTTTAGTTTGCCCATCAAGCTCATCTCGAACTCTCCCTGCATAAGTTGAGCAAAATCATCATTCATTTTCAGATTCGTGGCTCCAAATATAATGTTGTCTACATAAACTTGCACAAGGCATGCTCATCACAAGTCTTAGTAAACAACGTTTGGTCTATATTACCTCATTTGAGGTCATTATCAATCAAAAATGAACTTAAGCGATCATACCATGCCCGGGGAGCTTGTTTTAACCCATATAGTGCCTTGTCCAATTTGTAGACGTGGTCTCAAAATTTTTCATCCTCGAAGCCCGGCCATTGCTCCACGTATACTTCTTCTTTGATAACCCCGTTGAGGAAGGCACTCTTCACGTCCATTTGGAAAAGCTTGATATTCTTGTTACATGCATAAGGAAGAAGTATTCTTACTGCTTCCAATCTAGCCACAGGAGCGAAGGATTCATCAAAATCAATACCAAATTCTTGAGAGTAGCCCTTAGCTACTAATCTTGCCTTATTCCTCACAATCACCGGGCATGGTAGCACTTAATAATAGTCTTCACTAAGTTTGTTTCAAAAAATCCACTTAGTTCTGATTATGGGATGATTATCAGGCCGGGGCATGAGGAACCACACCTGATTCTTTTGGAATTGGTGCAATTCTTCTTGCATGGTGAGAACCCAAGAATTATCATTAAGTGCATCATCTAAAGATTTAGGCTCAATATTAGAAAGTAAAGCTAAATTATCATGAAGTTCAACTTCCCTAATTGAAGCCTGGGTTCTTATCCCTTCATCCACACCACCAATCACATTCTCCAAGGGAAGATCTTTAAGTGTAGTCCATTGGTGTGGTAGAGTCGGTTGTACTTGCTCCTCTTGTTGCTCTTGCTCCTTTTCCTTTTCTTGACCTTCTGCCTCACCTTGTTTGCTCGATTCTCCTTTCTCAACTTCACTCTCACCTGTAACCAGAAAATGATCATCATCATTTGGCTTTCTCAAGGTGAATTCATCAACTACAACATGCGGACTTTTCTCAATAACAAGAGTTCTAGAATTGTAAACACGGCAAGCTCTAGATGTTAAAGAATATCCGAGAAAAATCCCTTTATCACTCTAAGCATCAAATTACTCCAAATTATCTATACCATTATTCAAAATAAAATAGATGGATCCAAATGGTTTAAAATGAGATATGTTGGGTTTTTTTACCTTTGTACAGCTCGTAAGGAGTTTTATTAAGGATAGGTCTCACCATTGCCCGATTGGTGATATAGCAGGCAGTATTCACTGCCTCTGCCCATAAATACCGTGGAAGACCATTCTCCGCTAACATTGTACGTGCCATCTCTACAAGAATTCTATTCTTCCTCTCGACCACTCCATTTTGTTGCGGGGTCCTAGGTGCTGAAAATTGATGACCATACCCCTGCTTCCTGCAAAATTTGTCAAATTCAAGAATTTTCAAATTCTCTCCTGTGGTCACTTTTAATTTTCTGAATAGTATATCCCTTTTCATTTTGAACCTTTGCACAGAAATCAACAAATTCTTTGCATGCATCACTCTTGTTAGCTAAAAATAAAACCCATGCATATTTTGAGAAATCATCGATGATCACAAAGCCATAAAGTTTCCCTCCAAGACTGCGTGTGCTGGTGGGACCAAACAAATCCAAGTGTAAAAACTGAAGGGGTCTTTCAGTGGAAACAATATTGATGCGGGACGGATACGCGAACCTGGGACTTCAGCTCGCAACTCGTCCCTAAGCGAGGGAAACGTGGGATCGTGCGCGGTTGAGGAACTGGCGATGAGTCAAGGGTACTCGGCTCTTCTGAGTGTACTCGGATTGAGTCACAGGACGGGTTCACTCACTCACTCTCGCAGCGGTGATAACAATATATCGGGCTAATAATCCTATCACTCACAGAGGCATATACAAATAAATACGAGTAAAGTAAATGCCGAGATGGGGAGCGGACACGATACCTCCACACTCTAGGCGTGGCGAAGACGACCTCAGCCAAGTACGGTAACTCCCGGTAAAAAACAATTATTCAATAATTACAGCACTGATTTCTTGCCCACTCCACGCAGGGAGGTAAAGGGCTACAAGAGGGGCCCGGCAGGACCGATCCTGGGTTGACGGGCAGCAAGCCGAAAGGGCTCTCGGGGTGGAACCGGGCTGCTGGTCCGACTCGGTACTGCGCTGACTCGGTGCTGCGTCGACTCGGTTCTGAGTTGCAGGACAGCAAGTAGTGGCCTCCAAAGGGACGTCGGCCTCCTTGAATCTTCTGAAGGCGACGCTTGGCTGCGACGATGGTGGGATGTCCCTGATCGACCCCCTGAAGTGGCGGCCCCTGAAACTCACTAGAGATAATTAATTGGGAATTATTTTGTTGATGCCTCTACTGGTCTGTTCTCGGATTTACTCTGCGTCCCTCCACAAAAAGAATTTCTGCGGCCAGATCCAATGTCAGATCGACGCAAAAGAGGTACCGATGGATAGAGGACTCAGAGGGCTACAACATATATTTTTTACCAATCCATCAAGTGAATGGATGGAAAATTAAAATGACTGTGCCACAAATATTTTTGATGGCTCGGACAGACAGACTAAGTTTTCCCTAAAAGTGAATTTTGATCGAAGGGAAAATGAAATATCTAGACTCCATAAAAATTATGGTGGAAGGGAGTACGTGAGGAACACTTGAAAAATTTTGTGGATTTTCTCAAAATTTATAAGGGGGTGGAAAAATTACGACAAGGGGACACTGTCCCGCAGATCTGCAAACTGGCAGATTACTAGGGGGAAGAACAAAAATATAGGAAATATATCAAACGTAGGCCAAATGGCACGAAATTTGAACTGGCGATTAGGGGTGATAGGGAGAACACACCCTCAAAGTTTGGGCTCAATCAGACAGTAGGAGAAAAAGATATAATTACAGATTTGAGGTTCTGTCCTGATTTGGATAGAACTTTGTCGGGTGGCGGAGGCAGCGCGATGGCGGCTCGATGGTGGCGGCGGCGGCGACGCTGAGCTTCACACTCAGGAAGGGAGTTGGAAGGAAGGCCTCACACCTAAGAAGAATGGCATAAATCCATCTGCAAGGGGGAGAGAGGAGAGAGACAAGGGGCGCACCCTTCTTGCTTCAAGCAAATTCACTTAATTTTCTTCATTAATTCTATCAAATTGAGAAATACAAGCTATTTATATGAAATATAAAATGACCCCAACTATCCTCAGGTCTAGGTTAAGGGAGGGGTATACAAGGGATATCACATTTAATCCCATGTGGTCAAAAAAAATAATAATAAATAATATTTTCTAAGGGGGGTGCCCCCTTGACTTAAGGGGTGGCATCTTGGACTTTGTTTAACATTTGTCCCCTTGAATGGTCAATCTTCTAGAAGCCCACCATAGACATTTGACTAGTCTCACATGGGCCCCAGGGCTTAGGTAGACCAATGGGAAGAAAGTGGGGGCCCCTTGCTTGACCTACTAGACTTTTGCACATAAACCCACTAAAACACAAAGACTCTCATTTTGGCTTATAAAGCCTTACAATTACAAACATGCTTTCCCAAGGATATAAATGCAAATAAAATGGCACAAATACAAACTAAAAGTTAGTGCCCGGTGTTGATTCCCATCAATTCTCCCCGGGTGGAAAGAACTCGACCCCGTCGAGTAAGGGGTGTGGCTGCTCAAGTAGCTCCTGTGAATCTGTCACCGAACCTGGAAGCGCGGAGTACGCTCCACTCCAATTACTCGACACATGCTCATCCCATATAGATTCGATATGCTAACGCTATTTGGGAATGAGGCTACAGGTGGACACTCCGGGTGGGGTCACTCTCAAAGGGGAGGAGACGGCTCGAAGACTCACTAGGAATCACCGCTGGGTCCCTTTAAGTGACTAGATCCGATATGTTGAGGTAGAGCCAATCCCAAATTCCGACAAGTTTACAACGTACGCATTAGACCCCACTTGCCTCACACTCGAAAGGGACTAACATCACGAGCGTACAAAGGACCAACTCGACTCGATGCATGCAGACTCACTATGCACTCGAAAGAAAAACATGGACTCACACATGACCCTAAACAAACCTACTGTTAGTCCGACCAATACATATGCAATGGTGGACCAGGACATCCGAACGTGTGCCATGCATACACAAGATGCAACAGGGGGTTGGCGGCCGAATCATGGATGCCTAGACATCCAAAAAGGCACCGTGCATGCAAGGACTTCCTATTGGACTGGGGAGGTTTGGGTGGGCCAGTTGAGTTGAATGCATCATTTGCATCACCCCTATATGTATCTCGCCAGTGAACGGGCTTGGTGGGTGTAGATGATTCGGCCCGTGGGAAAGGGGTGTGATAGTGGACTCCTTGGAAGAAGTGGAGTGAGAATGATAACTCGGGAGGTTCACTAGTGAAGGGGTCAAAAGGGTCAAAGAAGATATGACCCCATGAGATGGACTCCCCCATGACATGGACCAATGTGTGTGGTTCTTGAAGGTGTAGGTGCTCACGTTCATTCATCGTGGTAGGTGGGACAGGGATCTCATGTAAGAGGTAAGGTTCCTCCCTTTGGATGGCAATACCGTAAGAGGGGGTGAAATCCAGCTCATCTGGAACATGGAAGAATAATAGGACCTCGGTGGTGATAGGACCCAAGGTGTACATAGAGGTAACAGACCTCAAAGCTGGGAGCATGAAGCTATGAGTATAGGGTTGGTCAGACGCTAAGGCCAATGTATATGTCAGCTCCCATTGACTTTCTAAACTTTTTAGTAGACCCTTTACACTCTCTATGAAGCAAAAGGACCTGAAAGTGGTGTGAAAGGAGTTAAGGGGGGCTAGTGGGAGTGTTGGCTCCAAGGTTGGATAGTAAGGGATCGGATCTTCTAGACTTAGACCCTTCCTTAACCAACTGGCTACGGGTTCCCTAATGATCAAATGGCCCTCAAGTGGTAGGAGCAACTCAGGATGGGGACCTGAGGAGACTGGTGAGTGGGCAATAGGAATGGATGGCTGAAGGGGCGGGTAAGGCTTTGGGGCAGGAGCATCCTGCTCCGTGGGCTCATATGGTTGGCCGACTGGTTCGGCGCTCTGCTGATGGGTAGATGCTCGTCGTAGGGCAGCATCAAACTGTGACTCAAATGGCTCGACCTCTAGAGCGACCTGATAGGAGTGTCCCAAAGTTTTCACGTGGCGGTAAAATAATTCAAATTGGAAGTGAAGCCGCAAACCTCTCCAGAATTGAGATCCGGCCTCGATGCTCTCCTTCCCGACTCCACATCTTGACCGGTACACTTCGAAGTCCCTAATGTACTCGGACACAGACTGATTGCCTTAGTCGGGTCTGATGTATGGGTTGGCCATAGTTGCAAACAGACTAATGCATTGGAACCCTTTTTTATTTTCTTTCTTTTTTTTCTTTTATGCAAGACTAATGCAAGCACCTAGACACTCTACATGGAAATGTTAGAATGTAGACTCGACTACAAACCTAGACTTAACCAATAGACGGTACTTGGAGGAGTTATGGGATCCGAACATCCTCTCTCGCAAGTGTGCGACCTTCTCGATAGACGTAACCTAACGTTCGGGCAATGCCTTTTGATATACCGAATAATGGTATGCAAATGGGACACCTAGACTTACACAATTTTTTTTATTTTTAACCAAAACTACCCTAGACTCAACCTTCCGCTCTGATACCAATTTGATGCGGGACAGACACGCGAACTTGGGACTCTAGCTCACAACTCGTCCCTAAGCGAGGGAAACGTGGGATCGTGCACAGTTGAGGAACTGGCGATGAGTCAAGGGTACTCGGCTCTTCCGCGTGTACTCGGATTGAGTCACAGGACGGGTTCACTCACTCACTCTCGCAGCGGTGATAACAATATATCGGGCTAATAATCCTATCACTCGCAGCAGCATATACAAATAAATATGAGTAAAGCAAATGCCTAGATGGGGAGCAGACACGATACCTCCACGCTCCGGGCGTGGGGAAGACGACCCCGGCCAAGTACGGTAACTCTCGGTAAAAAATAATTATTCAATAATTACAGTAGTGATTTCTTGCCCACTCCACGCAGGGAGGTAAAGGGCTACAAGTGGGTCCCGGGAGGACCAATCCTGGGTTGATGGGCAGCAAGCCGGAAGGTCTCTCGGGGTGGAACCGGGGTGCTGGTCCGACTCGGTACTGCGCCGACTCAGTGCTGCGTCGACTCGGTTCTGAGTTGCAGGATAGCAAGTAGTGGCCCCCAAAGGGACGTCAGCCTCCTTGAATCTTCTGAAGGTGACGCTTGGCTGGGATGATGGCAGGATGTCCCTGATCGACCCCCTGAAGTGGCGGCTCCTGAAACTCACTAGAGATAATTAATTGGAAATTATTTTGTTGCTGCCTCTGCTGGTCTGTTCTCGGATCTGCTCTGCGCGCCTCCACGAAAATAATTTCTGCGGCCAGATCCGATGTCGGATTGATGCAAAAGAGGTATCGATGGATAGAGGACGTAAAGGGCTACAACATATATTTTTTACCGATCCATCAATTGCATTGATGGGAAATTAAAATGACTGTGCCACAAATGTTTTTGCTGGCTTGGACTGACAGACACATAGGACAGACTGAGTTTTCCTTAAAAGTGAATTTCGACCGAAGGGAAAATGAAATATATAGACTCCATAAAAAGTATGGTGGAAAGGGGTTTACGTGAGGAACACTTGGTAATTTTTATGGAGTTTCTGAAAATTTATAAGGGGGTGGAAAAATCACGACAAAGCGACACTGTCCTGCAGATCTGCAAACTGGCAGATTACTGGGGGGAAGAACAAACATACGGGAAAAATATCAAACATAGGCGAAATGGCACAAAAATTGAACTGGAGATTAGGGGTGATAGGGAGAATAAACCTGCAAAATTTTGGGCTCGATCAGACAACAAGATAAAAATATAAAATTATGGCTTTGAGATTCTATCCTGATTTGTATAGAACACCGTCGGGTGGCGGTGGCGGCGCGATGGCGGCTCGATGGTGGCGGCGGCGGCGACGCTGAGCTTCACACTCAGGAAGGGGGTTGGAAGGGAGACCTCACACCTCAAAAGAATGGCAGAAATCCATCTGCAAGGGGGAGAGAGGAGAGAGACAAGGGGCGCACCCTTCTTGCTTCAAGCAAATTCACTTAATTTTCTTCATTAATTCTATCAAAATGAGAAATACAAGCTATTTATATGAAATACAAAATGACCCTAACTATCCTCAGATCTAGGTTAGGGGAGGGGCAAACAACGGACGTCACATTTAATCCCATGTGGTAAAAAAAATAAAAAATAAAAAATATTTTCTATGGGGGGTGCCCCCTTGACTTAAGGGGTGGCATCTTGGACTTTGTTTAACATTTGTCCCCTTGAATGGTCAATCTTCTAGAAGCCCACCATGGACATTTGACTAGTCTCACTTGGGCCCCAGGGCGTAGGTAGACCAATGGGAAGAAAGTGGGGGCCCCTTGCTGGACCTACTGGACTTTTGCACATAAACCCACTAAAACCTAAAGACTCTCATTTTAGCTTATAAAGCCTTACAATTGCAAACATGCTTTCCCAATGATATAACTGTAAATAAAAAGATAGAAATACAAACTAAAAGTTAGTGCCCGGTGTTGATTCCCATCAAATATTTTTACATTTGAACGAGGTTGTAGTTTGTTTTCCTTTATTACATGCTTCACAAAATTTTGAAGATTCAAAGTTTAAAAATGGAAGACCTCTAACTAAATTATTTCGATTCAACTTCCTAATGACATTGAAACTGGCATGCCCAAGACGGCAATGTCACAACAAAACATCATCATTTATATTAGCAACCAAGCACAAGTTTTCAGAAGAAATTTCATTAAAGTCAACATGATAAGTGTTGTTACTCCTCACTCCTATGAATTTAATTTCATGAGTGTTTGCATCAACAATGGAGCAGTGAGAAGATTCAAAAAAGACCTTGTGACCTTTATCACAAAGTTGACTAATACTAAGCAAGTTATGGTTTAGAATTTTAACATATAGAACATCTTTGATGCAGTGTTTAGGGTCCTTACCAACTCTCCCAATTCCAACAAACTTACCTCTGTCCTGTCCACCAAAAATTACCGTTCCACCATTTTTCCTTGCTAGGTCTGCAAAAAGATCTGTATTTCCTGTCGTGTGTCTAGAGCATCGCTATCCAGGTACCACTTATTTTTTGTCGCCTTCATGCAGACCTGCACCAATAAGCAAACAAGCTCATTTTGATTTGGGTACCCAAGTAAGCTTGGGTCCCTTGATGTTAGCATTCACAGAAATCTGACTATACTTGCTGAAAAACATATCATCATCATACTTCATCAATTGACATATATACATATCATGCCCTACTTTCCCACAATAAAAACAAGTGGGTCTTTTCCTACCAAAATTATTTCTTTTATTCACATTTCTAGAGGTAGAGGGGAGTCGAGAATAAATAGCTTGTGGATTGGTGTGTGTGTTTGACCATTCTTCATGAACTTGTGACTTTTTGATGTTATAATGAACTTGATTTTTGTTGCCATGCATGAAGCTTGAATTTTCCTTTACTCTCAACAATTTTTCATGAGCACTTTTCAAATCATTCAATTCTATAATCAACAATTTAGTTTTACTCTTCAACTCCCCTTTGATTTTTTCACATTCATGTATTTTTTCATTCATCTCTTCTAAGTCCTTTTTCAACATTTCATTTTTCTCTTGAATTTCTTCTTTAACTTTGAATGCATTCTGTTTTTCTACTTCTAAACAGGCACTTTCATCTTCAAACATGATCAATTTTGATTCTAGAGACTCATTGATAGTTTTGAATTTTTGAACTTGCAATTCAAACAAACTACATCTATTGCAGGAGTTAGTTGAATGAATAATTTCATGAATGTTCTTTCTCATGTTTTTATTTTCATTCCTAATCTTTTTGTACTTTTCATACAACTCCTCATAAGCAAGTTCCCATTGATCATTAGTAATGAGATCAGGGTCAGAATTTACCTGCACCTCATCTTCCTGAGCCATAAGGCAGAAGTTCTTCACAATCTCCTCAATGTCTTCTTCTTCATCGGACTGTTGACACCCGTTTTGTGACCAATAAGTTGGGTCATCTCCTTGTTCACTCTATGTGATGCTCCCAGTTATTCATTCATTCCTTGAGTCTCCTTTATTCGTTTGAAGCTCATTTTATGGGCCTTCTCTCCTTGGTTGAGTGTGGTTCCTTGTGGCTTTTCATTGGATGAAGCTTAACAAGTTCTTATCAATTTTGATCCTCATTATTTCTAACGGTCCTCTGCATGGGCGTTACATTTTTCTAACGCATTCGCCCAAGGCCGTTACTTTTTGAAGAGTCCTGAAGTTTCAGGTCTTTGTTTCAAAGCTTATCCGCTGGCCTATCCATTGATTCTAACGGTTTGTCGTGCAGCCGTTACTTTCTTCCAACGCGTCCAGCCATGGCCGTTACTTATCTTGCAGAGTCCAACTTGTTTGATCTTTCTCCATTGATCTTATCTCTTTTGAGATAAGGTTAAATGTAACGGTATCCCCCTGGCGCGTTATTTTCATGCGGCGGTCTGTCGAGTAGCCGTTACATCTAACAGAGAGTCCTGGCAGTTCAGGCCTTTTCTCTGCTACTCCGTGGTCGAGATAAGAGTTTGAATTGGTGATTTCTCTTCCAAATCTGATCCTCAGAACCTTCTGTTTGTTTCTATGGACTCTTGGTGATATTATCTTCGAGGATTTGCTAAGAGTTATCTTCTTTTCTTGCTGGATTATCCTCTGCTCGACCGGAGAGTTTGAGGGCCTATAAATAGCACCCTTAACTTCATGGCCCGAGGGAGGAAGATCTGGAGTTCGCGTCGAAGTGCTGCCGCATTCTGGAGCCACATCTAACCAAGGAGACTTGTATTTCACGTCCATCTACTTCACGGTGAAGGGAGTATTCGTTCTATTGAGTTTCAAAGTTTATCATTGCATATTGTGTTCTTCCTCCTCCCTCTCATCATAGGCATTGTTCCTCTCCTTGTTTCCACGTTCTGCATCTGTTTTCCTCATCTAAACATCTTCCTATCTTTTAAAACGCCCAGAGGGGTTAAAAAACCAAAACTATCCCGGTACTTCCCTTTCCTTTTGAATGATCTTAAGCCTTTTGAGAGTTGATACTATGCTTGTTTAAAGGGCTAATCTGGGTTTCTTTTCTTGTGCTTTCACGTTCTTTGGCAGGTTTACAGGTTCATTACACGAGGCCCAAGTCTTCTGGCCGGCTGGAAGAGTTGGAGTTAAAAGAGTCCACAAGCTATTACTGCAAGTTTTCTGACAGTCTTGAGAAGACGCGTCAGGTTCATATAACGGTGCATCATGCGACCGTCACATTCCTGTGACGCACGGGGTCTAGACCGTTACATTCGGTTGATCTGCAGATTTCACTGGTTTTCTCTCTCCCGTGGGCGGGTGCTTCATCCACCTATTTCCAAGGTATTTTCAAGTCTCTGGCTTGTGTTTACTTTGGTGGCAATCACGTTCTTTCTTAGTATTGGGCATTAGCTTTCTCTCCATCTCATATCTCTTATTTCCTTTGCTTGTTCCACCCTTGCGGTGTGTTTTTATTTTCTCTTGCTCCACGCCCCGGCGTGTGTTTTTCTTTATTCCCTTGGTTTAGCTTGATGATTGAGATAGCATGCCCATGCTAGAGCTTGTTCTGGTTGCCTAGGTTCATGGTTCACATGTCCTTGGGTTGATTGAGATCTCTGATTTTTACTTATCATCTTTATTACACATCAAAACAAAAAAGAAGAAGAGAAGCAAAACAAATGAACATATAATTTTTTGGCGATCACGGTGGGACCACTTGTGCCAATAGTGTCTTGATCTCTGTTTAAACTTGCCATCATTTCCTTGTTTAGTTTCCTTGGATTTCCCTCTTACTTCCTCTTGTTTCTGGTTCTCTGGGTAGTCTGACGGCCCTCTGTCCCTGCGTCACTCCACTTTGACGCAGGGGCTTTAGATCGTTACACTCCTCATCCTGCTGTTTGGGCTTTTCACAGATTTCCCTTCTATTTCTGATTTATTTTTGGCTCTCTGGCTCATACGACGGTCCTGGTTCCCTGTGTTATATTGCTTCTGGCGGTCTGGCCTCTGACAGTTATATATTTCTGACACGGGTCTTCTAGACCGTTACATTCCAGACAGGTACGCATCCCGAGGTGCATTCTATTTTCGTAGTTTTGCTGTGATATTCTTGCTTGGGTGTTATCTGACTTCCTCCTTGGTTGGTTTACATACTTACATCGTTGTGTGCATAATTGTTTGCTAGATTCTAGGTTAGAATTTGCATGCACTCCGGTGCACATAGGTTCATTCATACTTTCATACATTAGATTACATTTTCCTACCTTGGTGTGCGGACCTCTCGTCTCCATATTCCTTGGGGCCGACTAGGAAATCACACCAGGGACCTCCATATGTCCCCGCGAGCCGTGGATTCCCACACGGACGCCGGGCCGGTTGTACCTTTCCCACCCCGTGTCTAGGATTGCATAAGTGAGGGAGTGATCACATTTAGAGTCAAACCAAGCTTTATGCCCATCTCCTATCAGGGACCTATTGTTGAGAGCTCACATTAATCAATCCACTAAAGTTCCAAAGGGGAAATCATAAGAATCTTGAAGCATCATCTTAAACAACTTGCTTGACTCTGAGTGTCTTCATCTCTTGTTACTTACATCTTTGTTATAAATCGTCTAAGTTTGGTTGCTCATTGCGTGTGTGTTGTGTTGTTTGCATCTTGTTAAGGTTGTTTGTTGCATGTGGAGTTATTTTCGTCAATTAGAAGTACCTTCTAGAGTCAATTCCTTCTCCAGGTTCTACTCAAATCCGCTTTTCGAACCCACCATGGCTTCTTTCAATCCTCCCCGTTCCCAAGAGGATTCCCTTCCTCAAGGGCTTCTTGAAAACCCTGCTAGGGTTACCTCATTCTCTTCCGGAGAGGGGACAGCCCCTCTTCTGTCCTCTACCTCCGCGGGCTCCATTCTCCAAATGATGGCCCAATTGGATCCGGCCCAACTTCAAGCTGTCTATCAGGCCATGCAAGGATCCAATATCTCCCCTCCCACGATTGTGCAGAGTCAATCCAATCCTTCCATCCAGCTCACTCTAATTAATCTTACTCCGGTCCAACCCCGGACCATCACATTCACTGGCATGGAGACGGGCCAATCTTCTACTGCGGCCCAGCAATCTTTTGACAAAGGGAAGTCTCCTGTCCCTTCTTTCGTTCAGGCGGATCATCATATGCCTAGCCCGACGGTTCCACAAGTCCTCATGGGCCCCTCCGACTTCCTGCACCCTCAGTAAGGGGTTGTCCAAGCCCACTCCAATCTGGGTCAAGTTCAGGCCCAATATCCTTCTTATGGGCCCCCTACTTCGGCCATTTATCCTTCTGCTTCTGCTTATGGGCTCCCACCTTCTGCCACAATCCACCCTTCTGCTCCCCAACTTCAGCCATCATCTCTCACTACCCCTGCTCCATCCAGAGAGCAGGAACTACTTGATAAATGGGCCACCATGCAACAGCAACTCGATTTCCTCCAGAAGCGGGTTGGCCCACAATCCTTGGCAGATGTTCCGGTTCCTAGCTTTCAGAACATCCGGTTCCCTCCGCAATCTGAGCTCCCCAATTATCACAAATATGATGGGAACGGCAATCCCTTTATCCACGTGAGGGATTTCTTATATGAATCGGCTCAATTCCAAAATGATGATTGCCTTATGGCGTACTTGTTTCGCCGATCATTAGACGGTGTTGCACTGGAATGGTTCTATTCTCTACCATTGGAAGAAGCCGAGAGCTTTAAGGTAGTGAAAGATAAGTTCATTCAGCGGTTTCAAGACAGGGTCGGCCCGGAATATTCATTCACAGATCTGGTGGCCGAAAAGATGAAACCGGATGAGGAGTTTGCTACTTACACAGATAGGTGGAGGTAAATGGCCGCTAGAGTGCCCGGCCATATTCTGGAGGAAGAGAAGGTCAAGTTACTTATTTCCAATGCTACTCCGACCTTTCGAAATATTCTGGCCATGAATGACATAGCCAACATGCACCAACTCTACAGCCGGGCACAGTTCATCCAGACTCAGTTCAAGGATTCTCCCATTCACTCGCTCTTCGAGAATCAAAAGCCCAAGTATCACAAGAAACCTCAAGGGCCGGTCAGCGAGGGGGTCCAAACAAACGAGCAAGTTCAAGCAGTTCCCTTTCCGTTCCAAGCCGCACCTTTCCGCTTCCCTCAGAACCCCCGCACTCCCCAGAATCCCGCTCCCCAAAACTTCCAAGTCACTCCACAAAACACTCCGCCCACCTTCGCCATTCCACAAAACACCTTCACTGCACCGCAACAACCACCACCACCTCCGCAATACCACAACGTCCCTCCACCCAACGGCTACAACAACAACCCTAACAACAAGCGCCCGGTTCCTAAAACAGCCCAGTACCCACCCTTGCCAGAAACACTCACAAACATCTTTTCAGCCCTCATGTCGGTGAATGCCATACAGCTCCCTCCGGAACTGCCCAATTGGAATCCGGCCGTTGATCAGACGAAGTATTGTATGTTCCACAGGCAACCGGGACATACCATTGAAGGGTGTTTTCAATTCCGGGACCTAGTATATGATCTTCATGAAGGACAGAGGATAGATTGGGCCGAAATGCACAGGGCCATCACAGAAATCAAAGAGAAGAGAAGGCAGCCGCCAAGGCAGCAAGTACAACAGCAAGTACAGCAGCAACAGGTACCGCAACCACAGTAGCAGCAGCAATAGCAGCCAGTGCAAGACCTGGGGATTGATCAAAACCCAATGCCAAACCATCCTCCTGCTCCACAGCCTCTGCCGCCGGCACCAGCTCAGGTCAATGTCGTCCAACCCCCGGCTCCTAACCCCGGGTGGTCCTTCGACGATGATAACTCCACGCCGCAGGTCATGGCCCTTCACCACAACTACCATAATCCTCCCGCTTCCCCTATCCTTATACCTACACACCACACTCCTCCTCCACGCGTCCTCCCATTTACCCCTATTCTATCACACGCACCATCACTCGCGCCTCCGTCGCACTCACCATTACCTACATCCGCTACTATCACCCCCTCCCCGCTCACGCTTACATCCACTACCGCCATACCGCCGTCTAACCCTCCACTCATCGCACCTCCGCCCACTTTTATATCCCCATTGCCACTCGCGCCCACTGCCACTAGCCCCTCGCCTATCATCCTTTCCACCACACCCTCTTCCGCACTGCTCATCCATCCCACTGGGCCTACTAAATTACTTATCCTAAGCCCATCCGAGGCCGCGGCAGCTTATAACTTCGCCCTACGGAGCGGGCGCATGTTCCAATGAAACTATCCTTCCACTTCCAATCCCCAATCTTCCCAACCGACGGCCGAGCAAGAAGAGGCCGAGCCACTACCCGGGACCCAATATGATCTATTATATCATTTGGATAGGGTGCCTGCCAAGATATCTGTGCTGGAACTGATTAAGATTTCTACCCTTCACCAAGATGCATTAAGAGACTTTCTTCAAAAGGTGATGGTTAGTGAAGACATGGCAGTTGATAGCTTACCTACCGCACTGGCAACAATCTCCAAGGGACCAGCCATTACTTTCTCTGAAACCGAGCTAGCACCACCAGAAGCTCGGAAAATGCCGCTGTGCATTACTATCATTCTAAACAAAGTCAGCATCGATGCGGCGTTAGTTGACACAGGGGCATCTATCAACGTATGCCCGCTCAGCACTCTAAGGGCTTGTAATCTATCAGAAGAACTTCTACACCCAACTCCCACTACCATAGCCGCTTATGACAACTCTCGACGGGCATGTCACGAGATTGTCACCATTCAAGCAGAACTTGGGCCCCTTACTATGCCCGTGGAATTCTATGTGTTGGACATTGACCCTATGTTCAAGGCTATCTTGGGTCGTCCGTGGATCGATACCCTCAACGCCGTACCCTCCACTGCACATCAATGCATTAAATTCCCTTTCCAAGGGAGGGTCGTCAAAGTCAAAAGCTTATCCACGGTCCAATCAGTGAAGGCTATTTCAGAGAAAGTTCTTCCCACATTGTGACCAAGCAGTCGGCCCGTTATGTCAATGCTAGATCTTGACTTTCCTTGGGCTTACGCACCTCGCAAGCCCATCACTGCAGCAGTTGACATCAAGGTGAAGCCCCAGATCCGAGATTCCAAGGGCTGGGACATTATACTGAAGCTAGGCTACCAACCGGGGAGAGGCCTCGGTGCTCAATTGCAGGGACGAACTAAGCCCATTCCTAAGGGCAGGAAAATGAACAGAAGAGGTCTCGGCTACCGAGAGACTGCATTATCTATGATGGGTGATTCTGGGCCACTCACCTGGGACTACCGTCAACACTTTGTTCAGGGGCCTCTCCAGCCTGGCACATTAACTCCACGGCTAGCTCCGCCAAGGGAAGATACAGTCTGTCCGATTGCCAGTCCACCCCCAGTGCTAAGGAGGCCAGTTGATGATGTGATTGACTATGGTCCATCCCTTCAGGGGCTATTTCATGAAGAAGACTGCCAGCAGCAGCAAGAGGTTTGGCTTGTTCAGTGGAGGCCGAAGAAGCAGCCAGATCGGCATCTACAGGAGAAGGGGAGTTCACCGATTGTCTTTTCTTGGTCTCCCTCCTGCTTTCAATCTCTCCTACAGCAGAGGGAATTCTTACCCCGTCTTCCTCCCATCATGGTAAATCAATCCTTTATTCATCCACCTGAAATTCTCTTTGTTCCCTGTGCTTGCGGGCATTGCCCGCCTATTGATCTATCCACTCTATTCACTCCTCCTCCCCCCAACGCCCAACTCCACGAGATGTGGTTCTCGTCTTTCGATCCTTTCTTCGATTGCATCTTCCCCGAGCTGTTCCCCATGCAGCTCCCGCCTCCTCCATCTTGTTGTGTAGTCTCCACTGATCTCCAAAAAAAACGTCAAATTTGAAACGGAGATTTCAGTGGAAGATTATGCTACCTTGTCTCCATCCTCCTCCCAGGGGCACGAGTCCCCTGCTCCTTCCCTTCCACTAGGTCTTCTTCCTCCTAGATTAGGATTAGGGTCTATCGAGTCTAGGGAAGTAGAGTCAGTTAGGTCCAGAGAAGTAGGGTCTTGTTCTAGGTCGTCCAACCCTTCCTCCTCTGAGTCGCGCCCGCTTGCGCGTCCTCCCAAATCCATCCCTGATAGGTTCTTGCAAGATCTAGCTCAGCGTTGTCATGCCCTTTTGAAGTGTCCAGAATTTGTTGCTATGGCAATTATGATTGAAGATGAAGAAGAAATAGAAGGGGTGTGGAGCGATGATGGACTCGGCGTCTATGAAATCCTGGATGAAAAAGATCCGATCAATGAGGACAGCGACGTAGATGACACTGCCAATTTATATGCACAAGGACTTAAGAAATTCGACGAGCCGTCGTCGGCAGTGGATGAACCTACAAAGGAAATCAACTTGGGAACTGAAGAAGACCCAAGGCCCATCATTATTGCCGCTAATCTCCCTCCACAAGTAGAAGAAGATTTTATTAAGGTTCTAAGGGAGTATAGCGATTCTTTCGCCTGGTCTTATGAAGACATGACAGGTCTTGACCCCTCTTTAGTGGAACATCGACTCGTGCTTAAACCAGGGGCAACACCTGTGAAACAACGGTCAAGGAGATTTCACCCCCACATGGCCTTAAGGATTAAGGAAGAGGTGGACAAATTGTATAAGGCCAGATTCATTAGAGTTATTCTATATCCTCAGTGGATGGCGAACATAGTCCCTGTTATTAAGAAGGATGGAAAGGTGCGTATCTGCATCGATTTCAGGGATCTCAACAAAGCATGTCCAAAAGATGATTTCCCGCTGCCTCATATTGATGTCTTGGTCGATAGCACCGCCGGGTACGAATCTCTGTCGTTTATGGACGGTTACTCAGGCTATAATCAGATCTGTCTCGCTCCGGAAGATCAAGAGAAAACTTCCTTCACCATGCCTTGGGGCACGTACTGTTATGTGGTTATGCCGTTTGGTTTGAAGAACGCGGGTGCCACCTATCAAAGGGCAATGATGGCCATTTTCCACGATATGATGCATATCTATATGGAAGCCTACGTGGATGACATTCTGGTAAAGTCAAGAACCAAAGAAGAACACCCCTCTATTCTAGCTAAGGTGCTGCAAAGAGCATGGGAGTACAAGCTCAAGATGAATCCAAAGAAGTGCGTATTTGGAGTCTCTTCAGGGAAGCTGTTAGGTTTCACAGTGAGCAAATAGGGGATCTAGATTGATCCTAACAAAGCACAGGCCGTCATGGACATGCCTCCGCCTAAGAACATTACGAACTTCGAGGACTGATTGGTCGATTGCAATTCATTAGAAGGTTCATATCCGAACATTCTCAAAGGTGCCGTCCATTTTATGAATTGCTTAAGGCGGGGGTCAAGTTTGAATGGAATCAAGACTGTCAGAAGGCCTACGAGGACTTAAAGGAATATCTATCCAATCCCCTAGTTTTGCAACCTCCTGTCCCTGGGAAACCCCTAATCCTATACATCTCAATTATTGAGGACTCCCTAGGGGCGGTCTTACCACAAGTAGATGATGAAGGGAAAGAGCGGGCTGCGTATTACCTCTCTCGGTTATTTAACCCAGCTGAGTCCAGATACACCGCTATGGAGAAGACTTGTGCCGCCTTAGTGTGGGTAGCTCAGAAGCTTAAACACTACTTCCTTTCCCACCTAGTGAGGTTGATCTCAAGAATGGACCCGATTCGCTATCTCTTAGAAAAGCCTGTCCTTTCTAGTAGGTTAGCTCGCTGGCAGAGCTTCCTCTCTCAATTTGATATCACGTTTGTCGTTCAGAAGGCGGTCAAAGGGTACGCCATCGCTGAGCATCTTGCCCATCTTCCTATTCCTCACACTGACTCCATTCAGGATGATTTCCCTGATGAGCATCTCTCTGTACTCACCCATCATCCCTTTTGGTCTCTGCACTTCGATGGAGCGCTCATTTCTCAAGGCCGAGGGATCGGCGCTGTTCTGCTCACTCCAGAGGGAGTGACTATTCCTTTTGCTTATCAACTGTGATTTCCTGCTACCAACAACATCGTTGAGTATGAACCTCTCCTAGCTGGACTGAAGCATGCCTATCTCCTAGGTGCGCGCTATTTAAATATCATAGGAGACTCTCAGCTCGTCCTGCGGCAAGTTCTGTCCACTTACCGCACTCGTGACCCCAAACTCAAGCCTTATCAAGATTTGGTCACGCTCCTTGCTAGGTAATTCCGTAAGTTGATCTATATCCATACTCCTCGCTCTCAGAATATTCTAGATGATGCTCTAGCATCTCTTGCTTCCTCTCTATCTTTCCCTCTCAGTCGGAACACTGAGACTATCATCGTTCAGAGACTGGACGCACCCTCCCTTCAGGATTCTTGGTTCATCAACCTTAGGAAGGCTGTAGAGGCGAGGGCTGAGAAGGAAGATCTAAAGGAAGTATCTTTAATAGAGCTAGAAGAGATTCTAGATGAAGAAGAATTGCCTTAGTATCACGAAATCGAGTTGTTTTGCAAAGAAGGATCATTCCCAGAAGGGGCAAATGCCGAGCAGTGCAAGTCAATAAGAAGAGCTGCCTTAAGGTATACCATTACTGCAGGAGAACTATACAGGCGCGCTACTAATGGAATGCTCATGAGATGTTTGGATGATAATGAAGCTTGGAAAGTGGCTGAAGCAGCCCATTCTAGTGAGTGTGGAGGTCATGTCAATGGCCAGGCCATAGCGAAGAAGATCCTTAGGCAGGGCTACTACTGGCCCACTCTAGAGGAAGATTGCTCCCTCTATGTCTGGAGGTGTCTTAAGTGCAAACTCCATGCTGATAAAATCCATGCTCCAGCTTCATCTCTCCATCCTCTCTCTGCTCCTTGGCCATTCTCTATGTGGGCTTTCGACGTTGTCGGCCCGTTCGGTGATCCTAATTCTCAGATCAAACAGAAATCCTTTATCCTTACTGCCACTGAGTACTTCACCAAATGGGCCGAAGCCGAGGCGTACGTAGAGATCAAAGCTTCAACGATGTGCCGCTTTATCATGAAGAATATCATCTCGCGGTTCGGAGTGCCAAGTAGTATCATCATCGACAACAGACCCTAGTTTGTCTCCCAAGAGCTCAAGGACCTATGTAAGAAGTTCAATATTACATTGCATCATTCATCTCCATATTACCCTCAAGGTAACGGTCAAGCCGAGGCCAATAATAAAACCCTTCTTAAAATCATTAAGAAAACATGCGAATCTCATAAGTTTTCCGATTGGCCAGAAAGATTAGTGGAAGCTCTGTGGACTTACCGCACCTCCGTCCGTACTCCCACGGGACAAACTCCCTATGCTCTTACCTACGGGATGGAGGCGGTGCTCCCATATGAGATCTTGATCCCTTCCCTTAGAGTGCAGCTTGATAAGGAACTTAATCTCGATGAACGTCGAGAGGCGTTGCTCGTCCAGTTAGAACTATTGGATGAGAAGAGGATGAATGCGACCGATCACGTATCCATTTATCAAAAGAGAGTTTCGCGTTACTTTCAGAAGAAGGTAATTGAACGTAAATTTCAAAAAGGGTGATATGGTTCTGAAACGTAAATTCATTCGATCTGCAGGACCTAGGTCTAAATTACAACCTAACTCGGAAGGGCCGTTTGTCGTAAAAGAGGCTTATCCAGGGAATGCTTATCGCTTAGTAAACGCGGAAGGTGAGGAGCTCTCTCACCCGTGGAATGGGTTGTACCTTAAGCGTTTCTTTCCTTAGAGTCTAATCCGTGCCACCCCGGCAGCAAGATGTTCCTCCATTTCTCTAAAAGGGTCCCGAGTAAGGCAACCACACACTACACAACATCCCTGGTCAGGTTTCCCGCTTTAAAAGACACCATTTCTCCTTGGTCATGCTTTAGGGGAAAGTCGAAGTCCCTGTTCGTTCCTTCCATCGGCTGAATCCAGGGGCAAGAGGTGAATAAGAAGGCGATAACCAATCCAGGCACCCCGATAAGAGGAGGTCTCAAATAGGGGCAGTCCGTTATGATCTGATGCCACCAGCAAAGAAACAAGAAAAAAAAAAGAAAGCAAAGGACAAAATCAAAAGCATCATCTCAAAGGTCTATTGAATATGATTCCAAAGCTCTAGAAAGGCAAGAAAAAGAATCTAGGCATGACAAGAGTGGCAGTACAGTTCCCCGCAGGATGAATGAACCCGGTCGCACGCATGCCTAGAGTGGACTAAGGTTCGATGACGGACACAAAGCCCCGACACAACAGACCAAATCTCTAATGGGTTGTCTGAAAAAGAACTCAAGTCCTAAAAGCTTCTAAGTCTGGCCTAAGCTTACCCCCGTGTTCTATTTTCCTTTTTCAGGATTGAAACTAGTACCCTGGGTATGGCCCTGGTAGAAACACCGTCATGAAAATCTGGGCCTTGGTCAGGGTTTGTCACCGCATTGCACGCCAACCTCGGGACTCTCAATACGATACGGAGGGCTCACGTTGCTAAGGGGAAGCACTGGTTTTCAAAATCTAAAAACAACGTATATTTCAAAATCCAAAAACAACGTATATTTCAAAATCTAAAAATAACATATATTTCAAAATCCAAAAACATCATATATTTCAAAATCCAAAAACATCATATATTTCAAAAATCCAAAAATATCATATATTTCAGAATCAAAAAACATCAAATATTTCCAAAATTCACAAAAATTTGAATATTTTCCAAAATCCAAAAAAAATACCATCATATGCATCGCATGCATCGCATTAGTTCTATTATGTTTTTTCCACCTATTTAATAAGGCTCCACCCCTTGACCAAATATCAAGAAACGGTCGTTATCTAACTTGCTTCGGGGCAAGGGGTTGAGTCTAAGAACAGATCTAACTTGTTCCATGTTTAAGTGTGTGCAGAACGCAGGATCAAGAACAAAGCTGAAATCTCATAACTATGCAGGTTCAGGGATGTAACGCGCCATCAGTGGACCGCCACACTCATATAACGATCTTTGATTAAACCGTTACTTTCCTTCAGAACGTTGGCTTTGATTCTCTCAGTAGCTCTCTCTCTAACGGCCTGGGGCACGACCGTTATTCTTCCCAACGGTCCATCGTTGGACCGTTACTTCCTCCAGAGAACATGATTCTCAGAACATACACTATAACGGACTATCTCCCCACCGTTATATCCTTCTAACGGCCCTGATCCGATCTGTTACATTCTCCAGAAGCTCTGTTCTGCTGATCATTCTAGCTAAAACAAGCCACAACTCGTGTCCATTCAACTAAGGCAATCCCATCTTATTCAAATGAACTTAATGCAACACAAGATTGATAAAATTCCAACTCTGATTGTCAATTACATCGTTCAGAAAGAAAATCAAGCTACATTCAGTTTCTTATCCCCAAGAGGGCGGATCTTCCTCAACTCTTTCGCGTAACTGCGGCGTGCTTCGTCGTTCTCTTCCACTTCTTCTTGCCACGGACGCACCTTGCTGATCTCCCACATGGTCAGCGCGTTCCGGACTGCTCTCTCATCTTCCTCGGTCCCCATCTTCCTAGGTAGAAGGGGAGGGTAGTGTGATAGTGCAGGAACTTCAGTCTGAGGTAGTCCGATCTGAAGATGACACCGGTGTGGGTTGTAGACCACCATGGTAGTATTTCCCACTAGCTAGAGGTCCAGGCCTTGACGCCGCGGTATTCTAAGAAGAGTGCTCCGAAGGATTCTTGGTCGCAGGATGAACTTGTCTATTGGAAAGGTGTTGAAGAAGAGGCGCCATTCATCCCGAGTTTTCTTGTCCACCGTCTTGCATTCGACCTGTGAAGAAAATCCAGATGCCCCTCCAATGAAGAAGAGAGGGTGGCTCCCGAAGATCCGGCTAGCAGAAGTTATGTCTTCCTTTGGTTGAAATTTGATTCTCACTCCCATCCAACACTCAAGGAGTATCATGGAACCGAACAAAGGTCCTCCTAGGCAAGCCGAGGATAGTCCTTCATAGAGGTATGAGAGGATCGCTTGAGAAAGGGACATTCCCCGCCACAACCCACTGATTATGCTGAGATTTTGGGTATCTAAGAGGTGGTCGGTCGTGGTGAAAAGGAAAACTCCGCATAAGCAAACCGCCACCGCCTTGGCTATTGCTTCATGTCTCTCACACTTGTTTTTGCAATGAGACACTATCCACTGTGCCAAGGGTATCAAGTGTATGTGGTGTGGGTTGATCATGGTCCTCACATCCTTTGGATTATGGATGAAATCACTCAAGATCAAGGACGGGTCGATAGGCTCAACCATGTAGCAAACTAGGTCTTCATCCCCCACCTTAGTCTTAGGAAGGGCTAGGTAGGTTTCTACCTCCTCTAATAGGACTGTTACTTCGAAGGAAGGGAAGATGAAGGTATGTGTTTGTGGATGCCACAATTCTACGAGGGCTGAAATACTAGGCCAATCTAATATCAATTTCTGGAAGTTCTTGCCTAAGACCAAGAGAGGTTGAAGGTGCCATGCTTTAAGAATTGATGTAACCTCTAAAGGGAGTGCCTTTACCATGGGAGCCACCCACTTCAGATTAGAATAGTGTCTTGGACCAGGGAGAGGCTTGAAGAGAAGAAGAAAAAAAAGAAAATCATGAGGAAGAAGATGAAGTGCAGAAATTTCTGAAGTTGGTTAGGTTATGGAAGCTTACCACTCTTTGAGCATTAGAGCTTAGATGCTTGGGAATTGAGGTTAGCCTTTGTAGCTCTCCATACTCTTTTCTTGCAGCTTTGGGTCCAGTGTAGACTCTCTCCTCCATAGCCATCACTCGAAGCTTCTCTTCATCTTGTTTCCTACCCGTAGGAGGAGTTTTTCAGCCTTCTAGCAGAGAATTCAGAAAGATACGATTTTGGCTAGGTTTTCAAGTTTTAAAGGTTTGGTTTTGGCCTTAAAGGGATAAGATTCGGATTGGAAGGTGTTATCTTAAGTTTGGGAGAAGTCTAGAACGGATCAAGGGCTTCTTATCTCGGGTTTTGCCCCTTACGGCTCAATCCATCTCGGATTACAATTCATGATATAACGGTCTGTCATCGGACCGTTACTTGACTATGACGCGCCAGCTCTGGGCCGTCACATTTCCTGTGGGTTTAAATTTAGTCCAACCTTGTTCTGTCAATCTTAACGGTCTAGCATCAGACCGTTATATTCTTGTGACGCGTTCTCTCTAAGCCGTTACATTCTCTGCTGATCAGTTTTGGTTTCTTCTTGGTCAATCATTCTCAATGGTCTTGCTCATGACCGTTATCTATCTCCGACGCACTGTGCGTGGATCGTCACATTTTTTGTACATTTTGCTAAGTCTATACATCCCATTCGTCATCCTAGTCTATACATCACTTTGAAGTCTGTACAGCATCTTGAGGTCTGCACATTCATACTTCGTGTTGAAGTCTACACATCATGTTGAAGCCTGTGCTTCACTTTGAAGCCTGTATAGCATTTTTGAAGTCTACACATCATGCAGAGTCTACACAGCCTCAAGTCCATACGTTTTTGAAGTCTGCACATTTGTTAAGTCTATACGTTCTTCATCCAAGTCTGCACATTTTGGCTAAGTCTATGCATCCCATTCTTCATCCAAGTCTACATCATGTGAAGTCTATACGTCCCATGCGTTTCCCAAAGTCTATACATCAGGTCTCAAGTCCATGCATTCCCCAAGTCTGTACAGTCTTCATCTAAAGACCACACAGCTTTAAGTCTATGCATTGTGTACAGTCTTCACCTAAAGTCCATACATTCCCCAAGTCTTCATCTAAAGTCCATACATTCTCCAAATCTGCACATTCTTCACCCAAGTGTGTACAACCCCAAGTGATGGGAATCGACGCCGAGCATGTACCTTTTCTTTTACATTTATGTACTTTTAGTTTGTGTTCATATCCTTGGGAAAGTATATGCGCAATTGTACGGCTTTGTAAGCCAATGCGTCATTCCGTTGGATTGTGTGGGTTTTTGTGCAATTGTGTAGTAGGTCTAGCTAGGGGGCCCTCAGCCCTTTCCCATTGGTCCATGTCACCTTGTGGGGCTGGTCAACCATCCTAGGTGGACATCTAGAAGGGTGGACTAGTCATATGGACACATGGGAGACAAAGGGGTCAACATTCCAATGGTTGGCCACCAACCCCCTCCCTTGGTCAAGGGGGCGCCCCCTTCCACTAGGAATATTTTTTTTTGTGTCATTCACACTTAATCCCAGCCCTCTATTTCCCATCCCTAGATCCAAGGGTGTAGAATTGATTAGATACCTAGCATATAAAAGGTTATATTTTCCATTTGTTGGCATTAATGAAAGGAAATTGTTGGAAAATCAAGAGTGATTCTTGTGCCCCTCCCCTCTCCCCTGGTGTTCATCTCCTCCAACCCCAAATTCTAGAGTAGTTCTATCTTCAATCCCCTCCCCTCTATCTCCGGTGATCATCTGTGCCGCCGCCGCCATCGTTCGTGCCGCCTACGAGCCGCCGCGGAGCCATCTTCAAGGTTTTGTCCTGCTAGATAGAGGTGACTTCCACGCAATTCTGCAGTCAGCCACGACGTCCTCTTGATCTGAAATTTTCAGAGGTTGTTCCTATCTCGTATCCACATCTCCAAAAAAAAATTCACGTCCAAAATCCTTCATTTGGTAATTTCACATTTTTTTTCTTCTTTCACTCCCAGATCTGTCTTGTCTCTGTCTATAGTGACAGCAGCTATGAGTTTTCCATCTTTGACAACTTTTGTGATTTTTGTTAGGGCTCCCGATTTTACCGGGAGTTTTGTCCATCAACCCCTCCATCCCTAAATGTTCTTGATTTTTGATCAGCCCTCTATCCATTTTTTAAAAATCGTGTTCTACCTTATCTACAGTGCTGTCAGCCAGATTCCAGATCCGACAACATCCCAGTGAAAAAATCATAACAATTCGTAGCCACCTCCAATCCTCTCACAAAAAATATTTCCGTATTCCTGGTTCACTTTCCTACAACTTTCATGAATAAGTCGAAGTCTGAATCCAAGGTCTTCCTAGCGGTCAACGGCAATTCTCAGACAACTCCTCTACTGTTCTGAGATTTTGGCCACTGTACAATAGCAGCTTGGAAATTCGGTCAAGGCCAGATCTGGAGCACTCCATTTTTTCTCTCTAGTCCTAGATTGAATTATTTTGAGTTAGCTTTCCAACGGCACCAGTTTCGTGTCAATCCGACATCGGGGTTGATCGCAGCGTCCGTTCTCGCCGGAGCGCGCGCCTGAAAATAGAACCGGCAGATCCGTGGCCGATTATTCCGACCGGTGCCGATCGGAGCCGCCCGGCCTCCGTCCGGCGAACCAGTGCGTCTCCATCCAAGGGAGTGCTCATCCGGGCATTCCCCACTACAGCGGTGCCACCGGGTCCCACACGGCCCCTCCGGACAGCACGTGGGCCCCACAGTCACAAGTTTGGGTGCTGCCGAAGCTACGCGAGAAGCCGCCCGTCAACCCGAATTCGGTCCTCCCGGGCCCATTTGTGTAGCCCTTTACCTCCCTGCGTGGAGTGGGCTGTGAGTCATTACTGTCATTATTTTGTATTAATTATTCCGGGAGCACAGTTTTCGGCCGGGTCCGTCTTCCCCACGCCGGGACCGTGGAGGTATCGTATTCGCTCCTTGCTTGGCATTTCACTTATTTCCATATATGCTTTATATGCCGCTGCTAGAGAGCATGTTTTAGGACCTAGCTTGCTATATATTTTCATATCACCGCTGCTGCGAGAGAGAGCGAAGCTGTCCCGTGACCCGATCCGGGCACGAAAGTGCGAATTGACCACCCTAGCTCTTGTCGGTTTCTCAACCGTGCACGTCTGACGCTTCCCTTGTTAAGGGACAATCACGAGCTCACCTAGAGTCCGAGGACTGCATTCCTCATTCGAGTCGTGTCCGTGGTCTCGTCCCGCATCAATTTGGTATCAGAGCGAGTTTGAGTCTAGGGTGTCTAAAAACAAAAAAAAAGAGTGTCATTTACGTATAGTCATTAGTCATTGTCTAAGTCGTGTTTAGGGTCATCATTATTTTAAAACAAAAAAAAGTGTCTTTGGGTCGCATACATCCCTTTACTCGTATATCAAAAGGTGTTGTCCGAATGTTAGGCTACGCCTATCGGGAAGGCCGCACACTTGTGCGAGTGATCTTCGAATCGGTTAGCTCTGCCACGTATCGAGTCTTGGTCGTCATGTCTAGGATTGTAGTCCATTGTCTAGTTGGTTTATCTACTAGTGTCAGCATGGCCATCCTCTAGCTTCCCCGTGTCCCATGGATTACCAAACACCCGGATCTTATCCATGGTGGCGATACTATCTCAAATGGAAGGACCACCCGAATCACCCCACTAGGCCCGAAACCCGGGACTTCTACGAGTCCGATGACCCAGGTGACTACCTAGAGTGGGAAGCCATTATGGACGACTACTTCGAGGTGTACAATATGTACGGGCCCATGCAAGTTGATGTTGCCAAAAGGTGACTTTTTGGTGAAGCCGTCGAAACTTGGAGGGACATCAAATATTGGAGGGAGGATAGGAATCTAAGGCCCATCGAGTTATGGTGGGAAATGAAGAGAGCACTTAGGAGGGCCTACTTTCTCCGCCCACCTACCTCCAACCACGGGGGTCATACCACTCACCAACCCCACTAACTCATCCACAATCAAGTGGGCCACACCTCTACCCAATCCCACCCCTTCACCGCCATCCCAACCCACTCAAGTACCTCCAACCGAGTGAAAGCCCCGCTTATAGCTGAGCCTAGGACCACACCCAGGCCGAGGGACGAGGAGCGAGTCCACCCCAAGGTCCCTACTCCAACCCGCACCCTTGTCGAGATCTTAAAACAATTCACAGACGGGCTGGATAGGATTGAGAGATCACTACTCCAACCCGAGGAGGTCATAGCCGGTAGTCTTCACCCGGCCCCACCTCTAGCATCCCCAAGCCCTCTTCCCACCATGGAGACCACGCCTCCATCACCCTCGAGAGCTCCAATGCCACCACCCTCTATGTCTGAACGTGATTCGGCGCCATCTCATTTGGAACCACCAAGGCCCGAGCCACCCGTATTTCTAACGGGTACACTATACATCGCCGAGCCGCTTTTTAGTTGGCTCAAGGATGGCTTGGTCCCACCTCCCTTTCCATCCATGGATCCCATCCTCCCTTTAGTGCCGGTCAACTCCTCCCATACCACATTTCGATCTAGTCACCATGTTGACACATTGGACGATCTTGTCATGGGATTAGATTCACAATGGAAGTTGACGCATCTTTTGGCGCGAGGCTTTGACCATCCCGCTAGTCTTAGCTTCACCCATCCGGCCTTCAGGTCCATTACCTCCGAGTGCACCGTGGGTTGTGTCACCACGGAGGTTCTTCTACTTCTCCCTCTACTGGACGAGCCCGAATTCATACCCTTTTGTCCGAGGGAGGAATCATACTTCTTGCCTATGATCCCCGTCCCACCCGTCACAATTCAAGAAGGTGACTATCCACACCTTCAAAACTTCTACACGTGGGACCGTGACTTGTGGGAACCCACCACAAGGGGTCATACCTTCTTTGATCCCTTTGACCCATTCCCTAGTGGACCCTTAGACCCTCCATATATACTTCACTTCTTAGAGGGAGTCCACTATCACACTCCTACCCCACGGGCCGGGTCATCTACACCCACCAAGCCCGTACACCTACAAGATACACCATCACCTAGGGGAAATACTCTTGGTCCTCCCACATCCACATCCCATATGCATGCATGGACCACCTTAGGAGGTCTAGGATTTCCGCATGATGTCAACCACCGGTTACGTCAGATGCATGCATGGCATACGTTCGGGTGTCCTGGTCCGCCGTCACCCATGTACGGGTCGGACTAACATTAGGTGTGTCTAAGGTCATAGATGAGTCGGTGTGCTTTTTCTTTGTGTGGTATGTCTGTCTGTATGTGTCTTGTGCAAGCTCGTTGTCATTCTCTTATGAGTAAGAGGCGATTCGACTCACTCGATGAGTATGGGATCGGTTCTACATCTATACCCGGATCAGTCACCTACAGGGACTCAACGGTGATTCCTAGTGAGTCTTCGAGCTACTTTTTTCCCTTTTGAGAGTGCCCCACCCGGAGTGTCCACCTTTAGCCCATAGCAGTTCGCACATATCGAGTATATATGGGATGAGCAGGTGACTATCACTTGGAGTGGAGCGTACCCGCGTTACTTGGCAAAGTGACGGATCCGCCGGAGTACTCGAGCATCCATACCCCTACTCGACGGGGTTGAGTTCCTCCCACCCGGGGAGAGTTGATGGGAATCGACGCCGAGCATGTACCTTTTCTTTTGCATTTATGTCCTTTTAGTTTGTGTTCATATTCTTTGGAAAGTATATGCGCAATTGTACGGCTTTGTAAGCCAATGCGTCATTCCCTTGGATTGTGTGGGTTTTTGTGCAATTGTGTAGTAGGTCCAGCTAGGGGGCCCTCAGCCCTTTCCCATTGGTCCATGTCACCTTGTGGGGCTGGTCAACCATCCTAGGTGGACATCTAGAAGGGTGGACTAGTCATATGGACACATGGGAGACAAAGGGGTCAACATTCCAATGGTTGGCCACCAACCCCCTCCCTTGGTCAAGGGGCGCCCCCTTCCACTAGGAATATTTTTTTTTTTGTGTCATTCACACTTAATCCTAGCCCTCTATTTCCCATCCCTAGATCCAAGGGTGTACAATTGATTAGATACCTAGCATATAAAAGGTTGTATTTTCCATTTGTTGGCATTAATGAAAGGAAATTGTTGGAAAATCAAGACTGATTCTTGTGCCCCTCCCCTCTCCCCTGGTGTTCATCTCCTCCAACCCCAAATTCTAGAGTGGTTCTATCTTTAATCCCCTCCCCTCTATCTCCGGTGATCATCTGTGCCGCCGCCGCCGCCGTTCGTGCCGCCTACGAGCTGCCGCGGAGCCATCTTCAAGGTTCTGTCCTGCTAGACAGAGGTGACTTCCACAAAATTCTGCAGTCAGCCACGACGTCCTCTTGATCTGAAATTTTCAGAGGTTGTTTCTATCTCGTATCCACATCTCCAAAAAAACATTCACGTCCAAATTCCTTCATTTGTTAATTTCCCATTTTCGTTCTTCTTTCACTCCTAGATCTATCTTGTCTCTGTCTACAGTGACAGTAGCTCTGAGTTTTCCATCTTCGACCACTTTTGTGATTTTTGTTAGGGCTCCCGATTGTACTGGGAGTTCTGTCCACTAACCCCTCCACCCCCAAATTTTCTTGATTTTTTATCAGCCATCTATCCATTTTTAAAAAATTATGTTCTACCTCATCTATAGTGCTGTTAGCCACATTCCAGATCCAACCAAATCCCAGTGTAAAAATCATAACAATTCGTAGCCACCTCCAATCCTCTCAACACAAATATTTCCGTCTTCCTGGTTCACTTTCCTACAACTTTCATGAAGAAGTTGAAGTCTGAATCCAAGGTCTTCCTAGCGGTCAACAGCAGTTCTCAGACAACTCCTCTGCTATTCTGAGATTTCGGCCACTGTAAAATAGCAGCTTGGAAATTTGGTCAAAGCCAGATCTGGAGCACTCCCTTTTTTCTCTCTAGTCCTAGATTGAAGTATTTCGAGTTAGCTTTCCATTGGCGACAGTTTCTTGTCGATCCGACATTGGGGCTTATCGCAGCATCCGTTCTCGCCGGAGCGCGCGCCTGAAAACAGAACCGGCAGATCCGTGGCCGGTTATTCCGACCGATTCCGATCGGAGCCGCCCGGCCTCCGGCCGGCGAACCAGGGCATCTCCATCCAAGGGAGTGCTCATCCGAGCATTCCCCACTACAGCGGTGCCACCGGGTCCCACACGGCCCCTCCGGACAGCACGTGGGCCCCACAGTCACAAGTTCGGGTGCTGCCGAAGCTACGCGAGAAGCCGCCCGTCAACCCGAATTCGGTCCTCCCGGGCCCATTTGTGTAGCCCTTTACCTCCCTGCATGGAGTGGACAGTGAGTCATTGTTGTCATTATTGTGTATTAATTGTTCCGGGAGCACGGTTTTCGGCCGGGTCCGTCTTCCCCACGCCGGGAGCGTGGAGGTATCGTATTCGCTCCTTGCTTGGCATTTCACTTATTTCCATATATGCTTTATATGCCACTGCTAGGGAGCATGTTTTAGGACCTAGCTTGCTATATATTTTCATATCACCACTGCCGCGAGAGAGAGCGAAGCCGTCCCGTGACCCGATCCGGGCACGAAAGTGCGAATTGACCACCCTAGCTCTTGCCGGTTTCTCAACCGTGCACGTCCGACGCTTCCCTCGTTAAGGGACAATCAGGAGATCACCTAGAGTCCGAGGACTGCATTCCTCATTCGAGTCGTGTCCGTGGTCTTATCCCGCATCACCAAGTCTATACATTCCTTGTCTAAAGTCCATGCATTCTCCAAGTTTTTACATTCTTGATCCAAGTCTATGCATTGCCCAACGTGTGCACAACCCCAAGTCTGTACATCCCTCGTCCAAAGTCCATACATTCTTCAAGTAGCCCCTCGAGCTCGGCTATCCTTCCCTCAGGGTCTAGCTGCATTTAGAAAGTATATGAGTTAGTTCATATAGAATAAAATTTTCATAAAAGAGCATTCAGAGTATAGGGTTTTATTGCATACCGGTCGTCGGGTACCTCGGTACACCCGATCCCCGTACAGTCGAGCAAAGGCTTTCAAGTACGCCTCATCGCTTTCTTCCCGCTCCTTCACTGTTCTGCCCTGCTTGTTCCAGTCGTGGACGTACTTCGCCTTCCGGGCACACCAATCTATGTCACCGTTAACTCCCTTCGCTGACTTCCCCGGGCGGTCGTCGCTGTGGCGTGGAAAGGTCACCTCAGGCTGGTGTAGTCCCCGAGTCCTCAAGATCAGCCGGTAATGAAGAGGCTCGATGATATGGATGCAGTGCAACCATATGTCTCGTCCCCGGTACGAAAGGGCTACCTCCACCCATGGCTGTCCCTCGTAGCTCTCGCCTCTGTATGGGGTCCATCTCACCTGAAAGCATGAATCGAATCATCATATAGAAGCATATAAAAATATTCTAAATCATTTAGAAAGCATTTTTTTTGAGTTTCGGGCTTACCGCCGTGTGCGGTAAGGAATCCAAATCGTCCTGGATCGCCCGGGTCAATCTGATGATCGACCCCGGGTCCCTTGCGACCACCCATCACCTCGCGATCGGGATGCGGTCGGTGTGGAGTAGTGTGCCCCGTCCTATGCCCGGGAGGTACATGTAGCTCCAGAACTACATTTAGAAGTTAAGTCAGTGAACTTGCATGAACATTTGCATAAATCATAATAGAAGCATTTAAATTGCATTTACCTGTAGAAAAGGTGAGAAGTCACCCGGCATCGTCTATCGGTCCGTCGTGCTGAGGGACTAGAACAGGAAGGCCAAGACTACCGCTCCCCAGGTGTACTTTCCAACTCTGCCTAAATCCTCGATTATCGGCAGCAGCCGGCAGCTGATCACATCTGCCCGAGTCGCGAACAGGAGCTTCCTGAACAGTAGCATCAGGAAGCGCCTCAGGGTACGATCTCCCTCTGGTCCAGCCTCTGCTGCCACCCGTGGGCGCACCTGGTCAATCACTCTACCCAGATGCTCCTCTGGTAGCTCGCCCACAGCTATGGATGTTCCCCTCAGTCCTAGGCTCTCCTGCAGTACTAATCGTGAGAGCTGGGATGACGTCTGCCCCGGTCTGATTAAATCTAGCCCCAGTAGCTCCTGGGCCATCTCTCGGTAGTTCCTGTAAGTCCATCCTATCACTGCGGCTCCGTGCACTCGCAGCCCGGCAATCCTCGCCATGTCTTCTAGCATGGGGATCATGTGACCCCACGGGAAGATGAATGCTCTGCTGATCGGATCCCACCTCTCGTGCAAGGCGTACAGCAAAGGCGTGTCCATCCTGGTCACCTCGATGCTCAGCACCTCAGCGAACCCCATCCCGGCCAATCTCTCTCTCTGGTAATCGGGCAGTGCCTGGTACACCGCCCGGATCTAAAGCCAGGAGATCCTCGTCCGTCTTTTTCCCTGCATTCATTTAGATCATAAATTAGTCAATTGCATCATGGAATCATTTGCATAACATTTATAAAATAAAAACAAAACAAAACAAAAAACTGAATAATTGAAAACCTAAAAATAGTTCTGGCCTCTAGTGCATGTAACGGCCCTGGGATGGGGCGTCACATGGCTCTAACGCATCTAGAGTGACGCGTTAGGCTTGTGACGGTCACTAGAAGGACCTTCACATTCTCTGCTAAAGGGCGTTTTTCCCTTGCATTCCGTGGCTCTCCCACTTTGGCCAAAAGGCCTACAAATGATCCTAATGGGTGCATAGACCCATTTTCTACCCCCCATTGCCACATGCATCCACATAAAAAAACACAAAAAAATTAAAATTTTGGAAAATGGGGTGGGAGGCCTACCTCTCGGTCTTGGCCCCTCTTCCTCCTCTTCTCTAGTTCCTTGGGTTCTTCTTCATCCAGGGGTGTCTCCTCTTGATCCTCCTCGGCCGTGGGAACATTTTCCTCCACCCTTGGCTCTCTCCTCGCCCTAATCTCTTCCTCCGCGGGCGGGACGATTTCCCGCTCTATCTGGCGGTGAAGACGGCGGATCGCCTTCTTCTTCCCTCTTTCCCTCTTCTTCGGTGGCTGTGGGGCCTCGTCGCGTCCATCTTGGGTGGATGACGGAGGTCGCCGGTCGTTGCTCTCGGTTGAGGTTTTGGGCTTTTTGGCATTTGAGTGTTGAATGGATGAATGAATGAGGCTGTGACGGTTCGGTTTGTTTTTTTTTTTTTGAACGCTCAGGAAATATGACGGTCTGTCGTCTGACCGTTACAGTCAATGACGCGTACTATTTTGACCGTTACATGGATTTGAACTGTTTCATTGAAGAATGTGAACCGCCCAATCTCTAACGGCCCTCGTCTGGTCCGTTACTTAATATGACGCCCTCTCTGCAGACCGTTACAGCTTGCAAGTTTCTTGATGAATAAAATGGTCCATTTGATGATTGAATGACCACATTTTCTGCCATGGCACATATTATTAATGCTTCTAACACGTATAAATGGTTATGCCTTATTTCATGCTCATGTTATTATTGGCTAACCTCTTTCTCATGAATGAAGTTATTAATAACAACATGCTTTGCCATTCGTCAGGCAGGTAAGTCAGGTATTGTATCTCATTCCCCTGTCCCTTTAATGCATTACTATATGTTATCTATGATATATTATCTCGAGAACCGGCTGGTCATTCATGTGTTCTGGGATCTGATGTTCCCCTTAAACAAAAATGATGATGATCTAAGTACACATGTTTAATCATTGGATAGGCCGTTAGGTTGGAAAAGTTTGGGGACGATGGTTCTATCTTGCACGCCGTGGTTGCAGATGGTGTCCTGACCCTGATTTCTTCAGTCTAGCAATATTATTCTCGAGTATCTTGTTATTTTATCTTTCTTTGCATTTGTTTTAATGATTTCTTTTTCTTTAGCCCAGCATGCATCATCCGCATATTTGAGCATTCATGACCTTCATCTGTTCAAGGTGTCTCAATGATGGTGAATAAACTATGTTCTTAATCTCGAATAAGAAGAATCATTCCACTCTGAATTAGAAGGTTTTTCTTCGATTTCTCGCTTGATTTGGTTGGCTGAAGATTTCTGTCTGGAGTTTAGTCGGTTCTCTTTCCTTTCCGTTTCCTTTCCTTAGTTGATAGTTTCTCCAGACTTGCATCCTTCGGGTGGCTCTTTTCCTTGTGATCAGTTCGAAGTTTTCCAGAAAATTCCTATCGCTTGTTGATAAAGAACGGGTGTCGTTTACCTTAACGCCCACTTTTTGGTCCACTCCGCTCCACTTCCGCTTCATCTCCATGTTCCATTTCGCTTTCGCTTCACCTCTGCTCGCTCCCCTGCAAAGAGGACGTTAAGGAGGGGCATATGTTGACACCCGTTTTGTGACCAATAAGTTGGGTCATCTCCTTGTTCACTCTATGTGATGCTCCTAGTTAATCATTCATTCCTTGAGTCTCCTTTATCAGTTTGAAGCTCATTTTATGGGTCTTCTCTCCTTGGTTGAGTGTGGTTCCTTGTGGCTTTTCAATGGATGAAGCTCAGCAAGTTCTTATCAATTTTGATCCTCATTATTTCTAAGGGTCCTCTGCATGGGCGTTACATTTTTCTAACACATTCGCCCTAGGCCGTTACTTCTTGAAGAGTCCTGAAGTTTGAGATCTTTGTTTCAAAGCTTATCCGTTGGCCTATCCATTGATTCTAACGGTTTATCGTGCAGCCGTTACTTTTTTCCAACGCGTCCAGCCATGGCCGTTACTTATCTTACAGAGTCCAACTTGTTTGATCTTTCTCCATTGATCTTATCTCTTTTGAGATAAGGTTAAATGTAACGGTATCCCCCTGGCGCGTTATTTTCATGCGGCGGTCTGTCGAGTAGCCGTTACATCTAACAGAGAGCTGGCAGTTCAGGCCTTTTCTCTGCTACTCCATGGTCGAGATAAGAGTTTGAATTGGTGATTTCTCTTCCAAATCTGATCCTCAGAACCTTCTGTTTGTTTATATGGACTCTTGGTGATATTATCTTCGAGGATTTGCTAAGAGTTATCTTCTTTTCTTGCTGGATTATCCTCTGCTCGACTGGAGAGTTTGAGGGCCTATAAATAGCACCATTAACTTCATGGCACGAGGGAGGAAGATCTGGAGTTCGTGTCGAAGTGCTGTCGCATTCTGGAGCCACATCTAACCAAGGAGACTTGTATTTCACGTCATCTGCTTCACGGTGAAGGGACTATTCGTTCTATTGAGTTTCAAAGTTCATCATTGCATATTGTGTTCTTCCTCCTCCCTCTCATCATAGGCATTGTCCCTCTCCTTGTTTCCACGTTCTACATCTGTTTTCCTCATCTAAACATCTTCCTATCTTTTAAAACGCTCAGAGGGGTTAAAAAACCAAAACTCTCCTGGTACTTCCCTTTCCTTTTGAATGATCTTAAGCCTTTTGAGAGTTGATACTACGCTTGTTTAAAGGGCTAATCTGGGTTTGTTTTCTTGTGCTTTCACGTTCTTTGGCAGGTTTACAGGTTCATTACACGAGGCCCAAGTCTTCTGGCCGGCTGGAAGAGTTGGAGTTAAAAGGGTCCATAAGCTATTACTGTAGGTTTTCTGACGGTCTTGAGAAGACGAGTCAGGTTCATATAACGGTGCATCGTGCGACCGTCACATTCCTGTGACGCACGGGGTCTGGACCGTCACATTCGGTTGATCTACAGATTTCACTGGTTTTCTCTCTCCCGTGGGCGGGTGCTTCATCCACCTATTTCCAAGGTATTTTCAAGTCGCTGGCTTGTGTTTACTTTGGTGGCGATCACGTTCTTTCTTAGTATTGGGCATTAGCTTTCTCTCCATCTCATATCTCTTATTTCCTTTGCTTGTTCCACCCTTGCGGTGTGTTTTTATTTGCTCTTGCTCCACGCCCCGGCGTGTGTTTTTCTTTATTCCCTTGGTTTAGCTTGATGACTGAGATAGCATGCCCATGCTAGAGCTTGTTCTAGTTGCCTAGGTTCATGGTTCACATGTCCTTGGGTTGATTGAGATCTCTGATTTTTGCTTATCATCTTTATGACACATCAAACGAAAAAAGAAGAAGAGAAGCAAAACAAATCAACACGGACGTAGTCTCATCCTCGTCCTCATCGCTCCACGTCGCCTTCATTACCTTTCGCTTCTTTCCTTTGGCTTTCTTGGCCTTCTTCTGCAGCTCGGTGCATTCACCTCTCATGTGCCCCATCTTTTTGCACTCATAGCACATGATTTCAGTGGGCTTAGATGGTTCATTTTTTTGCATGTGTTGCTTCTTTCCTTTCTTGAATTTTCCGCCAAATCTTCTTTTTTGGCGTAGAAATTGTCTGACCTTCCTTGTGAGCATGGCGACTTCTTCATCATCGGTGTTCTCCGTAGAGTCCTCCGGGATTGAGATTGACTCTGGGTTTGCTTTCAATGCGATCGACTTCTTCTTCTTGGTGTTCTCTTTTGTCCTCTTGATATTTATCTCATAGGCCATCAAGGACCCTATGAGAGCATCCAGTGTTAGTGTAGAAAGATCCTTTGAATCCTCTATCACCGCTGCCTTGGTGTGCCAACTACGTGGCAATGACCTCAGCACCTTTCTAACAAGATCCGCATCCTTGAAGTCCTTGCAGAGTGATTTCAAACCATTTGTAATCTCCATGAGACGTGCGAACATCTCGGAGATGGTCTCTTCCTCTTTCATGTGGAATAGCTCGTAATCCCGGATAAGCATGTTTGCCTTCGTCTCCTTGACCTCTGAAGTGCCTTCATAAATCAACCTTAGCTTATCCCACATTTCTTTTGCATTCTTGCACATAGACACACGAGCATATTCAGTCTAGTGAATGGCACACTGAATAATATTTAAAGCATTGAAGTTCACAGTGGACTTCTTAATGTGTTCTTCATTCCACTTCGCCTCATCTTCCAGAAAATTATGTGGGCCGCTGTTAACAACGATCCATATTTCATGCCTTTGAGCACGAAGGAAAACAGTCATCCTATTTGTTGGCCCAGAGAGATGGCGGACAAGAAGGGGGGTTGAATTATCCCCTTGCCGACATGGCGGATTTTAAAAACTTTCTTAACTAATTACAATGGAAGTAAAACTAACAGCGTTGATTAACTAAAACTCAAGTGAGATTACAAAGTTCTCTCAAACTTTCTGATCTCACACGGATAGTTAATGCAACTAATCAAAGAAATTAAGCTCAACATAGATAACGGAGGTAGCAGTGTGTGACAGTGTAGTGAATTAAAAACATGTATAATGGACCTGTTAACGGAGATAGAGGAAATGACAATCACACAGGTAATCACACAAGACACAAGGATTTTTATGTAGTTCGGGACCACGAGGGGCTCCCTACATCCACCCCTCACCCAACCGGGTGAGGCTTCACTCTACGCTACGAAACGTAGCAACACGGGGACGAACCCCAACCACACACATGATGCTTCTGCAGCAATATCCACATGGGGACAAGCCCCAAAACGCTGCCACTGCAGCACACACACACACATACAACTTCGGGGAACACACCCCGGACACTAAAACAACACGGAGACACAGCTCCGCCCACACACATAATGATATTCAGAGTTTAACAAACACATAGGATATGCAATGACCACAAGGGATATTGATCTATGATCAAATAAAAAGAGTAGGAATGAATGTCTAGAAAATCTCCCTCAAATCTGTAATGAATCCCATAGATAGGATAGATGGGTGCGCTGGACACTTTTGTTCACGAAGTGGAAGCCGGCCAAAAACGTAGGAGCCGCCCTAGTTGAATGTATGGCAGTGACGTTCAGGCAGGTTTCGATCAACGGAAAGAATCTTTCTAAAGGCGTCTTCCTTGTCTTCCTCTTCCTTCAAGGTGCACAGCACCTCCTCCTTGTTCACGGAGCCCCTTTCAAAAGGATCGAACGTATTAGCTCTCCTCTATTCCAAGAAATAAAAATCACAGCACTATATGGGTCAGGAAATCGATAAACAAAAGATCAAGATAAGATCTCAAGGGCATCCAGATTTAAGATTGAACATGGCAAACATCTCATATGATTAAGGGACAGATATAGAAATTTTCTCTTTTATAGACTCCTTAGATCTCCAAGTTGAAGTGAGTAGTTGCTTGCCATATAGACGTCTTTAGATTTGTTGCTTCATCCCGCTTGCAACTCTCTTCATCAACGAGCTTCAAATCTCAACGGAAGTAGATTAGAATCAGAGTGGAAGCCCTCTCTACCTCCTTCTTCTCTTACCTGCACGAAAAAGAACAATATTAGCCGCTGGAGTTATCTCCTACGAATAGAGATGTTAGCTTCTATATACTCAAGGCAAGGAATCATAAAAGACATAAAACGCCTTGCTAAAACCCTCTCAACCCACACCCAACCAAGGGTAGAAACCCTAAGGGTATATGGGTAAAAACGCACTTCAATCGGATCAACAAATGTGGGTTTCGAAACCAATCTGGAGAACACGATCCGGATGAACCAGAGAAAGTGTCGACTCATGGAGTTGACACTTTTCTCAAAGTGTTCTGTCCCGGTAAGCAAATCAGCCCCTAAGACAAAAGTGTCGACTCTTAGAGTCGACACTTTTTGTCGAGAGTTCTACCGGAAGACAAAAATCAACATATAGATCAAAAGTGTCGACTCACAGAGTCGACACTTTTTGTCAGCATATCAAAAATCAATGTAGACAGCACAACCTAAAATAAGTGTCGACTCTGTGAGTCGACACTTTTACTGATAGAGCAGAAAACTTTGTACAACTCAATAGAAACCCCAAAAACATTAAACACCCATAAATCACCATTCAACCCCATTCAAAAGCAATAAAATGACATGCATGAGGGGTCTTTAAAACACACATCAAACCAGATTTTGAAAGCAAGTTTAGGAATCAAAATGACCATGATGCATCAAGAAGCTCTATTTAATAAAGGGAAATTAAGCAACCAAATAAACCCCAAGGCCAAGATACATGAAACAACCTAATCTTGGCACTTGAAAAATTATATCAACATGAACTTATACCAAGGATCCAAGGGATTGCAATAAGAGTGGAAGCTTACCATGGATTCAATATTTGTGGACATTTAAGAGCCTGCACTTACAAGAAAATCACATTAGTATAATGCCACTCCAAGTTCATATAGCAAGCAAATCAAGTTTAGTCTCAGATTTCCAAAACCATGCAATGAAGATATGAAAACCATCAAGACTCTTTCCTATGAGGTACATCAAAGTTGACATGAATCTCTTGATAGCTACAAGACCCCAAGAGATATAAGCATGAAGGCAATTTGTAAAACACCGAATCCTCAAGCAGTGAAGTGAATTCAAATTGCCATGTATTACCAATACATGAACTCAGATCAACCCAAATACATGAAGGATGAATTAAGCCCAATGCAACAAAAGCCCATGAAGGTGTGTTGAGCATATTGAATTTCAAACCACCCCTAGAAATATATGCATAGTCAACCCTATCTACAAACCACCAAAGCTTCACCTTAGTCAAAATCAAACTGAACTTAATTCATTTGCACATGCATTTAGAAGAAACCATTTCAAACTGTATAGAGTTCCAAAAAGACTTCTTCACACATATACAATGTGATCCAAGTAAATCACTTGAAATCAGTTAAAGTTCAGTCCAATAAACCAAACAATGCATGTGTTCAATTGAATAAGCAATCTCTTGCAAAGACAAGTAAAGGCTATCCTCAATATTAGCAAATCATAACTCGGGTAAAGCAACCCATGACCCATTACTAAAAGGCCAGCTGAACATACCTCAGAGTAAAGCAGACTTCAAAGTACATGATTTTACCATTAAGAGATCAGCTGGGCAACACGGTGAAAACCAAGGCTCAAAGAGCCAGGGGTCGGCCCATGGGGTCAACCCTTGCAAGGGGCAATATAGAGACTGCCTAACTAGTGCAGTACTATTTGAAACCAGTCAGGGGCATTTCTACCCTGCAAAGTGCAAACCAGAATATCAACATGTGAGCATCAAAACTTGCAAACCAGAATATCAACATGTGAGCATGAAAACCTCAAGACATTTTCCACAAGATATTCATGAATGATTTTCACTCTAGAACATAAGAAAATCACACAATATATTGGAATCATCAAAACCATTGTCAAAGACAAAGAGGGGGCGCAGAGAACCCAATAATCTCCCCCTTTTTGATGATGATAATATATTGTGACCATAAAAACTCTCTCTCTCTCCCCCTTTGACATTATCAAAAAGTGGGGGACTGGGGAGCAACTGTGAAAATTTCAAAAATGAATGAGACATGAGCACACGAACCCAGCAATTAACCTCCCTTGAGAGGAGGGTGTGAAAAGCATGAACACCAAATAAGAGGTTGGAATGTAATGTGCAATGTTCAATTTTTGAATTGTATGTTGGATGTATGACAGAGTTATATGCAAGATGACAAGAATGTATGCAAGTGCTCTGCTTGGGAATTATGTGCAGTCTGCAGATGTGTGAAATAAGTGCAGATGTTCAATTTTTGTAATTTTTTGCTAAAAGTATGACTACTTATTCACAAGTAGTATAAAGAAACTATGCTATATGCAAAATGTGAAACTAAGCTATGCACAAAGTGTATTGTACTAAAGAGCACGTTATTCTCCCCTAATTGTCAAAAATAAAAACCACCTAACAATGGGTTATTTAACCTGTTATTTACATGTATAACCTATAGATGCAAACTATGGAATGAAATATGATATGAACAATCGGATCAAGCATTCAAGCGCTCAAGCATGCATAAATAAATATAGACTCATGCAAGTCCCTTCGGGACGGGTGTAAGGATTATGCAATCAATTATAAAACATGATGTGCATGAACAATACTAAGAAGGTCGTGCTTACATAAATAAGGTACTACATTAACCATGAAGGACGATTGATTCAAAAAGGACATTCACACAATCAAACCCAAAGTGCGTTTGTGAAGATTGAGCAATGAAGTTCAAACAATATGGATAGCCAGATTTTATAAAGAACACTAAAAAGAACTTATCATCCATATACTTTCATACACAATGCTCGAATATTGGTAGCTACGTATGACCCCAAAATTTTAAATTACTAAAAAATGGTGTGACTAACCTTTTTACATGAGTTGTATCCTTTGTCTCAGGGACACTTCCTAGTTACTCAGTTTCGTCACTTATCTTAGCTGTGGATTTTGTCACTTTTTGGCACGAGTTGTATCCTATATCTCAGAGACACTTCCTGGCTACTCGGTGGCAAATCACACTTATTCTAGATGTGGATTTGTTTCTCCTTTCGACGCGAGTTTCCTCCTTTATTTCAGGGAAGATTCCCAGCTACTCAGATCCACATTCCACTTATACGACTTTTTGAAGGGGTAAACATCTCTTTCCTCACGAGACATGTGATTTCCATGTAGAGAATCAATAGTCCTCAAAAGTGTAGAGTAGAAAATAACTGAAATCCTTATTCTATTGAATCATTTAACTCAAAAAGGTGCAATTTGTGTGGGTGGTTGTATTGAATGTAAAAGATGAATTAGCCTTATCACAGTAATGTCTCCCCCTAAATGTATGCACGGCTATAAAAAATCTCCCCCTTAATATATGCTATGTAACAAACATGTCAAAATCATTATAATTTCATTTAACAAGGTGAAGAGTTATAGAAAGATATCAAGAAGTGGTTGTATAAAGTATATACATACAATCAACCAGAGATCATTCAATGTTTTCAAGCAAATGATTATCGGTACTTGGCGGAGAACGTAGGTCTGAAGACCACCATCACGTGTGAAGAAAGCTTCCAGTTGGACATAATCCAACCTTCCACAATCGCCATTTGATATATCGGATAATCATGGCATTCAAGCACATGAGTATGAAGTATATGCATTTATTTGCATGTAAGTGGACAGATAATCAAAGACCTCCTTTATTTACAAGTATGCAAAGATGTGTATGATATGTGCAATGTGTATCATGCAACTAAATATGTAAACTGTGTATATAAAAGTGAATTGTTATTTGCTAACAAGTGAAGGTGTGTGTATGAAAAACCATATGTGTGCAATGTAAAGCATTCAAAAACTAAGATTATTTACAAGACATGCAAAGAGAAGCATTCAAGACAACTACTCATCAGACTCAGAAGATCTTAACATTTCAAAAGATGTCAAAGTCAGTGAAGCAGAATTACAAACATTTTCCTTCAAACATAATTTTTACCTTTTCATATTTTTCAAGGAGAACCTAAGCAAAACGAATTTCAAACCAAATCATTTTTGTTTCTCACCTTGACCATCCTTTATTTATTGACTTTCCTAGGCCTCAAGGCGCCCCTGTAAAATAAATTCTTATTTTGGTGATTTGGGTACCCAAGCCATCTTGGGTCCCGAGGGGTTAGTTCTAGCATGAACAAATACATTCTTCTTGTTTCTCCTCTCATACCATTCATCATCAGCCCTCATCATGGTACAATCATCCATTGAATATCCATTTAGGCCACAGTAAAAATAATGAGAATATTTTCTTTTCATGAATCAATTATCATCTTTTCCATTAAAGAACATGTATTCATTACATGTCCACGTTCACCACAATAATGACATGAAAAAATTTTGTTGACAAATTATTCATCATCATTTTTCTTTATGAAATAGTTTTCAAAAATATGACCATGTAACCCACAATAGAAGCAATGAGAGTAAAATATTTTCCTAATGGGTTTCACATGATCTTTAGAGCCAGCAACTACTTTCATTCTTGATTCTAATGCCTCATCATCATCAAATTTCATCAGGAAGCAATCATACATTTCGTGGCCAAATTTGCCACAATAGTCACAAAAGACATTTCTTCTTTTTCTTGGTGCATGAATACGTTTAACAGATGAAACTTTTTCATGCATACAAGAGCAATCAACAACCTTTTTCAATTTTTGATTTTCTTCATCACAAGTAGAGAATGACTCATTCAAATTCTTAATCTCATTTTCCAACGATGAGATATGCAGTTCACAATTAGCAAGCTATTCTTCACACAATGCAACTTTGTCATTCAATATAGAATTGATAGATTTATAGCTTGTAACTTCCTGTTCTAAAACATGAATATTTTCAAAGTCATCAATAACTACACTTTTTCCTTTTTCAAGTGAATTGAGTTTTTCAATCAGCACATTATTTTGATCTTTGAGGTTTTTCACTTCTTCGGCAAGCTTTTCATTTTGAAGTTTTTCAAATGAATTTCCAGTCATAGAGGTATGTTCAGGTTCATTCTTTTGAAAGCTCATTTTTTCATAAGTCATTGTAATCATGGTTTCATTGCATTCAAATTTATCATTTAGATTTCTAAAGCTTTCTATTTCCTTCCTTAGTTCCTTCAGATTTTTAGACTTGTCAACAGTTAGTGTAGCTTTCCCTTTTTCCAGAAGGAGCAGTTTTTCAGATATGGCGGTATTCAACATTTTTAGCTTCTCATTATCTTCCTCTATTTGTTGAAATTCTGAAATTTTATCCAACAAGGATTTGTTTTCAGATCTAAGGTTAGCAATCATTTCCTTGAGTTCTTCATCATCAGGCATGTGGGACTCAACTAATCTTTCGAGCTCGGTGAATTTTTCGCAAGAAGAATTGTCATGTTTCTTTTTCAATTTTCTATTTTTAGATTTAATCTTTTTATATCTTTCAAACAATTTATCATAGGCATTCAACAACTCATCATAGCTCAATTTATCTTCCTCATCGGAGTTAGAGTTTACCGTAGAGCTCTCCTCGCTTTGACGTTCATCGCCGTTGTTTGCCGCGAGGCACTCACTATTTCGATTTTGTTCTTGGGCTTCACTTAGCCCATCCCAAATTTCCTTAGCAAATCTGCAATCAGAAACAAATGGAAATTTGTCAATGCGTATTGCAACTCTAAGGGTATTCAAAACATAAACATTCTCAGAGTTCATTTTTCTATGCTCATCGGTCCATCTTAGCTCATTTTTGGGCAAAACATGTGGACCATGAGTGATTAATCTCATAAGCTTCGGATCAACATTAGAAATCTAAACACAGAATTTTTCATGCTATGAAGCATAGTCAAAACCATAAAAGATGGGAATCAAATTCATGCAAGCCATCATAAGGTGATATTTTCTCCAAGACCACGAGGTCTGCGAATAAAAATCAAAGACTGGGCTCTGATACCAATTGTTGGCCCAGAGAGATGGCGGACAAGAAAGGGGGTTGAATTGTCCCATTGCAGAGATGGCGAATTTTAAAAACTTTCTTAACTAATTACAATGGAAGTAAAACTAACAGCGTTGATTAACTAAAACTCAAGTGAGATTACAATGTTCTCTCAAACTTTCCGATCTCACACGGATAGTTAATGCAACTAATCAAAGAAATTAAGCTCAACACAGATAACGGAGATAGCAGTGTATGACAGTGTAGTGAATTAAAAACCTGTATAATGGACCTGTTAATGAAGATAGAGGAAATGACAATCACACAGGTAATCACACAAGACACAAGGATTTTTAGGTGGTCCGGGACCACGAGGGGCTCCCTACATCCACCCCTCACCCAACCGGGTGAGGCTTCACTCCACGCTACGAAACGTAACAACACGGGGACGAACCCCAACCACACACACGATGCTTCCGCAGCAATATCCACATGGGGACAAGCCCCAAAACGCTGCCACTGCAGCACACACACAACTTCGGAGAACACACCCCGGACACTAAAACCACACGGAGACACAGCTCCGCCCACACACACAATGATATTAAGAGTTTAACAAACACATAGGATATGCAATGACCACAAGGGATATTGATCTATGATCAAATAAAAAGAGTAGGAATGAGTGTCTAAAAAATCACCCTCAAATCTGCAATGAATCCCATAGATAGGATAGATGGGTGCGCTGGTCACTTCTGTTCACGAAGTGGAAGTCGGCCAAAAACGTAGGAGCCGCCCTGGTTAAATGTATGACAGTGACGTTCAGGCAGGTTTTGATCTACGGAAAGAATCTTGCTAAAGGCGTCCTCCTTGTCTTCCTCTTCCTTCAAGGTGCGCAGCACCTCCTCCTTGTTCACGGAGCCCCTTTCAAAAGGATCAAACGTATTAGCTCTCCTCTATTCCAAGAAATAAAAATCACAGCACTATATGGGGCAGAAAATCGATAAACAAAAGATCAAGACAAGATCTCAAGGGCATCCAGATTTAAGATTGAACATGGCAAACATCTCAAATGATTAAGGGACAGATATAGAAATTTTCCCTTTTTGTAGACTCCGTAGATCTCCAGGTTGATGTGAGCAGTTGCTTGAGATATAGACGTCTTCAGATTTGTTTCTTCATTCTGCTTGCTACTCACTTCATCAACGAGCTTCAAATCTCGACGGAAGTAGATCAGCTTCAGAGTGGAAGCCCTCTCCAACTTCTTCTTCTCTTACCTGCACAAAAAGAAAAATATTAGCTGCTGGAGTTATCTCCTACGAAAGGAGATGTTAGCTTCTATATACTCAAGGCAAGGAAACATAAAAGACATAAAACCCCATGCAAAAACCCTCTCAAACCCACACCCAACCAAAGGTAGAAGCCCTAAAGGTATATGGGTAAAAATGCACTTCAATCGGATCAAGAAATGTGGGTTTCGAAACCAATCCGAAAAACATGATCTGGACGAACCAGAGAAAGTGTCGACTCATGGAGTCGACACTTTTCTCAAAGTGTTCTGTCCCGGTAAGCAAATCAGCCCCTAAGACAAAAGTGTCGACTCTTAGAGTCGACACTTTTTGTCAAGAGTTCTACCGGAAGACAAAAATCAACATACATGACAAAAGTGTCGACTCACAGAGTCGACACTTTTTGTCAGCATATAAGAAATCAATGCAGACAGCACAACCTAAAATAAGTGTCGACTCTGTGAGTCGACACTTTTATTGACAAAGCAGAAAACTTTGTACAACTCAATAGAAACCCCAAAAACATTAAACACCCTTAAATCACCATTCAACCCCATTCAAAAGCAATAAAATGACATGCATGAGGGGTCTTTAAAACACACATCAAACCAGATTTTGAAAGCAAGTTTAGGAATCAAAATGACCATGATGCATCAAGAAGCTCTATTTAATAAAGGGAAATTAAGCAACCAAATAAACCCCAAGGCCAAGATACATGAAACAACCCAATCTCGACACTTAGAAAACCATATAAACATGAACTTATACCAAGGATCCAAGGGATTGCAATAAGAGGGGAAGCTTACCATGGATTTAATATTTGTGGACATTTAAGAGCCTGCACTTACAAGAAATTCACATTAGTACAATGCCACTCCAAGCTCATATAGCAAGCAAATCAAGTTCACTCTCAGATTTCCAAAACCATGCAATGAAGATATGAAAAACATCAAGACTCTTTCCTATGAGGTACATCAAAGTTGAAATGAATCTCTTGATAGCTACAAGACCCCAAGAGATATAAGCATGAAGGCAATTTGTAAAACATCGAATCCTCAAGCAGTGAAGTGAATTCAAATTGCCATGTATTACCAATACATGAACTCAGATCAACCCAAATACATGAAGGATGAATTAAGCGCAATGCAACAAAAGCCAATGAAGGTGTGTTGAGCATATTGAATTTCAAACCACCCCTAGAAATCTCTTGCAAAGACAAGTAAAGGCTATCCTCAATATTAGCAAATCATAACTCGGGTAAAGCAACCCATGACCCATTACTAAAATGCCAGTTGAACATACCTCAGAGTAAAGCAGACTTCAAAGTACATGATTTTACCATTAAGAGACCAGCTGGGCAACATGGTGAAAACCAAGGCTCAAAGAGCCAGGGGTCGGCCCATGGGGTCGACCCTTGCAAGGAGCAGTATAGAGACTGCCTAACCAGTGCAGTACTATTTGAAACCAGTCAGGGGCATTTCAACCCTGCAAAGTGCAAACCAGAATATCAACATGTGAGCATCAAAACTTGCAAACCAGAATATCAACATGTGAGCATCAAAAACCTCAAGACATTTTCCACAAGATATTCATGAATGATTTTCATTCTAGAACATCAGAAAATCACACAATATATTGGAATCATCAAAACCATTGTCAAAGACAAAGAGGGGGGCGCACAGAACCCAATAATTATTCTTCCAATATGTGTAATTGGTATCATCAAAGAAGGGAGGCCTATGAAGAGAATGCCCTTCGGGCATTAACCCCTTGTTAGCCATTCCTAATAGATCTCTCTAAATCGCTAGATTTTAGAATAAGATAAAGCCGAGGCTCTGATACTAATTGTTGGCCCGGTTAGGAATACAATCAAGAGGGGGGTGAATTGATTGTGCCCCCTTTTTAATAAAATTAAAACTGAATCATAGAGATGATTGAGCAGCAATAAAACTTCCTTGATAAAATGCAGAGATATTAGTATGAAGAGATGAAGCTCTCTAAATTCAGATTAATGTAAATTAATAAAATGATAATCAAACAACCACTCACAACTCTCCAGCGCAGATTGATGAACCACTCTGATGAAAATTAAAGAGCAGACAATTTGTATGAACGCTCACCTCACCGCATCACACTTGTAAATGAGACGGATAGGATACAACAACAAACTCACGAGAAGCAAACCACAACGTAAGGATTTTTATGTGGTTCGGACGCACCCGAGTGCCATCCTATGTCCACCCTTCCAACTCAAGAGGATTCCACTAAGAACCACTGCACAACGGCAGAGAAAACACCACACACGGGCTCAACAGCCCCACACACACGCGTGTCCTCGCACGACGATGAGAGATCACGCCAACGGAGACGATGCTCTTAAATCGTCTATGAAAGAAAGAAAATATGGATATACAATGCCCAGTCCAAAGATAATAAGCTATTCTCAAATAGAAATAAGAACACCAGATAACAAGATTTTCCCCTTTAATCTTCAACAGAACTCAGAGATGATATGGAAGGGTGCATTAGAACAAGTAAACCATGAGTGGAAGAAATCGGCCCCTTGAAGAAATGCGCCCAAGCACACAGCCGGCGGAGAGCAACAACGGCTCACCTCCAGATCCAAGCTAGGGGTCGTGAGAAGTTACCCATGGCGGCACTTTCTTCCTCCTCCAGCAGCAAGACGCCCTCGCCCTCCGTTCCTGCAAAGATGAAACACGTTTAGCCCAAAAGGAATTGTCTCTCGTCGATGCATTTCACAGCATACATATACCCATGAGAAAACAAAGCAAGAAGACATGAATACCCCTACGAAAATCTCTTAAAATAACACCCAATCGATGGTAGAAACCCTAAGGATAGAGTGGTAAAATTTCATGGCAATCAGATAAAAACTCGTGGGTACAAATCCAAAATCGGCAAACCCGTTCTGGACGCTCAGGATAACTGTCGACTCTTAGAGTCGACACTCGTTCGCGAGTGTTTTACCCATTAAATAAAAAAAATGAACTCTGGTTGAAAGAGTCGACTCTCAGAGTTGACTCTTTTCAGCCTGGGTTCTGTTACGTGAAAAATAGCCCAGCCAGCCATAAGAGTCGACTCTTTTTGGCACTTGTTCTATCTGCGCCAAAAAGCCATACAACACCTGTAAGTGTCGACTCCCAGAGTCGACACTTGCAGCATGCTGCCTTCAGACATCAAGTTGGGCTACAAGTGTCAACTCTGGGAGTCGACTCTTTTAGCTCCAGATTAGAAATATGAAAAATACAATGAATTTAACCCCTCAAACTTAATAAATGAATAAACTCAGCTAAGTCCACATAAAAATTCATTCAGCCCACAATTTTTACCATGGATTCAATAAATGGAGGGCACTTTATACTTGCAATATTTGAACTCAAATTCATAACTACATAAACCCATTGCAAATGAAGAATCTATCTTCAAGGCTTTCCTTCACTTGTGATATCTCCAACAATCTGTAGGTTAGCTTTTCAGACCAACTATGTTCACAATTGACTCATACATTTCCAGTCCGTGTATACATCATAAGAATTGTTCAAGCAAGTCATATACATGGTTTCAGACAACCCATTAGTATCAATTTTAGTTCCAAGACATACAAGTTCAGTCTGGTGACAACCGACATCTATCAAAAGTAATCTGAACTAAATTCGTTCATGCGGACATATAAAGACAATTGAAATAGAAACCCATTCATTCTTTGTAAAAATAGAGTAAAGTTCATTGAGGATCAATTCCAAGGCCATTCAACAAACTTATCAAATTGTCTCACATTAGGCAAAAGCTATCCAATGCAAATCACACATATAGCTCACTTTGTCTTCGTCACACATTGTCTTCGTCAAAACACGCCGGGCCACAACAATCTCCCCCTTTTTGACGAAGATAAAACACCTCGAAAAACCATAAAGTTTTGCATGAATGAACCATTAAGTATCACCCATTAAAACAACCATCTCAAAACATTCACCATTCATAATCATGCAAAATTTATTACTCCCCCTTTTTGTTAGAGTCAAATGGGGGATTATGCAATATATGAAGAAAATGGAAAGAAATGCTTATGCCTCATATTTATAGTTAACTCAAAGCAAAGTATGTGAAGTGGAATGGATGATCAATCAAGCACACATGCATTCATAGTAAGATATAGAACCAAAAAAGTCCATGAGGGACGAGTTAAGAATTATGCATCGATTTGGAGCATGATGTGCATGAACAACATTAAGAAGGATGTGCTTACAAAAAGATGATACTGCATTACTCATGAATTATGACTGATTCAAAAGGTACATTCACACAATCACTCCCTAAATATATATGTGAAGAATGAGCAGCAAAATCTAAGTAATATGGATTTTTTGATTTTTGAAGAAACACAAATAAGAACCTTTCCTCCCTACAATTTCATGCACAGTGCTCGACTTTTGGTAGCTTCGCACAACCCCTTTTTTTATTTTATTTTAACAAGATGACTAACTTTTTGACACGAGTTATACCCTTTGTTTCAGGGGCATTTCCCAGTTAATCAGTTTCGTCACTTATTTTGATGTGGATTAGTTACTTTTCAATGCGAGTGTCCTCCTTTATTTCTGGGGGGATTCCTGACTACTCAGTGCCAAATCACACTTATTCAAATATGTGGCAGGGCTGATAGCTTTTTCCTCACGAGACACGTGACTTCTATGTAGGGCATCAAGAGCCCTCAAGAGTGTTGAGTGGAATAGGTGAAATCCTTATTAAATAGATTCATTTAACTTAGAAGTGCAAATAGTGTGAGAGATTGTTTGGAATGTAAGAGATGAATTAGTCTAATCATTGTGATGTCTCCCCCTAAGTGTATGCACAGTTATAAAAAGAACCTCCGCCTTAATATGTGCCATGTAATAAACATGTCTGAATCAACACATTTTTATTTAGTCAAGGGAAGAAGTCATAGGAGGGATCAAAGAGAAGGGTGATATTTTATATACACTCAAACATGCATTTAGATGAAATTTTCACCCAAGTTGATTACTGGTATGTGGCGGAGAAAGTAGGTCCGAAGATCACTCTCACGCATGGGGAAAGCTTCCAGCTGGACATAATCCAACATTCCGCAATCGGCATTTGATATACCGGATAATCATGGCATTCATGCACACATTTGTATAAAATATATATGGAATTATATACATGCGGATGGAACTGAATGAAGATATGAGTGAAAATCAAATGTTATTCAATGTGTTATGCACAAAAAGGAATGATTGAAACGTAAGTGCAGTGGAAAATCTCCTTATGTGCAAAAATGCCAGCTAGTATTCACAATTTGAGTTATTGGAGTTTAAGAGATAGTATATACACAGTAAATCAAAAGATTCTAACTATCTAATCTGCACACTCCTAATTCTCTTCTAATGAAAAAAAATTGATCAGAATTCAAAGGCTTTGTAAAAATATCTGCAAGTTGATTTTTTGTATCTACAAAAGATAACTCAAAGTCACCTTTATTGATGTGATCTCTAATGAAGTGGTGTCTAACCTCTATATGCTTTGTGCGAGAGTATTGTACAGGATTTTTGGACAGATTTATTGCAGAAGTGTTATCACACATGATAAGAGTCTTTTTCAAAGAAATACCAAAATCTACCAATTGGTGTTGGATCCAGAGTACCTGGGCCGCACAACTGCCTGCAGGCATATATTCGGCTTCAGCAGTTGATAAAGCCACACAATGTTGTTTCTTTGAGGCCCATGAGATCATGCATCCCCCTAGAAACTGGTAGTGACCGCTTGTGCTCTTACGTCCATTTTACACCCAGCATAATCAAAATCAGTATATGCAATCAAATAAAATAAATTATTCCTAGGAAACCACAAACCAAGATCAGTTGAACCTTTCAAATACCTAAAAATTCTTTTCACGGCTGACAAATGAGATTCCCTGGGACAAGATTGATATCTTGCACAGAGATAGACACTAAAATGTATGTCAGGCCGACTAACAATGAGATATAATAGTGAACCAATCATACCCCTAAAAAGTTTTTGATCCACGATATTACCTTTATCATCTTCTAACTTAAGTGAGGTGGACATCGGTGTAGCAAACGGCTAGGCATTTTCTAGTTGAAACTTCTTCAATTCAGAATTTCTTGTGTGTACTTCTTCTGATTGATAAAGATACCATCGTCCAGTTGCTTTATTTGAAGCCCCAAGAAGAAGTTTAGTTCGCCCATCAAGCTCATCACGAACTCTCCCTGCATAAGTTGAGCAAAATCATCATTCATTTTCAAATTCATGTCTCCAAATATAATGGCGTCTACAAAAACCTGCACAAGTAAGGCATGCTCATCACAAGTCTTAGTAAACAACGTTTGGTCTATATTACCTCGTTTAAAGCCACTATCAATCAAAAATGAACTTAAGCGATCATACCATGCCCGGGGAGCTTGTTTTAACCCATATAGTGCCTTGTCCAATTTGTAGACGTGGTCCCGAAATTTTCCTGGAAGCCCGGCCGTTGCTCCACGTATACTTATTCTTTGATAACCCCATTGAGGAAGGCACTCTTCACATCCATTTGGAAAAGTTTGATGTTCTTGTGACATGTATAAGCAAGAAGTATTCTTACTGCTTCCAATCTAGTCACAGGAGCGAAGGATTCATCAAAATCAATACCAAATTCTTGAGAGTAGCCCTTAGCTACTAATCTTGCCTTATTCCTCACAACCACCCCATCTTCACTAAGTTTGTTTCGAAAAAACCATTTAGTTCTGATTATGGGATGATCATCAGGCCGGGGCATGAGGAAACACACATGATTCCTTTAGAATTGGTGCAGTTCTTCTTGCATGGCGAGAACTCAAGAATTATCATTAAGTGCATCATCTAAAGATTTAAGCTCAATATTGGAAAGTAAAGCTAAATTATTATGAAGTTCAACTTCCCTGATTGAAGCCCGGGTTCTTATCCCTTCATCCACACCACCAATCACATTCTCCAAGGGATGATCTTTAAGTGTAGTCCATTGGTATGGTAGATTTGTTTCTACTTGCTCCTCTTGTTGCTCTTTCTCCTTTTCCTTTTCTTGACCTTCTGCCTCACCTTGTTTGCTCGATTCTCCTTTCGCAACTTCACTCTCACCTGTAACCAGAAAATGATCATCATCATTTGGCTTTCTCAAGGTGAATTCATTAACTATAGCATGCAGACTTTCCTCAATAACAAGAGTTCTAGAATTGTAAACACGGTAAGCTCTAGATGTTAAAGAATACCCGAGAAAAATCCCTTTATCACTCTTAGCATCAAAGTTCTCCAAATTATCTTTACCATTATTCAAAATATACCAGATGGATCCAAATGCTTTAAAATGAGATATGTTGGGTTTTTTTACCTTTGTACAGCTTGTAAGGAGTTTTCTAAAGGATATGTCTCACCATTGCCCGATTGGTGATATAGCAGGCACTATTCACTGCCTCTGCCCATAAATACCGTGGAAGACCATTCTCCGCTAGCATTGTATGTGCCATCTCTATGAGCGTTCTATTCTTCCTCTCGACCACTCCATTTTGTTGCGGAGTCCTTGGTGCTGAAAATTGATGACCATACCCCTGCTTCCTGCAAAATTCGTCAAATTCAGAATTTTCAAATTCTCTCCCTTGGTCACTTTGAATTTTATGAATAGTATATCCCTTTTTATTTTGAACCTTTGCACAAAAACCAACAAATGCATCGCATGCATCACTCTTGTTAGCTAAAAATAAAACGCATGCATATCTTGAGAAATCATCGACGATCACAAAGTCATATAGTTTCCCTCCAAGACTGTGTGTCCTGGTGGGACCAAACAAATCCAAGTGTAATAACTGAAGGGGTCTTTCAGTGGAAACAATATTTTAGCATTTGAACGAGGTTGTGATTTGTTTTCCTTTATTACATGCTTCACAAATTTTTGAAGATTCAAAGTTTAAACATGGAAGACCTCTAACTAAATTATTTCGATTCTACTTCCTAATGACATTGAAACTGGCATGCCCAAGACGGCGATGTCACAACCAAACATCATCATTTTTATTAGCAACCAAGCACAAGTTTTCAAAAGAAATTTCATTAAAGTCAACATGATAAGTGTTGTTACTCCTCACTCCTATGGATTTAATTTCATGAGTGTTTGCATCAACAATGGAGTAGTGAGAAGATTCAAAAATGACCTTGTGACCTTTATCACAAAGTTGACTAATGCTACGCAAGCTATAGTTTAGACCTTTAACATATAGAACATCTTTGATGCAGTGTTTAGGGTCCTTACCAACTCCCCCAATTCCAACAATCTTACCTCTATCATGTCCACCAAAAATTACCGTTCCACTATTTTTCTCTGCTAGGTCTGCAAAAAGGACTTTATTTCCTATCATGTGTCTGGAGCATCTGCTGTCCCGGTACCACTTATTTTTTGTCGCCTTCATGCAGACCTGCACCAATAAGCGAACACGCTCATTTTGATTTGGGCACCCAAGCAAGCTTGGGTCCCTTGATGTTAGCATTCATAGAAATCTGACTATACTTGCTGAAAAATAGATCATCATCATACTTCATCAATTGGCATATGTACATATCATGCCTTACTTTCCCATAAAAAAAATAAGTGGGTCTTTTCCTACCAAAATTGTTTCTTTTATTTACATTTCTAGAGGTAGAGGGGAATCGAGAATAAACCGCTTCTGGATTGGTGTGTGTGTTTGAGCATTCTCCATGAACTTGTGAATTTTTGATGTTATAATGAACTTGATTTTTGTTGCCATGCATGAAGCTTGAATTTTCCTTTGCTTTCAACAATTTTTCATGAGCACTTTTCAAATCATTAAATTCTATAACTAGCAATTCAGTTTTACTCTTCAACTCTCATTTGATTTTTTCACATTCATGTATTTTCTCATTCATCTCTTCCAAGTCATTTTTCAACATTTCATTTTTCTCTTGAATTTCTTCTTTAACTTTGAATGCATTCTGTTTTTCTACTTCTAAACAGGTAATTTCATCTTCAAACATGACCAATTTTGATTCTAGAGACTCATTAACAGTTTTGAATTTTTGAACTTGCAATTCAAACAAACTACATCTATTGCAGGAGTTAGTTGAATGAGTAATTTCATGAATATTCTTTCTCAAGTTTTTATTTGCATTCCTAATCTTTTTGTACTTTTCATACAACTCCTCATAAGCAAGTTCCCATTGATCAGTAGTAATGAGTTCAGGGTCAGAATTTACCTGCACTTCATCTTTCTGAGCCATAAGGTAGAAGTTCTTCACAATCTCCTCAATGTCTTCTTCTTCATCGGATGTAGACTCATCCTCGTCCTCATCACTCCACGTCGCCTTCATTGCCTTTGGCTTCTTTCCTTTGGCTTTTGAGCCTCGTCCTCATCGCTCCACGTCGCCTTTATTGCCTTTGGCTTCTTTCCTTTGGCTTTCTTGGCTTTCTTCTACAGCTCGGGGCATTCACCTCTCATGTGCCCCATCTTTTTGCACTCATAGCACATGATTTCAGTCAACTTAGATGGTTCATTTTTCTGCATGTGTTGTTTCTTTCCTTTCCTGAATTTTCCGCCAAATCTTCTTTTTTGGCGTAGAAATTGCCTGACCTTCCTTGTGAGCGTGGTGACTTCTTCATCATCGGTGTTCTCTGTAGAGTCCTTTGGGATTGAGATTGACTCTGGGTTTGCTTTCAATGCGATCGACTTCTTCTTCTTGGTGTCCTCTTCCGTCCTCTTGATATTTATCTCATAGGCCATCAAGGATCCTATGAGAGCATCCAATGTTAGTGTAGAAAGATCCTTCGAATCCTTTATCATCGTTGCCTTGGTGTGCCAACTAGGTGACAATGATCTCAGCACCTTTCTAACAAAATCCGTATCCTTGAAGTCCTTGCCGAGTGATTTCAAACCATTGGTAATCTCCATGAGATGTGCGAACATCTCGGAGATGGTCTCTTCCTCTTTCATGTGGAATAGCTCGCAATCCCGGATAAGCATGTTTGCCTTCGTCTCCTTGACCTCTGAAGTGCCTTCATAAATCAACCTTAGCTTATCCCACGTTTCTTTTGCATTCCTGCACATAGACACATGAGTATATTTAGTCGGGTGAATGGCACACTGAATAATATTTAAAGCATTGAAGTTCACAGTGGATTTCTTAATGTGTTCTTCATTCCACTTCGCCTCATCTTCCAGCAAAGTATGTGGGCCGCTGTTAACAACGGTCGATATTTCATGGCTTTGAGCACGAAGGAAAATAGTCATCCTATTCTTCCAATATGTGTAATTGGTACCATGAAAGAAGGGGGGACTATGAATAGAATGCCCTTCGGGCATTAACCCCTTGTTAGCCATTCCTAACAGATCTGTCTAAACCGCTAGGTTTCAGAATAAGACAGAGTCGAGGCTCTGATACCAATTGTTGGCCCGGTTAGGAATACAATCAAGAGGGGGGTGAATTGATTGCGCCCCCTTTTTAATAAAATTAAAACAGAATCACAGAGATGATTGAGCAGCAATAAAACTTCCTTGATAAAATGCAGAGATATTCGTATGAAGAGATGAAGCTCTCTAAATTCAGATTAATGTAAATTAATTAAATGACAATCAAATAACCACTCAAAACTCTCTAGCGTAGATTGATGAACCACTCGGATGAAAATTAAGGAGCGGACAATTTGTATGAATGCTCACCTCACCGCATCACACTTGTAAATGAGACAGATAGGATAGAACAACAAACTCACAAGAAGCAAACCACAACGTAATAATTTTTACATGGTTCGGACGCACCCGAGTGCCATCCTACGTCCACCCCTCTCAACTCGAGAGGATTCCACTAAGAACCACTGCACAACGACAGTGAAAACACCACACACGGGCTCAACGGCCCCACACACACGCGTGTCCTCGCACGATGATGAGAGATCACGCCAACGGAGACGACGCTCTGAAATCATCTATGAAAGAAAGAAAATATGGAAATACAATGCCCAGCCCAAAGATAATAAGCTATGCTCAAATAGAAATAAGAAAACAAGATAACAAGATTTTCCCCTTTAATCTTCAACACAACTCGGAGATGATATGGAAGGGTGCATTAGAACAAGTAAACCATGAGTGGAAGAAATCAGCCCCTTTAAGAGATGCGCCCAAGCCCACAGCTGGAGGAGAGCAACAACAGCTCGCCTCCGGATCCAAGCTTGGGGTCATGAGAAGCTGCCCACGGCGGCACTTTCTTCTTCCTCCAATAGCAAGACGCCCTCTCCCTCTGTTCCTGCAAGAATATAGAAGTTTAGCCTAAGAAGTTCTCACTCTTCTCGAATGCATTTCGCAGCATATATATACCATGAGAGAAGTAAATGCACCAGGACCAAAATGCCCAGCTAAGCCACTTCAGACCACACCCAATCGATGGAAGAAACCCTAAGGTTAATATGGTAAAACATCATGGCAATCGGATCAAGAAAACTTGGGTACGAATCCAAAACCGGCAATCCCGTTCTGGACGCTCGAGATAACTGTCGACACTCGTTCGCGAGTGTTCTACCCATTAAATAATAAATTGAACTCTGGTTGAAAGAGTCGACTCTTTTCAGCCTGGGTTATGTTACGTGAAAAATAGCCCAGCCAGCCATGAGAGTCGACTCTTTTTGGCACTTGTTCTGTCTGCACCAAAAAGCCATACATCACCTGTAAGTGTCGACTCTCAGAGTTGACACTTGCATCCTGCTATCTTCAAACAGTAACCTGGGCTACAAGTGTCGACTTTGGGAGTCGACCCCTGTAGCTCCAGAGCAAAAATATGAAAAAATATAATGAATTTAACCCCTTAAACTCAATAAATAAATCAACTCAGTTAAGTCCACATAGAAATTCATTCAGCCAACAATTTTTACCATGGATTCAATAAATGGAGGGCACTTTATACTTGCAATATTTGAACTCAAATTCATAACAACATAAACCCATTGCAAATGAAGAATCTGTCTTCAAGGCTTTCCTTTACTTGTGATATCTCCAACAATCTGCAGGTTAGCTTCTGAGACCAGCTATGTTCATAATAGACTCATACATTTCTAGTCCGTGTATACATCATAAGAATTGTTCAAGCAAGTCATATACATGGTTTCAGACAACCCATTGTTGACACCCATTTTTTATCGATAAGTTGTGTCGTTTCTCTTACTCCCATCCTGTTGATGCCTTGAGTTGTCCATCACTCATCGGGGCTATTTTCAGGCACGTTTTGGGCCAGTTTTATGGGTTACCTCCCTCCTTGGCTAGGATTGTTTCATTTCAGGGCTTAATGGGCCTTGGTTTTGGTTGATTGGGCATTTCTATGAGTTTCAATACCTAAATGCATGTACGGTTCATCCACGACCGCTCAATCCATGTGCGGTTGATTATTGGCCGTTCATGTATTTTGGAACATTTTGGTTAATTTTCTGAATTTTCACCGACAAGCTTTTGTGCGGCCCTCTCCTAGCCGTTCAACTTGATGGGCGGGCTAAAGGTGACCGCTTATATCTTAGAGTCCTGCGCTCGATGATTTTCTCAGATAATTATCCAATTAATTGAATTATCACCGATAAGGCTAGAACGGTTTATCCTTGGCCGCTCTACATTTGAACGGTCTCAATGGAGCCGTTCATCTGTGAGAGGCCAACGGCGGACATTTCGGTCAGTTCGAGGGATAATTGAGATTATTTTCTAATTTCCTCCGATGGGTTTGGACGGTTATTATATGACCGCACATCCTGTTGAGCGGTCTATCGTAAGACTGTTCATCCCGTCGAATGCTGAATTTCAATAGATTTTAACCCTTTTATCCGTGGTTTTATCCCCAACTTCTCTCATCAATTTCTTCGCAAATAATCGACCATTTTGAGTGCCGTTTCGACTGGATAAAAGATGATTCATTTATCTACATTTTTTGTTTGATAATCTCGACCTGAAAATGACTCTAAACCCTAATTTCGAGCTAAGCTTTCTAGGCTCTATAAATAGACCCTAAAGGCCAAGCTTGAAAAGGGGGAGAGATTTTGGTCGACGGCGAAGCCCTGCCGCATTCTTGAGCGACCTAGAACCAAGGAGGGAGGCTTTCTACGTCCATACAAGCCTCCGGTCCAGGGAGTAGTCGATGTTTAGAGTCGTTTGTGTTTTATAGCTTTCGTCACTGTTCATTGCATGCATTGCTTTCTCCCTACGTCCTCCTTCATTTTTTCATCACCATGCACACATCCACCTGTGTTTTTGACACCCTAGGGGTTTAAAACCCCCCAGGTATCCCCCTTTCCATTTATCTATGTTCATCTATTACTATCTTGACATTTACTACACCATTTAGTTTTAATCTAGGTGTTATTCTTGTGTCTTTACGTTATTTTGTAGGTCAGCACTTCATCAGCACGAGGCCCATCCCCTCTGGCCGGCTGGAGAGGGTGGAGGTGAGCCCCTTTCGCAACTTCCGGCATGGTGGACTTGAGCGGTTCCTAACTGCCCGTTCAAGAGGACGTGCGGCTCTTCCTGCACCGCCCCTCATCTTCATGCGGTCTACTTCAAGCCGTCCATCCTCCAGGAGTGCTTCCTCCCGCACATTCTATAGCACCCTTAGGCGGTCTATCGTAATACCGCGAGTCCTATAGGTGATTCTTCATCAACCGCGCATCTTCCCAGTGCTGCAGCTAGGCGAGTGTCTCCCCCTCCTTTCCAAAGCACGGCGTGTTCATCCCGTCCGGCGCTTTGGTGGCGATCACGGTCACTTTCATTTTTCATTCTCCTCTTGCTATTCTTCACTTACTCATCGCATGTTGATTTATTCATAGCATATCTTCCTTTAAGTAAGAGGAGAAAATATATCCACACCCTTCTTTTGTGGCGATCATGGTGGGACACCTAGTGCCCATCGTGCTTGTGATTTGCTGACCCCTCTTTCGTTGTGTTAGTCCCCTTTTGGAGTGATTGCAGGTTAAGTTGCATTTTCTGCCTTCTGGAATGTGAGCGGTTCTCATAGAGCCATTCACACTTTAGGCGGCTGATCATCTACCGTCCTTCCCTACGAACAGCGCCAGTTCTCCTGCGAGCGTCCTGTCATAGACGGCCCCCCATCGACCGTCCAAACCATAGAACGGTCTGTTCCCTACCGTCCATATTTCTGGCACAGGTATGCTTCTGGGTGTTCTGACTGTAGGTACATGGTTTGTGAGGATCCGTTCCATAGCTTAAGCGGCTATATACAGACCGCCCTTCTTGGTATGTTTCTCATCTCTGCCATCCTTCATTTCCAGCACTCTATGATTCTTTTACAGTTATTTTGTAGTTCTGTTGCTCCCTGGATTATGCAGTCCACCCCAGACCGTTTATCTTATTGTGCGGTCTCCCACAGACCGTCCTTCTGATGCCACAGTGCACCCAAGGTTGCTTTGATTGCCATATCTATATGATCTTTGTTCTCCTTGGTGCCATCCATTGATCTTCCCCTGCTTATATGTTATTGCTGTCTACTTGTTTCCATCCTCGCATGTTTATTTTTGTCATTGGTTGTTAGTTTCTAGGTTAGATTTTGCATACACTCCGGTGCACATAGGACTCATGCATTTCATTCACATCTAGCTGCATTCCTACCGAGGTAGGGTTTCCTCTCGTCTCCATACTCCTTGGAGCCGACTAGGGGACCTTGCTGAGGACCTCCGTAAGCCCCCGTGAGCCGTGGATTCCCACACGGACGTCGGGCAGGTTGTACCATACCACCCCCCAGTCTAGGGTCTGCATTCGTGCGAGAGAGAGAGAGAGTCCTTTAGAATCTTCCAGTTCTCCATTCTCACCCTATTTAGGTACCTTGTGGTTGAGTGAACTCACATTTTAATTAATCCACTAAGGTCCTAAGAGGACTTATAAAAATCTTTGCGCATCATTTGGAATTTGTTTGGCTAATTGGTTGATTCTTTTCTCATCTCTCTTCTCCATTGTATGTTGCATAGTGTCGTCATTCGCATCTTTTGGTCGCAATAGGCTCATTAGGTCTAGTTCATCTTTGTGTGTCTCCATTTAGCTACATTTATCTTAGGTTCATTCCCATCCTTATATTCATTTGAAATTCACTGTATAAAGTCTCCATTCTCCCCATGGAGCATTTTTCCCCTGTACCTTATGCATATACCCCTCCATCTTCTTACCCCCGTGTGGATTCCTCTTCCCATGCGGGCCCATCTCCTTATTCTTCTATTGGACCCTATTCTTTAAACGGGCCTTCTTATCCCGCCCGTGCTGCTGTTAGCCCAGTCAATTCTCATCCCAACATTCACAATTCCTCCAGGCCTATGCATTCCTCCATTCCTAGAATGGGCTTTCCTTCTTCTCAGGTTGGGTCCCCTTATCTGACCCATCATCATTATCCTGGTTTAAATTCACCATCCCTTACTCAGGCTGGCCCATATCCTTCTTGGACTCTCCCTACCGAGGTGATTTTCACTCAGGCCCAATGCTAGCTTGATGAATTGCAACGCCGAATCAATCCTCAAACTTCTTCGGATATCCCACTTGCCTTTTGAGGTCTTCAACTCCCACCGCGTTCACATATTCCAGCTTATCGTCGCTATGGTGGAGTCGGTGACCCCTACGTGCACTTGAAGGAGTTCCTATATGAGTCGGCCCAGTTCCAGCATGATCAACGCTTGATGGCCTATTTGTTTGGCCTATATTTAGAGGGCTCGGCCAAGGATTGGTTCTTCACGTTACCGCAAGAGCAGATGATGAATTTTCAAGCCATCCAGGCAAGATTTATTCAGCAGTACCAGGATCAGGTTGGGCCCAGATATTCTATGGTTGATCTGGCCCAAGAGAAGATGAAGCCCGGCGAGAAATTCTCCACGTTTACCAACCGCTGGCGTCGCCTAGCCGCGCAAGTCCCGGGGCATATTCCGGAGGGCGAGCAAATCAAGATTGTTATTTCTAATGCAACGCCCGAGCTCAAGTGCATCTTAGCCCTGAATGATATCACATCCTGGCAACAGCTTTACAATCGAGCCCGCTTCGTTAGCCAACAACTCCTACTTTCCTTTGACCATGAGTCTCCCCTACCGTCACCTTCTACATACACTTTCCCTCTGCCATTCACCATAAGTCAACCCTCCACTACATATCCCTCCAAGAGTCGGCCTTCCTCTCCCCCACACCCCTATACCTCTATGTGCTCCACCGCATACCAACCCTCCACGAGTCAGTCCTCCGCTATCTCATCTCACCATACCCCTCCACCTCCGGTCAAGGAAACACTACACCCAGAACGGATAGATGCCATCCATTATATTCCCACTCCCTCCACGCCTCCACATCATTCTAGCCCTCCGCTTTCGCCTACGCAATTCCCCTTACCTACGCAACTTTCGCTACCATCCCCACTACCTTTTCACACCCCCCGGCATCCGCCTTGCCCGAAGCGGGCTTCTCACTCTTCATTGCCGGAATCTTTTACAGACATTTTCAGGGCTTTGATGGCCACCCATGTGTTGCAGCTCCCTCCGGTTATGCCTTGCCAACCTGCGATCGGGAATTTACTCCATTTCTGTGAATTCCATCGTCAACAGGGGCATGTGGTCTAGAATTGCCCCGAGTTCCAGGAACTTGTTTACAGTTTGGAAGATAAGAATATGATTGATTGGGCTATCATGCACCAAGTTATTTCAGATCTCAGCAGCAAGCAGCAGCAGCAGCAGCAGCAGCAAGCCGTGCTGCTGTTTGCGATGGGATTCTTCCCGTTCTACTCCGATCTTCTTTCTTTGTTTGTCTATCATTATCATTTGGGTTTATTCGGTTTATTTCACGTGTCGATCAATCAATTAACTGACTAGCAATTAACTGACTGATTGACTGCGCGGGCGTGCCAGTCACATGAGTGACAAGTCTATTATGCGCTCATTCTGACCCGTGTCGGGCGAAAGTGAGATTCGGTCAGGACCAGCAGTCTGCCACACCATAAAGGATATGGCGTTAATTACATCCCCCGCGATGAGGGAAAACCTTTGATTAATTACCGAGATAGTGGGCTGTCGAGGCCGGAATAAGGATGTGATGTTGTGAACATGACGAGATCACATGAGATGTGTTTATCTATCATGCAGAAGAGACATAGTTCGTTGAATTGGAGACCCTTGGTACGTGGCAGAGGACGTAGGTCCAAAGACCACCATCGCGTATAGCGGAGACTTTCGATCGGGCATAACCCGGCCTTCTGTCAACGCCATTTGATATATCCGAGGGTCTATGCAAGCATGCATGCATGATGTTCGTGACTATGCTAGGCATGACAATAGAGTTATGAAAACAAATAGAGCTCAATCACATTTAGTAATCCCCGCCAAGGGGGAAAATGGTAACACAAGCATGATAACGAAAGCAAAGTGCTTACGGACATGGTAGTGAAAGCATGATAACAAGATGACTCGGACTCGAATAGCCATTCTCTTATTCAGTTTATTACTAATTAGAGTTTATTAACTCCGACCACGGGAGACGAGGATCGCTCCGGAGGTGAGTGAGCGATTAAAACAGCAAAAGGGTTCAAAACCGGCACGGCCACGTGTAGGGGTAAGTTTCCCCGGCGCGGCCAAATGTAGGTGAAGGGTCTTAATACGGCGCGGTTATGACAAATGGTTAATACGGCGTGACGGGCACGGGGCGCGCCGTTTTGGGCGCCCCGGGAACGGGCCAAATAAAAATAGGAAATCATGAGTCTATTGTTAATCCGGCGCGGGGGGGTACCGCGCCGTATTAGGGCCGCGCCGTTTTAGCTTATTTTTGATGAATTTTCAAACCATTTAAGTTCATTAAGATTCTGTTGAGAGTTTTGAAGTTATTTGGGCCAATTGCTCATTTAATTAAAGTCCAGGATCCTTTCGGAATGAAGTAATGGGCTGGTGCGAGGTCCATACTCGAGCATTAGAGTCCCTGATTCAGAATGAATATTTTATTATGGCCGATCCGCAGAGATGACTTGTGAGTCCAAAACCTGTCGAAAATCGGGCAGTATCTCCCCTGAACCTGAAAGGTTGCAGGAGAGGAACGGGGTCATGCTCACTTGTGGAGCAAGCCCCTTAAACTACCGGTTTGCATGGTGACAGCCAGCAAATTCCCAACGGATAGGATACCCCGAGGACTGGCCTACGAGGGGCACCAAAGCTCCGTGGGTGGAAGCAGAGGATGAGGTAGCTGATGATAGAAGCGACACCCCGAGGACCGGCCTACAAGGGGTGTGCGACCTACAACATACACTGCACCCGCCAAAGAGAGAGACCCTTAGGGAAAGAGGCTCCGAGGACTAGCCTGCTAGGAGCATTTACCCCTTGGTCACCACGGGGTCCCAAAGGACTGTGGGTTTGGGATTATTGGGCTGGAGCCCCTGTTGCTGTAAGCTTCGTGACCCATGAGAAACATCCATCACTCGAGAGTGGAGTTCTCTTGGCCAATTGGCAGCTCTGTGAAACGGCGGAAGATATCCCCCTCCCTGGGTGGAGAGCCAAGATGTTGATGCTCACGGGACTGGGTTACCATTCATAGAACAGAATGCAACGACAGTCACGGAAAGAGTCGATCGATATGCAACTAGAAAAGCTTTCCTACACGCGCATACCCACAAATGGCTGGGATGCAGTAGTCGCGAAGCGGGCTTCACTATCCCAGAAACATCACCGGCCTCCTTTGAACAACGGAGAGATGCAAAAAGGAGGGGAGGTGAAGGTTGGATTTCATATCAAAACGGAGAGCGACATGTGCACAGGCACAGGCGCGGAGGACCCAGGGAGGGGTTTGTCCATGTAGCCCATGGCATACCAGGGCGCGTTCGGAGTCCGGAGAAACCAGGATTTTGGAGCCGTATACGGGAAGACCCCAATAGATATATACATTTATCGAATGAGATAGCAATGGAAGAGGAAGACGAAACGCAAAACATTCAACCCATTGATGCATTCATATACGCACGATATCATTCCATTGATGGGTGAAATCACATACATATCGTGAGTTTGGGTGCCGGCATCGCGGCACGGCCACCATCCTACTCGTAGGAGGATTCACAGAAGAACAATTGGTAAATGAAAGAAGATGCAGAGAAGGGGGGAGGGTTTGGCTCATATCATCGCCATCCCTCACCCCTCTCGCTTACATTCGTCGGAGAGAAAGCAAAAGCGGATCAGAAGATAGCTGACTCGGTCGCCCACCTGTTCTAGAAACAGAGTGTCGGAACGCCTTCTTCCTCTCTTACTCCGAAGGGCTTCGGATGAGGATGGGAGACGGCGACTGGGGAACGCTCTGAGAGACTCTGCTTCTTTCACAAGAAAGAAAATCCTTCCTCCCTCGAAGACGACTGGCCCTCCTCCCTTTTTTTTTCCTTTTTCAATTGCCCTCCTTCTTTTTTTTTCTTTCGGTCAAGCAGCCACCTATATATAGAATCAAACTCTAAGCCTCATCCGGCGTGAAGAATGGCACGCCGGGGAAGGCTCCATTGCCTTTTGTGCGCTGGAATAGCAGGGCGCCGGGTGGGGGCGCGCAGGTTTAGGGTGCGCCGTATTAGTGCCCTTTGCACGTTGCGAGTCAGTCGATGAGTCCGGGGATGGTTCTGGGGGTCACCGTGAACATTTATCTCGCCACTGCTCTTTTGAAATCTCGACGAGATGTCTTGTTGAAGCTCCCAGGTTGACGTACGGCCATTCCCGGAACTTCAGATGACTTTGGTTTGCACATGTGGGTTTTCTGCCGACACGGCTCTCGGTGCTATGATAAGTGCCGCTGGCTCGGTCTGACTTGTGCTCAAAGCTTCTCGGAGGGTGGGATAGCACCCGGGATAGTTCCGCCCACTTCAAGCGATCATTCGGCCGTTAGCGGGCCCTATTTGGTGAGAAGCCGTACCCGTGCCGGGTGACCGGGATCTTCTACCGACAGAGCTTTTGGTCCTCCGTTCTGAAGAGCCAAGGGGACTCCTTTATCTCAGGAGAGCCTTTCATGAGGTGGGTAGCCACTGGGTAGACCATCTCCCTTGGTTGGACAACGGGTGTAGTGTATGCGGCACGACGGAGTCGATGCCGGTTCATTGGGCAGGCTTGGTCGCACTGCCGGTTGGTTGTGAGTTCATCTCAGTTCTCCTGAGGTGAAGTCACTGGCGTTCATTCGGGGTGACTTGAGGCTCTGGCAGCTCGAGAAGTCTTCAATATGTTGATCTTTATCAGCTTCCGTGCTTCAGCGGGCCGCATCATTCGTCTTTATGGCTTGATCACCGACGGTCACATTTTGGGTGCCAACAAATGCCCCCCAGACGTGGGTGTTGCGAGCAAGGCACGAGTGCAGCAAGGCCGACGGATGAATTTCACCCCGAATGATCTTCTCTTCAGTTGACGGAGGCCTGGGATGGCCTTTAATTCGGCACGGAAGTTAATTTGGCACCGTTTGATGTTAATACGGCGCGAGGTTACAAAGACCGATCTTGCCGATGATGACAAGGGTCGAAAAGGGTAGACGGTCTTGCCGATGATGATAATAACCGGAAAGGGTAGCGACTGATCTTGCTGATGGTGACTAGGGTCGAAAAGGGTAGATGGTCTTGCCGATGATGACAAGAACCAGAAAGGGTAGCGACCGATCTTGCCGATGGTGACAAGGGTCGAAAAGGGTAGACGGTCTTGCCGATGATGACAGGAATCGAAAAGGGTAGCGACCGATCTTGCCGATGGTGACAAGGGTCGAAAAGGGTAGACGGTCTTGCCGATGATGACAGGAACCGGAAAAGGTAGCGACCGATCTTGCCGATGGTGACAAGGGTCGAAAAGGGTAGACGGTCTTGCTGATGATGACAGGAACCGGAAAGGGTAGCGACCGATCTTGCCGATGGTGACAAGGGTCGAAAAGGGTAGACGGTCTTGCCGATGATGACAAGAATCGAAAAGGGTAGCGACCGATCTTGCCGATGGTGACAAGGGTCGAAAAGGGTAGACGGTCTTGCCGATGATGACAAGAACTGGAAAGGGTAGCGACCGATCTTGCCGATGGTGACAAGGGACGAAAAGGGTAGACGGTCTTGTCGATGATGACAGGAACCGGAAAGGGTAGCGACCGATCTTGCCGATGGTGACAAGGGTCGAAAAGGGTAGGCGGTCTTGCCGATGATGATAGGAATCGGAAAGGGTAGCGACTGATCTTGCCGATGGTGACAAGGGTCGAAAAGGGTAGGAAATATATATATATATAGGTGGGACATTGGATGAAAACTCCGCTTCGACCCTGTAAAGGGTCTTCAGGACGGAGGATGGATCATCACTATTCATCATTCATTTATATAATTTTTTTATTCACATTACTGACCTAAGCGCCCTTTCGGGTTTTCGCCGAAGCCAGCCCCCTCTTGCTTTTGCCCATGCGCCCTCTCGGGTTTTCACGTGGCGAGGTACCCGATTTTGCTTGCGACGCCCTTTTGGGTTTTTGCCACAGTAGGGTTATAGCCATGTTTACACTTGTCCTAATATATGAGCAAGTCTGGCGGGGTATCTCTATTTTTAACTCCATTTTTTTTCTTTTTTTTTGAATTTGGAGTACAGAAGAACTTGACTGCTAGAACGCCGACTGGCCTTGTCAATGATGACACGGATTGGTCCCTGCTTTAGTTCGTCGACACTGGTTAAATGTCGAAGCAAAGGACATGGTTCATTAACAAGGACGTAAGATCCGAGTTAAGGGTAGAGGTCGACTGATCTCGCCGATGATGACGTGGGTCGAATCACGGGTTTATTCATCAGCACGGGTCACATGCCGAAGCAAAGGCAGGATTACTAACAGGGACGGAAGGTCCAAGTTAGGGGTAGAGATCGACCTATCTCACCGATGATGACGAGGGTCGAACATGGGTTTGTTCATCAGCATGGGTCACATGCCGAAGTAAAGGTAGGATTATTAACAGGGACGGAAGGTCCAAGTTAGGGGTAGAGGTCGACCGATCTCACCGATGATGATGAGAGTCGAACATGGGTTTGTTAGAGGAGCTCCGGTGGGACTTTTGATGATTGTCCCTTTGGGAGTCTCATTAGGAGGAGGATGAAGAGGAATTTTTAAATTACCACTTTACTGACTTAAGCGCCCTTTTAAGGTTTTCGCCGAAGCCAGCCCCCTCTTGCTTTTTCCCACGCACCCTCTCGGGTTTTCACGTGGCGGGGTACCCGATTTTACCTGTAGCGCCCTTTCGGGTTTTCGCCACAGCTGAGTTATAGCCATTTTTGCACTTGTCCTAATATAGGAGCAAGTATGGCGGGGTATCTCTATTTTTAACTCCATTTTTCTTTTATTTTCTATTTCTTTTTTTTTTGATATAAAGGGTGGTAGGTCGAAGCGTGATGTCCGACCCTTAGTTGATAGTAGACGGCTGTTGGCCGGAGCACCGGGCCTCGTGTCGAGCAGAGCGGTTCATTCGTTAGCAGGGGCTGAATGCTAACGCAAAGGAATGATCTTTCGCCAATTCGGGCGTAGGGCCCGTAATGGCAATATGGTGTATTCTTTTGAGAGCTCGGCGAAGGCGGAGTGCCACTAGACCAAGGAAAGGTAGCTCGATCAGAGCGGAGTGCCACTAGACCAAGGAAAGGTAGCTCGATCAGGGCGCAATGCCACTAGACCAAGATAAGGGTAGCTCGACTAGGGCGGAATGCCACTAGACCAAGGAAAGATAGCTCGATCAGGGCGGAGTGCCACTAGACCAAGATAGGGGTAGCTCGGCTAGGGTGGAATGCCACTAGACCAAGATAAGGGTAGCTCGGCTAGAGCAGAATGCCACTAGACCAAGGAAAGGGATCTCGATCAGGGCGGAATGCCACTAGACCAAGATAACGGTAGCTCGGCTAGGGCGGAATGTCACTAGACCAAGATAAGGATAGCTCGGCTAGGGCGGAATGCCACTAGACCAAGGAAGGATAGCTCGATCAGGGCGGAGTGCCACTAGACCAAGATAAGGGTAGCTCGGCTAGAGCGGCGTGCCACTAGACCAAGATAAGGGTAGCTCGGCTAGGGAGGAATGTCACTAGACCAAGGAAGGGTAGCTCGGCTAGGGTAGAATGCCACTAGACCAAGGAAGAGTAGCTCGGCTAGAGCGGAATGCCACTAGACCAAGATAAGGGTAGCTCGGCTAGGGCGAAATGTCACTAGACCAAGATAAGGGTAGCTCGATCAGGGCGGAATGCCACTAGACCAAGATAAGGGTAGCTCGGCTAGGGCGGAATGCCACTAGACCAAGGAAGGGTAGCTCGGCCAGGGCGGAATGCCACTAGACCAAGGAAGGATAGCTCGATCAGGGCGGAGTGCCACTAGACCAAGATAGGGGTAGCTCGGCTAGGGCGGAATGCCACTAGACCAAGATAAGGGTAGCTCGGCTAGGGAGGAATGCCACTAGACCAAGATAAGGGTAGCTCGATCAGGGAGGAATGCCACTAGACCCAGATAAGGGTAGCTCGGCTAGGACGGAGTGCCATTAAACCAAGGAAGAGTAGCTCGGCTAGAGCGGAATGTCACTAGACCAAGATAAGGGTAGCTCGGCTAGGATGGAGTGCCACTAAACCAAGGAAGAGTAGCTCGGCTAAGGCAGAATGCCACTAGACCAAGATAAGTGTAGCTTAGCTAGGGCGGAGTGCCACTAGACAAAGATAAGGGTAGCTTAGCTAGGGCAGAGTGCCACTAGATCAAGATAAGGGTAGCTCGGTCAGGGTGAAGTGCCACTAGACCAAGATAGGGGTAGCTCGGCTAGGGCGGAATGCCACTAGACCAAGATAAGGGTAGCTCGATCAGGGCGGAGTTCCACTAGACCAAGATAAGGGTAGCTCGGCTAGGACGGAGTGCCACTAGACCAAGATAAGGGTAGCTTAGCTAGGGCGGAGTGCCACTAGACCAAGATAAGGGTAGTTCGGCTAAGATGGAGTGCCACTAGACCAAGATAAGGGTAGCTTGGCTAGGGCGGAGTGCCACTAGACCAAGATAAGGGTAGCTCGGTCAGGGCGGAGTGCCACTAGAGCAAGATAGGGGTAGCTCGGCTAGGACGGAGTGCCACTAGACCAAGATAAGGGTAGCTTAGCTAGTGCGGAGTGCCACTAGACCAAGATAAGGGTAGCTCGGCTAGGACGGAGTGCCACTAGAGTAAGATAAGGGTAGCTTAGCTAGGGCGGAGTGCCACTAGACCATGATAAGGGTAGCTCGGTCAGGGCGGAGTGCCACTAGACCAAGATAAGGGTTGCTCGGTCAGGGCGGAGTGCCACTAGACCAAGATAGGGGTAGTTCGGCTAGGACGGAATGCCACTAAACCAAGGGTAAAGAATGACGGTCATTCTGAGAATGCTGGTTGAGCTGTGTGGTACAGCTTTATATGCTTTTCGTTGAGGGGAGAGAACTGGACGACTCCTTTGTGATCCACCAGGACGTAGGCACCCCCTTCATATACTCGGCGGATGATATATGGTCCGATCCAGTTTTTGACCAACTTCCACTTGGGGTTGGAGGCCATCACTTCTCTTCTTTTAACCATCACCAGGTCTCCTTTCTTGAATTCTCGACATTTGACCAGCTTATCGAAAGCACGGGCCATGCGAGCTTGGTAGAGTTGGATGTTTTGTTGTGCCTGGAGGTATTTTCCTTACAGCTCGGCGAGCTCTTCCAATCTTCTTTCTGCATTGGTTTGTTCACCACTGGCTAGTCCATGCTGGATGGCGACTCGTAGCGAAGGAACTTCTAATTCGATCGGCACCACAGCCTCTGACCCATAGATGAAGGAGAAAGGTGAACAGCCGGTTGGGGTTTTGTAGATAGTACGATAGGCCCAGAGCGCTTCGTACATCCTTTCTTCCCAATCTTTTTTGTTAGACTTGACAGTCTTGGCCAGCAGTGTTCATAGTATCTTGTTGAAGGCTTCTGCAAGTCCATTGGCTTGAGGGTTGTAGGGGGATGATGTCCTCCAGTCAATTTTGTATTTGTCGGCTAGCCGATAAACCTTTTGGTTTCTGAAATGGCTGCCATTATCAGAGATGATTCGGCTGGGGATCCCGAACCTAAATATTATGTTCTAGCGGAAGAATCTTGCAACTAGTTCTCCCGTTACATCTCTTAGTGCTACCGCCTCCGCCCATCTGGAGAAGTAGTCTGTAGCTGCTAAGATATATTTGCACCCTGATGAAGATGCTGGTAGCGGCCCTACCACGTCCGTGCCCCACTGAGCAAACGGCCAGCTTGGTAGGGTCGGATGTAATGGCACTGGAGGTCTCCTTGCCACGTTAGCGTGTTCTTGACATTTCTGACAAGCCTTGGCGAACTTGCAGCAGTCATCAAACATAGTGGGCCAATAGTAACCCAATTTCTTTATCTCAATTTTCACCTTTGGGCCAGCCTGGTGTGCTCCAACTGATCCCGCATAGATTTCTTGCATCACCTGTCCCGCCTCTGTTGAAGACAAGCAACGAAGTAGGACTTTCCTTCGGGCATCCGCCATTATTCGGAACAAAGTTCCGCTTCTCATCTCGTAAGAGTCCTTGACCCTCAGAGCTTCATTCTTTGTTCTTTCTCTCTTGGGAGCTGTTGGTGTTGAAACCACCGTAGGAGATGTTCTCGCCAATCGGGCTGCTGAACCTCCTCGACGACTGCCACCTCAATTTCTTGCTCGTCGGCTAAGACTTCTGTTACACTGGGGACTTGCCGGCGGTTGATCACCGTTATATTCAGGCTTGCGTCTGGCGGGACCACCAACGAACTGGCCAGCTTAGCGAGGGCGTTTGCCTGAGCATTCTGGCCTCGGTTGATATGCTTGATGCTGATGAAGTTGAATCTCGACATCAGGCGGGTTGCCAGGTGATGATAGGGGAGAAGTTCTTGCTTTCGCGCATCGAACACTCCTTCCAGTTGTTTTATATCTAGCATGGAATCTCTGAATGCTTCCAGCATCTGAATTCCCATGGATAGAGCGATTTGCAACCCGATTATCAGGGCTTCATACTATGCTTCGTTGTTCGTGCAATGCTTGTTTATCGAGCAAGATGTGTGCACCACTTCCCCCTCTGGGGATTTCAGGACTATGCCGGCTCCTACCCTGACCCTGTTCGATCCATTGGCAGAGGTGTCAATTCTGGAAGCGCCATCGAAATACAGCTGCCATAAGGAGGGCCGCACCTGAACGGCTTCCAGGGTTTTATCTTCAGGAAGCTCCGGTTCCAGCGGGTAGTCCCCGGGTACTGGGTGCTCAGCGAAGAAGTCTGCAATAGCTTGGCCCTTGACGGCCTTGCGCGGCACATAAGAGATGTCAAACTCCATAAGGATTACTGCCCATTTGCCCAGGTGACCTTTGAGTGCCGGCTGGGACATAATATATTTCAGGGGATCCTCTTAGGATACCAAGCTGATTTCATGCGACAACATGTAGTGTCAAAGCTTCTTAACTGCGAAGACCAATGCCAGACAGACCTTCTCAATATAAGTATATTTCTCCTCAGTTCTGACCAGTCTCCGACTGAGGTAATAGAGGGCTTGCTCTTTCCCTTCTTCATTATTTTGGGCCAGCATTGCCCCCAGGGAGTTATGTGTAGCTGCTATATATAGTATCAATGGCCGTCCTTTCACCGGTGCGCCCAGCACTGGAGGAGTCTTCAGATAGTCTTTCAGCTTGTCGAAGGCTGTCTGGCAATCTTCATCCCAATAAAAGGGAACATCTTTCATCATCAGTTTGTGAAAAGGCTGGCATCGCCCTGACAAATTGGAAATGAACCGCCGGATATAAGCCAAGCGGCCCTGTAGTGATCTCAGCTCGGAGAGGTTCCTTGGTGCAGGTAGCTCCTGAATTGCTTTGATTTTTGCGGGGTCTATCTCGATCCCCCGATATCGGACAATGAAGCCCAAGAATTTTCCGCTCGATACCCCGAACGCACACTTCATGGGATTCATCTTCAGCTCATGCTGCCTCAGCCTCTGAAAGACAATACGGAGGTCTTGCAGATGATCTTCTTTTCTTCTGGTTTTGACCACCAGATCATCTATGTAGCACTCGACCTTGTGGTAGCGCAACTCATCAAAGATTTTGGTCATTGCGCGCTGATAAGTTGCGCCAGCATTCTTTAGTCCGAACGGCATCCTCTTGTAGTGATAGATGCCTTTAGGGGTTCGGAAAGCAGTATGGACCCTATCATGCTCCGCAATCCAAATCTGGTTGTAACCGGATGACCCATCCATGAATGACAGGGCCTCATGACCGGTTGTAGCATCGATCATGACTTCCGTTATTGGCACCGAAAAGTCATCTTTGGGGCAGGCTTTACTTAGATCTCAGAAGTCGACACAAATCCGGATCTGTCCATTCTTCTTTTTCATGGGGACGATATTCGCCAGCCATGTGGTGTACTGGTTTTCTTCAAAAAATCCCACGTTAATAAGCTTGTCGACTTCAGCACAAATTTGAGTAATGAGTTCTGGCCTCATGCGTCGCGGTGGTTGCTTCACCGGCTCGGCCTCAAGGCTGATTGCCAGCTCATGTTGTGAGACAGCGGGATTTAGACCGGGCATTTCTTTGTAAGTCTAGGCAAAGCAATCCCAGTACTCTTGCAGCAGCTGGGTGTACAGCTCCCGTTCTTATGGGGATAGTTGGGCACTGAGGAAGGTAGGCCTAGGGTCCTCCTCATTTCCCAAGTTGACTTCTATCAGTTCATCGACTGTGGCTTGGCCTCCGTCTTCTATCTCCGGAGGTGCCGGTTGGAGGTCAATGAAGTCTGGAATACCATCTTGAGGGTCGAGTACTTCGACTTGCTCGTCAGACACCACCAGAGCTTCTTGAGGATTCTCTGTTTCTTATACTAGCGGTTGCGCGGATTGCTCCATTAGCAAATCCACTGCCGCTGTAGCTCCTAAGGGCGAAAGAGCAGCTGCAGTCCTTGTGGATGAGATTGCAGCCGTGACAGGCTGGTAGTTTTTTATTGCTGGGCTCAGACAGCATCCCGATTTTGTAGCAGAAGTTGAGGAGGTCTCGCCTTCTGGGGCAGTTGTATCGTCCGTAGAAGTGGCTTTTTCTTTCTTGGCAGCGTGTTCCTCTTGATCAGAGTCGACCGAGGCTCCCCCGATTGGCAGAAGGGGTGCTGAAGTTATCATCAGTGGGACTTTACTGGAGGGAGAAGTTCCTGCTTCTTCAGTATCTTTGGCTTCACTGCTGCTAGCCGTATCAAATTTGGCTTGAAGGGCCGCCTCTTCAGGGTAGACCTACACCCAGCATCGGCAGGGAACCGCGGTCTCTATTTCTTGATTTTCGGGTTGAGCCAGTTCAACATGGTCAGCTTCCGTCGAGTATTCATCAAAAGTTGCCCCCAACGGGCCATCTTCAGCAGGATAGAAGGCGGAGATGGTGTCCACCTCGTATCGCCCACTGTAATAATATTCTTCCAGGGTGAAGCCCAACCCCAGATGTTGAGAGACACGTCTCATTTCCTTATCCAGATTTGCGGGATACCACATCTTCTGGAAAAGCTTCCTTGCACTTTTGAGACTGATCAGGGGGGATGTGTTGCTTCTGAAACATCCTGGCCATTCGCTCAGTCGTGAATGCCAGACCCTTGATGGGAACCGACGGGTTGCTTATATCTTCGGGGAGGCTGCAGTCTGTGTCTTCCCAAGAAGGGTGCTCTTCAGCCGTATAGAACAAGCTGCTAGGTCCATCTTCCTGTGTCACCTCCCAAGTTTTGAAAGGCTCGACAGTAGGGTTATCAAGATCGGGAGTTGGCTTGATGAGGCCATCCGGGATTTCAATATGATTGCGCCGCCGAGCGACCCGCACTTCATTAGCTTCAGGGTATAATGTTGGGGGTGCTGTTCTGCCCACGTCTCCGGATGCTGTGATATGGGAGACCACCTTGGGATTGACATATCCGCGTGGCGGTGGTGGATACCAACTACTGCCGGATGTGCTTCTCGATGCCCCCGCAGGGGTCTTAGCTTCAGAGGTCTTCTGGGAAGGCCCTGTATATAGGTTGGCATCCGCCAAATGACATTCGAACACCTCAAACGGGTGGGGGTCTGCAAATATCCTCTCCTCCTTCTCTTGGAGACTGTACTTGATGCATTGGTGGAGCGTGGAGGGCACCACCATATTTTCATGCAGCCATGGGCGGCCGAGTAGTGCCTTGTACAAGGTGCGGGAGTCAATGACATGGAACTGCACCGTCGTAGTGAAATCTGCTAAGGTGAGGGTAAACTCTACCACCCCCATTGACACTTCGCATTTTTGATTGAAGCTGGCGATACGCATATCTCCGACTTTCTCGAGATGCACGTTAAAGTGGTGCCTCTCGTATATTCTATAAGGCAGGATGTTGACTGCTGCACTAGGATCAACCAGAATCCTGTTCAGCTCCCTTCCATTCAGGTGCCCCTTCATATACAGCGGCCTGTTGTGGCTGATGGTAGGCAGTAGCATATCGTCTGGAGTGAAGGTCATGCTAGCCTCCGGCATCGCTTCAGCCAGACATGTCTCAAAATGAGCAGGCGTCTGGAGAGCAGTACTAATCACCTGTCGGGTCTCTTCACTCAAAGAAAGGATCTCCCAGACTGTAAATCGAGCAGGGAGGTTCTTGAGTAGCTTCATTATTCGGCTCCCAGCTCGGACATTGGAGAGCTTCATCTCTTTAGCCCATATGGGCTTGGGGAAGTCTTGGTTTACGGGCCCTGACGGACCTGCTTCATCTTCCTCAGATTCTACGCCCTTCTGGTTGGTACTGACTTCTGGGTGTTCTTTATTACCTGCTGCGGGGCAAGCTCCATCTGCATTTGGGTCTTCGGCAAATTGTGCTAGCTACGGGTGGATGTCCCCGGGTGTAGGGTTAGTCTCCTGACAAGGCTGCTTCCCCTTGGACATCTTCATGAATTCAAGAAATGAAGGGACCCCTTTGCCCCCGTTCTTGTTATATAGGCCTGACGGAGGAGGGAATCGGACTCCCTTGACCTCCTACGGAGGTGTTTTGTAGGGTTGCTCCCCCCTGAACATGATGTTATGGTTGGGTGGCGGCTGGCGCCCCCATTTTTGGCCTGACCGAGTGGCATGTGGAGCAGTTGCAGCCTCGGCCTTGCCTCCCCCAGCATGGGGTGTGAAACAAATTTCCTCTTCTTCCTCTTCTCCGGGCAGGTTGAAGAGTGCTGATAGAGTATTACAGGAGACAACCTGCACTTTATTGGCCTCAGTGGCCTTCCTTTTCTTCTTCTTTTTTGCTTCAGCGGGCGGGTGCCCCCAGAACAAACTGCCCTCTCTATCGGGTGCCGCTTCAGCTTCCTCCCTTTGTTCGAGTGAGAGCTGCTCTAGTTCTTGCCACGGGACGTGGTCTCGCACCAGCAAAGGTTTCAATTCAGGCTGCACATATTCGTCCAGCTCCTCAATAAGGTTTTATAGTCGAAGGACCCCAGGATTGGTTTCCTTGATCACTAGCAGCGGAGTTTGTCTCCTCCGATTATGTGTAGGTATCCTGACAGTTGTAGGTGGAGTGATCCATACGGGTGCTACCATTGGCGGGGCAGGCCGGGGTGTAACACCACGGATATGTGCCCCCTCTTTCGGGCGGGGTGCCCTCTTTTTCTTATGCTTCACAGGGACCTGCTGCCATCCCTGCTGTTCTTTCGCGAGCTCCAAGAAATGAGCTTCATAGGTGCTTCGTTTGCTTGTTTGAGAGATCTCCTCGGGCAGTGCCTGGTATAGGGAGATCATGTTGACTCCTGCCCTCCTCCGAGGGGCTTCATGTGGCTGAGGAGGGTCCACTTTGTACTCTCCCAGCTCGATCTCATTTTTCTTCACCATCCCTTCGATGATGTCCTTGAAAACATAGCAGTCTTCGATTGGATGCCCCAACATCTGGTGGTAGGGGCAGAATCTTGGGCTATCTTTTCTCTTTAGGTCCTCTGGCCTCCTTGGCTCTGGCAGGGTGACCATGCCATATTCCGTTACCCAGTCGAACAGAACCCGGGTCTTGTCCTTTGGAAATGAATAGGCCTTCTTCATCTTCTCCCTCAGCGAAGGACCTTCTTTGCCGTCTGGGGCTTCTGCAGGCTGTGGGGTGACTCCCTTCTTGCCTTCACTTTTTTGTTGTTCGAACGCCTTTATGTCAAGAGCGTTCGCCTCTTTAGGCGACGGGCGCCGCTCCACCGCCTTGCCTTTCTGGGTCGTACCGGTAGTAGATGTAGGGGCAGGTCTGGCCAGAAAAGCTTCCACCTCGGCCACGACATTGTTCAATCGATCAAACGATCGTATTTCCATTCCAATCATCTTTTCTAGAACCTCCCTTCTGAGATTCTGTTTGCATATTTGCACAACGTCCTCCTGATGCGGGGGCCGCTTGCACCTCATTCTGAGGTTCCTCCACCTCTTGATATAATCGAGGGCTGTATCATCGGCCCTCTGCTTTGTTGAGTAGAGTTCGGTCACTGTGACCTCCCTCTCTGTAACATGGAATCTTTCTCTGAACTTCTTCTGCATATCTGGCCAGTCGTTGATCGACCCGGTCGAGAGGCTAGAATACCATTCAAATGCGAGCCCCGTCAGCGAGGACCCGAAAAACTTTAGCAGGTATGACTCGTCGGTGGCCAAGTCGCCCATGACAGTCATATAATAGGCTATGTGTTCTCTCGGGGACCCCTTCCCGTTGAATTTGTCAAACTTGGGCGGCTTGTTGATTCCCGGGGGAAGCCGCTTAGCAGCATGGTGTTGCGGGTATGGCACCCGGTATGCATCAAAAGCGACGTAGTCACCTTCACCCCTTTCTGTGAGCTTCAGCTCGACCATTCTTTCCACCATCATCCGGTTCATGACTGCAGGGTCAACTGGCTCTGGGTAGAAGTGTGCCGGCTGCAGGTACGGGGTGACCAGGGTGGTCGCCTGTGGAGGACGTGGCAGCGGGGGTGTCTGGTGCACTTGAGGGAGCACCGGTGGTAGCAGCGGCTGGAGCTGTGGTGGCCGCTGTTGCATTGTCGCCATGCTTGGTTCCGACGACTGAGGCAGTGTGTAGAGCGGCAGAGGGCCGTCATGACGAACCGCTCCTCGAGATGATTCACCCTGGACTTTGGGTGGTTTGGAAGCTGAGGACTGTTCAGTTTTCTCTATCAGCTGCTTCTTTAGCAAGTCTATCTCTTGCCGATATTTCTTAAGTAGTATCAAGACTGATGGGTCTATAGTGGCTGCAGTGGGGATAACTTCTGCTGTCTCCCCGGACGTACCCTCGGGCAGGATGTCGAGGGGGACGTCGTCTTCTTCTTCCGCCGTCATCACATTGGCGGTCAGGACGGGGGCCATATCATCCCACCGGTGGTAGACCTAGGGTTGTTTTCCCTTAGTCCTCGTCAGGAGCTCCCTTGCTGCTTCTGTTCTGCGAGTATTCGGCCCCGACCGTGTGGCCAATTTGGCCAACTCGCGAGGGTCTTCGGGAAGCCCCCCATATTGGTTGGATATACCAGCCATGTTGCAGGTAAAAACCTGTATTTCTCTTCTCTATCGGTGGGCCCTTCTCTTAGCCTGATGTGGGAAGGTCAGCCTCTCGAACACAGAAGTTCTTTTTGTTTCTTCCCGTTTGGGGACGGCTTCGTCGGCTTCGATCTCGAAGCCGTTATCATATCCATTGTCGTCGACTGACGACACCATCATTCTTTCTCCTGCATCTTCTTCATCTGCCATTGATGGGCAGTAGTCTTCACTGGCGGCGACTGCTTGCATCAGTCGCTGTTGCCCAAGCGAGGGGTTGCCTAACCCTCGAAAATAGTTCCTGACCAGACAGGTCATCTCTTCTTGACCCCGCTCTTGATGTAACAAGGGGCACAGTTGCCGACCTCCCACGGGAGGGGTATAAGCTAGCCGAGCTCTGTCGGCATGTTGTTGGAATCTTCATCCCACAGTTGGGATGTTGGCTTGACGGGCGCAGGCCCGACAACTTTCGCGACGCGGAGGATCCGCAACCACTTCTTCTTCTTTCGGGGCCAGGGCCCTTCCTCTCTTTCCTTCCCCTCCGTCGTGAGCAAGACGGCAGGGGACGGGTGCAGCTTGGTGAACAGGTTGGACCCTCTTGGGGACCCACACCTGCTTCAATTTCCTTGGCCTAGGGGCCAACTTCTCTCGACCGTAATGGCCGGCTTCTTCTCTTTCCGCCCTCCTTCCAGCGAGGGCTTGATATGAGTTGCGAGCGGGGATGGAAGGGACAACCCGATCCGGAACTATCCACGTGTCGCGTCCGTTGAGGAAGACGTGCATGCCACCAACCATCATAGACTTTTCGGATTGGGATAGGGTTCCGGTAACCACAGTAGTACTTCTCCGGATCTTCCTGCGTTGACGTCCTCCGGGGTTCCTGTTGACCGCATTAGGGCGGGCCCCATGGATAGCATGGTGCACCAGGCAGCTGGCGACCGATGTTGGACTCTTGAGCGAGTCGTGGCAGCATCGAGCCTCCAGAGGCTCCATGTTCTTTGTAGTTTCCTCGACAGGCTCCGGGGGCTCCACTTCCAGCATATCCACAAAGGCCAACCCCAAGAAGTTGGGGAAGCCAACAGCGGCAGGGAAGCTGTCGAACTCCATGGGCACCGCCAGGTACCCTTGCGCATGACCGGCGATAATCAAAGGGCCAAAGCCGACGCCAGTCAACCCAGTCATCATCATCGCTCGCCTGCAAAGACAGACAAACCAACGATCAACAGCCTTTGGGAGGGCCTCGAAGCCCAAGTATCTCGACAAAGAGATGAAAGGTGACACAGGTCCCACCGGGCGTGCCAGACTGTTTACGATGGTATTCTTCCCGTTCTACTCTGATCTTCTTTGTTTGTTTATGATTATCATTTGGGTTTATTCGGTTTATTTCACGTGTCGGTCAATCAATTAACTGACTCCCAATTAACTGACTGATTGACTGCGCGGGCCTGCCAGTCACATGAGTGACAAGTCTATTATGCGCTCATTCTGACCCGTGTCGGGCGAAAGTGAGATTCGGTCGGGACCAGCAGTCCGCCACACCATAAAGGATATGGCGTTAATTACATCCCCCGCGAGGAGGGAAAACCTTTGATTAATTGCCGAGATAGTGGGCTGTCGAGGCCGGAATAAGGATGTGATGTTGTGAACATGACGAGATCACATGAGATGCATTTATCTATCATGCAAAAGAGACATAGTTCGTTGAATTGGAGACCCTTGGTACGTGGCGGAGGACGTAGGTCCGAAGACCACCATTGCGCATAGCGGAGACTTCCGATCGGGCATAACCCAGCCTTCTGTCAACGTCATTTGATATATCCGAGGGTGATGTGACACAATATGACAGCGATGGAATGTGAACCCTAGGACTTAATTTGCAATAACAATCATAAGAGTCGAGAGCAACTTGAGAGTCGCCGTTACACCGCGCACACCCGCTTCCCGTGGTGACTCGGTGATGTCGAGTCGAGATAGTGGAGAAGGCCCCTGGCTGGTTAGAGGACCAGAACCACTAAGGTTGACCCTCTCGAAGGTATGAAGCCCACAAACAAGGGCGGCCGGGTGCCTTGGGGGCACTAGGTCACTCACTCACTAAGGCCACGGTGACCACACAAGAGTTAGTGGTTCCGGGAACGGGCGCTCTCTCACCGACCAGCGGACAAGTTTGGCGGATATGAAATGAACAGAAATAATGGAGCAAGGGCAGGAGCTCACCTGGTTGGTTTGAAGAAACCAACCCCGATCGGAGACGAGGGCGAGCGGGGAAGTGTGGTTCCCCCCACACTGCGCCGGTGAAGCTTCAATCCTGTTTTGAATGATTACAATCACTACTCCTCACGCAGGAGGGTGAACTTGGGGTGGGGACAATTAAATACACTCAAACACTACCTCCACGCAGGGAGGGGCGGTAAGCCGGCCAGGCGGAGGAGGGAGATTCGCCGGAAGATGCGCCGGTGTAGCCGAAAAGGAAACTCCCTGCTTGCTGTGATAGCTGACTGCCAGTCGCTGTAGAGGCCGTAGATCACGTTCTCGAATTTCTCTGAAGACGAGACTAGCTGGGAAGTCTTCGTATCTGGAACCAGAATGCTTCAGAATTTTCTCAATTTCTTCGGCTGCAGTGGCTGGTCTGGGTCGAGCTTTGAACAAGGTGGCAGTTTCTGGCCGCAACAGCTACCTGACATGAACAGTGACTTTCAGAAGTTGTCCCGGCCGCTCCCGGGCACCAAATCATGAACCGTCAAAGTTTCTGGAACCGTGGACGGACCCTCTTCGTGGGAAAACTGGTGGGGAAGCCGTCTAAGGTCGGGGTGGACTGGGGGACGCCGATGAGTGGCAGCAGGTTGCTGCAGGTTGTGGGAGGCAGACCCGACCAGTCGAGGGAGAAAAATGAAAGCTCTGACCTCCGGAAGCTGAACGCACTTCTGCTTCTTGATCCAGAAATAGGACAGGTGGAGGAGGATATTTTTAGAAGGACTCGTGACTTGAATCTTCCACCGTCGGCCGTGGTGCAGCTTCGAACCAGGTGGCAGATTCTGGCCGCAGCAGCTACCTGATTCAGACAGCGGCTTGCAGAAGCTACCCCGGCCACTCCCGAACTCTGAATCATGAGCTGTCGGAGTTTCTGGAATCGTGGTCGAGTCTACTTCGCAGAAAAATCAACGGGGAAGCCGGATGAGGTCGGAGGAGACCGGCGGACCCAAGAAGGTGCTGACAGGTCGTAGCAGACTTGGGGAAGCAGCTTGGAGCAGTCGGAGGAGAAACTCTTTAACTCTGTCCCACGGAACCCGAACGCAGTTCCGCTTCCTGATCCTGGAAGAGGACAGGACGTGGAAGGACTTTGATGAAGAGACCTCGGCTTGGTTCTGCTAGGGTTTGCCGTGGCACAGCTACCCTTCTAGTTTAGGCACTCTGCAGGGGGAGCTCTGCGCAGCCGAGGGAGAATGGGCACCACGAGCTATAGCGACGTCGGAATGGGATGAGATCTCCTCGCCTGCGAAGCCAACTGGTCGCCCTTTCCAGCAATGTATGGTACGCCTCTGGATGTCGCCTTATGAATCCGGGGAAGCTTCTGCAAGTCGTAACTTTTTCTGCCACCTGCAGACTGTCAAGGTAAAGAGAAAGGATGGTGGTGGAACTAGTGATAGGGGTGGGGATTGGCAATGGAGGAGATGGTGGGGTGGATGGTTGAGGGGAGAGGGGTGTTTAGGGGTGTGGAGGGGAGAGGAACAGGGGATTAAGGAGTCTTGGAGGGAGGTGGAGTGGAAGGGCCGCAGCTATCAGGTGGGGTGGTGGGGGTCGGCCAAGGGAATGGGGGTGGGCTAGATGAGGTGGGTGCACAACCAGCAGGGGGGATGGGGGTTAATTCGCCCAGGGGATATGAATGAATGGTGTGGGGAAGTGGTATGGCTGCTTGGGGGAGAGGGAAGGTTGCCTTGGAGGTTGAGAAGGTGTATGGGGAATGGGAAGGGTTGCCTAGGGTGGAGGAGGTATTGAAGGGAGTTATGGGCCTTGGGAAGATGAAAGGGTGGAGGGGTGAGGTGGCAGCTGAGGTGGCAATGGGGAGGGGAGGTGAAGGGCCAAGTTCGCCCAAGGGAGGGGAGAAGAGAGAGAGTGGGGTTCGCCCCCTAGAGAGAGAGAGAGAGAGAGAGAGAGAGAAAGCTAGAGAGAGAGAGAGGATTGCACTTATGCTCAAAATACTCAAATATTCATTACCCATCTCAAGGGGGGGTTGGGGTCCTATTTATAGAGATCCCAACATTTACAAAAAGTCCCTGGAGAATATGCTAAAAGCAAATAAGCAAGGGGGTGTGGGAAGGAAGAGGGCGCCCATGGGCCAGCCCCTCTAATTGGGCCCATATGACCCCCTAGCCGAACAAACATAGATAAATAACGTGACAACCTAGGGACATGACTCAAAATAAAGACAAGGACATCAAAATGACTCGAGAAAGGAGAAAATACATCAATATGTCCTCAGTAATAAACTCCCGTGTCGCCGTGGGCCCATCAAGTCGTGCAGTCGCACACTACCCGTCTCCGGAAGGGAGAGAGGTGTCGAGCCAAAGGGAATTCTGGGTGATGTCCCCATCAACTCCCCCGGGTTGCGAAGAGCTCGACTCTGTCGAGAAAGGGTCCACTCGACTGCGGTAATGCTCCAGGAGGTCGGGGTCCAGCTGCTGAAGATCCTCCCTACTCACCCATGAATCATCTGAAGGGGGCCGGCCCTTCCACCTGACCAAGTATCGCTCGTATGCTTTGCTCCGGGTGACAGTGACCTGTTCATCCAATATCCGCTCTATCTGCTCCCGTTGGCCCCTCTGGACTGGTGGAACTCTCTCATGGGTGGTGGCTCTCTCAGAAGGTGGAACAGGCTCAATTCCCTCACTAGGTGTCACCGTGGGACCCCTATATGGCACCAAGTCAGCCACATTGAATGTGGGACTTACTGCGTACTCCTCGGGGAGGTCCAACACGTAAGCGTTTGTGTCAATCCTCCTCAGAACCTGGAAGGGGCCTGATCCACGCGACTTCAGTTTGGAGACATTTCCAGGGAAAAGCCTCTCAGTTCTTACCATCACATAGTCACCCACGTGAAACTCCTGGTGGCGTCGGTGGGAATCGGCCGTCTTTTTATACACCTCATTGCTTTTGTTAATGTGTTTGCGGATCTCCTCATGCAATTCTTTCATGTGTTGGGCAAACGACTCAGCACTAATAGACACTCTAGCATGCGGAGGCAAAGGAATGAGATCTGTAGGCTTTCTAGGTTTGTACCCATGCACAGCTTCAAATGGGCTCATCCCTATCGACCTATTCACTGAATTGTTGTATGCAAACTCTGCTTGGGGTAATATGAGATCCCAATTCCCGAGGCGATCCTCGACAAGACACCGGAGTAGATTCCCAAGACTCCTATTAATGACTTCGGTCTGGCCGTCGGTTTGAGGGTGATAGGCCGTGGAAAATTTGAGAAGGGTCCCCATTAGGTGCCAGAGGGTTTTCCAGAAATAGCTGGTGAATTTGACATCCCTATCAGAAATGATGGTCTTGGGTAGGCCATGGAGGCGAACTACCTCATCGAAGAATAGGCGGGCCACATGAGAGGCATCAGAGGTTTTAGAGCAGGGGATGAAATGGGCCATCTTTGAAAACCTATCCACTACGACAAAGATTGAATCATGCCTTTTTTGAGTCCTAGGTAGGCCTAAGACGAAGTCCATGCTTAAGTCCTGCCAGGGACGATCAGGGACAGGGAGTGGGGTGTATAGGCCAGTGTTCTGCCTTGTCTGTTTGGCTGAGGCACATATCCGGCACTGTCCTACAATTTTGGCTACGTCCCTTTTGAGACTTGGCCAGTAGAATTGACCCTCAACCAAAGCAATGGTCTTATGCACCCCAAAATGCCCAGCAAGGCCTCCTGCATGTAACTCCCAGACCAGGAAATCCCGTAGAGAGGTTCTAGGTATGCAAAGTCTATGGCCTTTAAAGATGAACCCGTCCTCTAAGATGAATCCTTGGTGTTCCCTAGGTGAGAGGGTGGACAGAGTGGTATGGATTGGACCAAAGTCCGGGCAATCAGAGTACTCTTCCTTGAGTCTTTCAAATCCTATGACTTCCACCCGAATGGTAGCTAGCAAGGAAATTCTCCTACTGAGGGCATCGGCAGCACGGTTTTCACTTCCGGCCTTATGTTTGATCACAAATGTGTAGGCCTGGATGTATTCGACCCATCGGGCATGCCGAGCATTCAGTTTCTGCTGGGAGTTGAGGTATTTCAGGGCCTCATGGTTGGAGAATATGACAAATTCTTTAGGCAAGAGATAGTGTCTCCAATGCTGGAGGGATTGCACCACGGCATAGAATTCCTTGTCGTAGGTGGAGTATTTCATCCTGGCATCACACAACTTCTCACTAAAGTAGGCCACTGGGTGCCCCTCCTGGCTGAGGATCCCGCCAATTCCTACCCCGGAGGCATCACAAGTCACCTCAAAGACTTTGGAGAAGTCAGGGAGGCATAATACAGGGGCTTGGGTCATCCTTTCCTTGAGCTCTTGGAAGGCCCTAGATGCCGACTTGGTCCACACAAAGGTCCCCTTTTTAAGGCAGTCGGTGATAGGGGCTGTGATTGTGCTGAACCCACGGATGAACCTACGGTAAAAGGTGGCTAATCCATGAAAACTCCGGACTTCATGGAGAGTGCGGGGCTCCGGCCAATCGAGGATGGCTTGGACCTTTTCAGAGTCCATGGATACCCCTTCGGTGGAGACAACATACCCAAGGAAGGTAATGGATTTTGTCATGAAGTGACATTTTCCAAAATTGGCAAAGAGGCTTTCCTTCCTAAGGGTGGTGCAGACTTGCCTTAGATGATTGAGGTGGGCTTCTTTGGACTGGCTGTAGATGAGGATATCATCAAAATAGACTACCAGGAAGACTCCAATGTAGGGCCTAAGGACCTCAGTCATAAGGCGCATAAAGGTGCTTGGGGCATTAGAGAGCCCAAAGGGCATCACCAGCCATTCATAGAGCCCATCCTTGGTTTTAAAGGCAGTTTTCCATTCATCCCCGAGCCTTATCCTAACCTGATGGTAGCCACCTTTGAGGTCTATCTTGGAGAAAATGGTGGCTCCAGCTAGCATGTCAAGCATATCGTCAAGTCTAGGTATGGGAAACCTATATTTGACCGTGATCTTGTTGATGGCCCTACTGTCGACACACATCTGCCATGTCCCATCTTTCTTTGGTGTGAGGAGGGCTGGGACAGCACAAGGACGTTTGCTAAGGCGGAGGAAGCCTTTTCTAATGAGTTCCTCCACTTGCCTCCTCAGTTCAGCATGCTCAGTGGGGTTGAGGCGGTAGTGGGGAAGGTTTGGGAGGGTGGCCCCTGGGACCAGGTCAATAGCATGTTGGACATCCCTCATGGGTGGCAGTTGATCGGGAAGCTCCTTGGGGAACACATCCTTGAATTCTTCTAGGAGAGGGTGTATTTCCACAGGGTGGGGATTGGAGGGTGTTGCCTCCCCTAGACAAAGGACAACAGCACACAAGGGTGTTCCTTGAGCTAGTTCTTCCTCGAGTTCTTTCCTAGAGATGAGGTGGAGGCCCTTGACTGGCCCGGTGGGATTGTCAGGGGTGGAGTTTTGGGCTGTTGGTTGGGTTGGTGCAGGCGAGACCCTGGGGTTTTGTGGTGGTGTAGGAAGGATCCCCTTAGCGGGTGGTTCTTTTCGAGGAGGGGAGGGGTTGAGGCGGATAGTCTTCCCCTCGTGTTCAAAAGCGTATGTGTTCGTTTTCCCATAGATGGTAGCATTGACATCATATATCCAAGGTCTCCCCAGTAAGATGCTTCCTACAGCCATAGGTATGACGTCACACCATACTTGTCCTTGGTAGGCTGAAAAGGTGATGGGGATAAGACAACATGTGTTGACGGGTAGGGAGTGATTGTTTATCCATGATACCCGATATGGCTTGGGGTGGGGTGTCGGGGTAAGCCCTAGGAGCTTGACGGTGTCCGGGGACACGGCGTTGACACAACTCCCATTGTCTAGGATGACCTTCCTAACATGATCCCCGATTTTGATGAAGGTGTGAAAAATGGAAGTCCTCCGCCAGTCGTCCTCCTGAGGTTGGGTAAGGGTGCACCTTATTACCCCTAGGTGGGTGGAATGGGGGTTATCTTCTATACCTTCCTCAAAGAATTGCTCTTCATACTCCTCTTCCCACCCTAAACCAGCCTCATATTCCACAACATTATCCTCATGGGTTTCCTGGGATGTGGTAGGTCCGCCCTCAATAACCAGGCTCGACAACCCTTTGGAAGGGCATTGGGAAGCTATGTGGCCATAACCATGGCACTGAAAACACTTAACCGTACTACTCCCTGGGGTCTTCCCTTTGGAAATTTCCTCCCTTCGGGGAGGAGGGTTGGGAGGAGTGACCTTTGTGGGGGTAGGGTTGGTTGGCTGGGGGTAGGGCCGAGTGGGAGTTCCTCCACTGGGAGGAGGTGTTCTTAACAGGAGAGGGAGGTTGGGACGCGGTCCCGGGCCCTTGGAAGGGGCAAACCTAGGGTTCTTAGAAAACCTTTCTACATCACGGGCTATTTGATAGGCAACCTCAAGGCTATGGCCTTCCCTCATGAAAAGTTCTCGTTTGATGTGGGGAAGGAGACCATTCCTAAACCGGGATAGAGTGACGGCGGGTTCTTCGACAACACCACACCTTAAGAGGTATGAGTCAAATTTCTCCACATATTCTTCCACGGTTTTTCCCTCTTGGGTAAGGCTTTGCCATTCATCAAGGAGAATTTGGCTACAGGAGTGGGGAAGATATTTGCTCCTAAGCTGGACTTTCATGTCCATCCAAGTGTCAATGGGTTCCTCACGCCTGATTCTCCTTTGGCTTTCTACCTTTAGCCAATAGGTCTTGGCTAATTTAAGAAGGTGCATCTTGGCCAACCTAACCTTTCTTTCCTCGGACATGGGGTACCAATCAAAGTATTGGTCCATGCCATGCTCCCATTCTTTATAGGCACTAGGGTTATGTGACCCATCAAAATTAGGAGCTTCCACTTTGATCATTCTTAGTAGGAAGTCATCCGGATCCTCTCGTGGTCGCCTCTCATGGTATCGAGGTTGTGGGGCTCTCTCCTGCTCGCGATACCACTCATCCTCTAGGTCTTCCCTCTCATGTTCAGCCCGCGGGGGAGGAACCCTTTGGACATGGTTCCTAGGTGGGGCCCTAGCTTCTTCTAATCTCTCCAATCGGGTGGAAACACCATTCATTTGCTCCGTGAGGGCTTGAATGGCAGCCTCAAGTCGATCCATAGGAGCTTGGGGAGCTTCCCTAGGGTTATTTTGATTGCCTTGTAAATTGGGATCCATAGGTGGATTGGAATTAGAAGGATCAGCCCGGTATATGGTACCCCTACGGGTGGACATGCACAAAGATGATGACACGGGATAGAAATGCAATTGCCATTGGACCTAGGCTTGTAGAGACAAGTCTAAAACTTGCTCTGATAACAAGATGACTCGGACTCAAACAACCCTTCTCTTATTCAGTTTATTACTAATTAGAGTTTATTAACTCCGACCACGGGAGACGAGGATCGCTCCGGAGGTGAGTGAGCGATTAAAACAGCAAAAGGGTTCAAAACCGGCGCGGCCACGCGTAGGGGTAAGTTTCCCCGGCGCGACCAAATGTAGGTGAAGGGTCTTAATACGGCACGGTTATGACAAATGGTTAATACAGCGCGACGGGCACGGGGCGCGCCGTTTTGGGCGCGCCGGGAACGGGCCAAATAAAAACAGGAAATCATAAGTCTAGTGTTAATCTGGCGCGGGGGGGGGGGGGGTACCGCGCCGTATTAGGGAGCGCCGGATTAGGGCCGCGCCGTTTTGGCTTATTTTTGATGAATTTTCAAACCATTTAAGTTCATTAAGATTCTGTTGAGAGTTTTGAAGTTATTTGGGCCAATTGCTCGTTTAATTAAAGTCCAGGATCCTTCCAGAATGAAGTAATGGGCTGGTGCGAGGTCCATACTCGAGCACTAGAGTCCATGATTCAGAATGAATATTTTATTATGGCCGATCCGCAGAGATGACTTGTGAGTCCAAAACCTGTCGAAAATCGAGCAGTATCTCCCCTGAACCTGAAAGGTTGCAGGAGAGGAACGGGGTCATGCTCACTTGTGGAGCAAGCCCCTTAAACTACAGGTTTGCATGGTGACAGCCAGCAAATTCCCAACGGATAGGATACCTCGAGGACTGGCCTACGAGGGGCACCAAAGCTCCGTGGGTGGAAGCAGAGGATGAGGTAGCTGATGATAGAAGCGACACCCCGAGGACCGGCCTACAAGGGGTGTGCGACCTACAACATACACTGCACCCGCCAAAGAGAGAGACCCTTAGGGAAAGAGGCTCTGAGGACTAGCCTGCTAGGAGCATTTACCCCTTGGTCACCACGGGGTCCCAAAGGACTGTGGGTTTGGGATTATTGGGCTGGAGCCCCTGTTGCTGTAAGCTTCGTGACCCATGAGAAACATCCATCACTCGAGAGTGGAGTTCTCTTGGCCAATTGGCAGCTCTGTGAAACGACGGAAGATATCCCCCTCCCTGGGTGGAGGGCCAAGATGTTGATGCTCACGGGACTGGGTTGCCATTCATAGAACAGAATGCAACGATAGTCACGGAAAGAGTCATCGATATGCAACTAGAAAAGCTTTCCTACACGCGCATACCCACAAATGGCTGGGATGCAGTAGTCACGAAGCGGGCTTCACTATCCCAAAAACATCACCGACCTCCTCTGAACAGCGGAGAGATGCAAAGAGGAGGGGAGGTGAAGGTCGGATTTCATATCAAAACGGAGAGCGACGTGTGCACAGGCACAAGCGCGGAGGACCCAGGGAGGGGTTTGTCCATGTAGCCCATGGCATACCAGGGCGCATTCGGAGTCCGGAGAAACCGAGGTTTTGGAGCCGTATACGGGAAGACCCCAATAGATATATACATTTATCGAATGAGATAGCAATGGAAGAGGAAGATGAAATGCCAAACATTCAACCCATTGATGCATTCATATACGCACGATATCATTCCATTGACGGGGGAAATCACATACATATCGTGAGTTTGGGTGCCGGCATCGCGGCACGGCCACCATCCTACTAGCAGGAGGATTCACAGAAGAACAATCGGTAAATGAAAGAAGACGCAGAGAAGGGGGGAGGGTTTAGCTCATATCATCGCCATCCCTCACCCCTCTCGCTTACATTCGTCGGAGAGAAACCAAAAGCGGATCAGAAGATAGCCGACTCAGACGCCCACCTGTTCTAGAAACAGAGTGTCGGAACGCCTTCTTCCTCTCTTACTCCGAAGGGCTTCGGATGAGGACGGGAGACGGTGATTGGGGAACGCTTTGAGAGACTCTGCTTCTTTCACAAGAAAGAAAATTCTTCCTCCCTCGAAGATGACTGGCCCTCCTCCCTTTTTTTTTCCATTTTCAATTGCCCTCCTTTTTTTTTCTTCCGATCGAGCAGCCACCTATATATAGAATCAAACTCTAAGCCTCATCTGATGTGACACCACCTTGCGGTGATAATAACATGATCAAAAGACCCTTGGACCTAGCAAGCAACCAACGCACGAACCGATGACTTTACTCGAGCGGACTCACCCGCTAAGCGCACTCTTGTGCCCGTAGGCAAACCGGTGATAGTGGTGAGGGTCCGGGACGGGCCCTTGCTGCTCCGGGGGTTGGCTAGCTTTGGATTGGACCTCTCAAGGGTCCTAGGATGCCCACTCTTGTAGGCGGCCAGCACACCGAGGGCGTGGGTGTTAATGGCTCTCTCATAACTCACCCGCGGTAGTCACTCAATCATAAGCAAATTCGGGTTCGGGCGCTCCACTTACCACCGACGGCACTAAGATGCGATACCAATTAAGCAAAGGAATTTAAGCAAAGAGGAGTGTGCGCTGGCTCACCTGATCGGTGTGAAGACACCGATCCCGGCCGGAGACGAGGGCGAGCGAGGAAGCGTGGGCTTACCCGCACACCGCGCCGGAGAAACTTCGACCTGAAATTTTAAATGACATTCACTACACCCCATGCAAGGGGGGGATCTTGGGGAAGGGAAACCAAAGAATACATCTAATTACTACCTCCACACAGGGAGGGGCCTTCAGCCGGCCAAGCGGGGAGGGGAGAAAGTGATGAAAATACAAGAGAAGAAGCCGATGCCGAATCTGCCCGCTCTCTGCGATAGGGGACAGACAGCCAGATTTGAGGATGCAGATCTTGATCTAGAATTTTTCTGATGACGGGACCAGTGGGAAACTCTTCGTATCTGGAACAGGAATGCCTCAGAAGTTTTTTAATTTCTTCTGGTGCCAAGGCTGGTCCGGGCAGAGGCTCGAACAGGGTGGCAGCTTCTTGGACTGACAGCCTCAGGTTTCCAACAGCAGGAAGAAGAGGATGCCCCGACCGCTCCTGAACTCAGAATCAAGTGCCGTCAAATCTGTTGGAACCGTGGACAAGCCGTCTTCGCACCAGAACTAGCGAGGAAGCCAAACGATGCCAGAGAAGACCAGTGGGCTCTGAATAGCGGTGATAGGTCGGTGCAGACTATGGGGAAGCAGAACTATGTGCCCAGGGAATAAAATTGGTAACTCTTGAACATGAATGCCGATCGGAGTTCTGCTTCTTGATTCTGAAAGTAGATAGGACCTGAAAGAACTTTGCAGAAGAACTCTTGGCCTGATTCTTCCGAGGTTGGTCGTGGTGAAGCTTCTACTCCGGATCAGGCACACCGCAGGGGCAGCTCTGCGCAGTTGTGGGAGAACGGACCTCCCGGGCGACACGGACCTCGGATGGGGATGAGACCATCGCCGTTGCGAAGAAGACAGGAAGACGCTTCCGTGGATAGCTCTTGGGTCTTCAAACTCGTCCAGAGGAAGATGTGGTCACCTCTGCAAGCTGCTACTCTTCTGTAGATCTTCAGTTGAGAGCTGTAGGTTGAAGATGACGGGGGGAATGGGGTATATGGGAGGGGAAATGGGGGTGGATGAGTGTGGGGAAAGCCCGGGCTGTGATGGGGTCTAGGAGGGGGTGTTCCAAGGTGGGGGAAGGGAAGAATGGGGTCTGGAAGGGGGTCTAAAAGGTGGTGGGAGGAGGAGCTATGAATTTGGGAAGGTGGGTGAGAGGGAAAGGGTATTTGAAAATGGGTTCAAGGGTGGGATTAAATTTTGGTCTTGGGGGATGGGAAGAGGTGTGTGGGGAAGGTAAAAAAGGGGCTTGGGGAGTGGGAATTCTCCCTTGGGAGATGAGAGGGTGCTTGGGGAAGGGGAGTGGGTGGTTGGTGGTTGGAGGGTGGAGTGGGGAGTGGTGGAATCTCCCTTGGGGATGGGGTGGAGTTAAGGTGGGTTGGTGGGGAGTTGGGGATGAGTTATTGGAGGGGGGGAAGAGAGAGAAAGGTGGTTGGGAGGGGAGGAGAGAGAAAGGGGCATAGGTTTTAGAGAGAGAAAGTGGAGGAGAGAGAAAATGACTTATTAGAGAGAGAGAGGTAGAGAGAGAGGGGGGATAGGGGCTTCTCACCCAATTAGATTCACTCCACTAAACTAAGTCTTTGAACTCTCAAATGGCAATTTTTTCATTGATTGATTCATTGATTGATTACAAATGGGGGAAATGGGGTCCTATATATAGGCAACCCACATTTTCACAAAAGATCCTGACATTTAACACACTAACAAATAACCGAAGGAAGGGGGCGCCCATGGGCCTAGCCCAAAGAAATAGGCCCAATATCAAACTCATTAGCCTAATGAGACTCAAACTTAGGGAAATGACTCATTAACCTAGGTACGAGACTCAAATAAAAGGAAAATTACATGATTATGACTCAAAGAAAATATGAAAATTACATGACTCGACTTAGAGAAATATGACGGACACAATGGAGCTATGCTAGCAAGCAATCGAAGTTGTAAAAAATATGAAGGGCGAGAGATGCCCCCATCATACCCCCGGGTTGCGAAGAACTCGACTCCGTCGAGTATGAGTCCGTCGGGGAAGAGGTCCTCCAACGCAACTTTGGGCAAGATACAACCTCCAAACTCAACCTCGCGTTCGCAACCAGGGGACATCGCTTCAACTTCTCAAGGTGGCTTGGACACACCCTCTTGCCGATGATAGTACCTTGCTTGCCCAGTATTGCCTCCGTTTGCGCACGTCGGACTCTCAAGCTGTTATGTGGAAGCTCTCTGAGGGTGTCGCTCAAAAAGATGGGGGTAGGCTCAAGGTGCTCACTAGGATCTACCGCGGTGCCCTTAGAGGGTGCTAGATCCGTTACGTGAAAAGTGAGGTATATCCGAAAATCCCATGAGTAAATCCAACCCGTAAACCAGGTTGCCAAAGCCACTTGGAACATAGAAGGTCCAAGTCCTCGTGCCCTCAATTTGGAGGTGGCCCTAAGGTAGAGCCATTCCAAAGCCACCATCGTGAGGTTGCCTTCTTGGAATTCAAAGTGCCACTCGTGAGTTTTTGCCCGCTCATTACGATCCTCACCGCCCATTGCTAGATGCTTGCTTGAATGAGTATACCTTGAGCTACGGTATCGTGTGGGTGGGAAGTGTGTGGTATGCAAAGGGGGACCGGGGCAACCAAAAGTAGACCTATCATGTAATGACGCAGTGTAGACTTCAGTCAACCTAGGTGGGCCGGGGCACCCGTAGGTGGCCCTATCATGCAAAGTTGTGGTAAATATCGGGGGACCCGGACATCCGTAGATGCCTTTGACATGTGTATGACCAATGTGAAGTGAGGGAGGGCCGGGGCATCCATAGGTGTCCCTTTCATGTGTGGGTGTGATGAGTGCCGGGGGACCCGGACATCCGTGAATGCTCCTAACGACTTATGATGAATGACGGTGGCCCATTACATCCGAATATGGACCACTCATGCTTTCCACATGACATGTGGGTGATATGGATGAATGGACCCAACATAGTGTTCATGCCAAGTGGTGTGGTAAGCCTAGACACATGCATGTTTTTCGTAAAGATGACTTTCATGTGTATAGGTGTGGGACAACCCTTTAACTGCCATTGGAAAGGATCGAATGGATCTAAGAAGGTGGTCATCATGGGGTGGGGCACAACCTTATTACCTAGGGGTATGTGGCCCAAGGTCATGGTTCCCAAGGTGCAACCCGGATCTACGATGGGGTGAATTAGGTCTAACATGGTGGGTTGGGATAGGGAATGGTGGGTGGTGGATAAGGTGGTTGGGTCACATGGGGAACTAGACTCCCATAGGAAGGGATCAAAGGGGTCGTGGAAAGGTCTTCCTAGAGGGAGGCACTCTATGTCTTCAAGGTTCCCAAATTGTGAGTCATCCTCCTCCAAGGTAATTGGGCCAAGTTTTCTAGTGGGTTGGTCGATCAAAGTATTTGGGATCTCAATGGTAGGGGAGTGGATCGAGATAGGTTCTTCTACCATAGGGAGAAGAAAAAGGAGGTCGCTAGTGTAGCAACCAATGGTATAGACCGAGGTGATTGACCCGATGCATGGGTGTAGGAGGCCAAGGCTCCTAGGTTGTTCGGCCATAGGGGTCAACATGCTAGTGAACTCAATTTGCCATGCTAAGCCTCTAAGAAAATCCTCTAAGGTCTCTACTTGATAAGATGCTTAGATTGTGGTGTGATAAGAGGAGATGGGCACTATGGGATAGTTTTCCTTCATGGGTGAGAAATCATGGGCCGTGATCTCTCTTATTGGGCTCTCCTTTAGCCAACTAACAAGGGGTTCCCCTAAGATGAGATTGACTCCAACTAAAGATGGTGATGTAAGGTGAAGACCCTCGCATGTTGTTTCTTCTTCAACTTGGACTTGGGTTTCCTCCAAGGTGGAGAGTGGGTTTGGAGTGTTCACCACTATGGGGTGGGGTATGGGTTCTTCTTCCAAGGAGGTGAGAGGGGCTTTTGAGGGTGTGGTGATGATTGGGGCATAGTGTATCCGGGGTGGTAGGTAGTGGGAAACTTGGGTTAGGATAGGTAAGGGTAGTAGTGGAGGCTTTGGTGGGAGTTGGATTGGGGTAGGGAGAGGAAGATGGGTGGGTTGAAGGGGTTTGGGTTGATTGGTTTTGGGAGGAGTGTCCCTGATGCGGGACAAAAAACCCATATCTTATGAATTTTTTTTATTTTTATCAAAATATTTGCTATTTCCTTTTTTTATTATTTTTTCCCAATAAATTCTCCTTTTTATTTTCTTTCCCGAACCATTTTTTTAAAACCTTTTTTTTCTTTCTTTCACCATTCCTTTTTTTTTACACCTTACGAACTAGAGAGAAAGAGTGAGAGAGCGAGAGAAAACTAGATAGAGAGAGAGAGAGTGTGTGTCACGAAGAGAGAGAGAGGGAGTGGAGGGAGGAGAGAGAACGGTGGCTGGGCAGTGGCGTGGGCCAGCGGCGGCTCTATTTTAGACAGAGGGATCGATGGCGGGTGCTGACCAGTGGCTCACCTGCATGGCTGGGGGCAGTGGTGCGAGCTCATCCATGTTGCTGCCGAGCTGGGTGGGATGAGCGGTGGGTGGCAAGGACTCGGAGGACCCGGCGGTTATCGGCCATGGCTTCTGTTGAGAGAAAGAAGTTAGAGATAGAGAGGGAGTTGCAGCAGCTTGGTGTAGTGGGGGGCAAGGGAGCACGGATGGAGATGGGGTGTGGTATGGTGGGTGGAAAAGGAGAATCAAACAAGAATTAATGGCTAAGTGGAGGGGAAGAGAAGAGATGGTGGGATAGTGGGATAGGGTGGGGCTTCACACCCCCATGGGCATCACACCCATCTCCTTCTCGGAGAAAGAAAACAAGCAAAGAGGCATCACACCTCATAACTTTCCAATAAACTCATCTTAACTTCATTGTTTTTTTGAGAGTGGAGTTACAAGACCCTTTTATAGACATCACCCGACAGACAACATGTTCAAAATATCAACACCTAAGACTTAATCTTCAACACCTAACACCTAATCTTTTGTGACTAACACCTAACACATAACTTTCGGTGGAAGACTAATGACACTCAAGACTATTCCAAGATGGTGACATCTTAAAAGAAACATACGCATAAAGGCTCACTATATGGCCAATTAACATAAAACACTTATAACACATATAATTTAATATTGACCCATGCTGTTTAACGATCCTCGTCAAACCCCTCTGCTTGGAGGAGGTTCAACCTCGAACCTCGAATTGCAGGACCCTTGTGATAGCGGCATCGGTGGAGGCGAAGACGGACGGCAGAGGTGGACGGACTTGGAGCTTCAAGTGGGGTCTCTCACCCGTCCCCATCTCAAGGATGATGCACAAAAAGCTTCAAATTCACCCTTCTTGGCGGAGTGGAGTAGGACGGACCTGGAGCTTCGAATGGGGCCTCGCACCCGCCCCCATCTCAAGGGCGATGCATCCGAAGCTTCAAATTCTTCCTTCGTGGTGGAGAGGAGGAGGGCAGATCTGGAGCTTCGAATGGGGCTTCGCACCCGTCCCCATCTCAAGGACGATACATCCGAAGTTTCAAATCGTGCCTTCCTGACAGAGCGAATTTGCCCAAGGACCCGACTTGTGAGAACAAGTGGGTAACCGCTCTGATACCACTTGATGCGGGACAAAAAACCTGTATCTTATGAATTTTTTTTATTTTTATCAAAATATTTGCTATTTCCTTTTTTTATTATTTTTTCCCAATAAATTCTCCTTTTTATTTTCTTTCCCGAACCATTTTTTTAAAACCTTTTTTTTCTTTCTTTCACCATTCCTTTTTTTTACACCTTACGAACTAGAGAGAAAGAGTGAGAGAGCGAGAGAAAACCAGATAGAGAGAGAGAGTGTGTGTGTCACGAAGAGAGAGAGAGGGAGTGGAGGGAGGAGAGAGAACGGTGGCTGGGCAGTGGCGTGGGCCAGCGGCGGCTCTATTTTAGACAGAGGGATCGATGGCGGGTGCTGACCAGCGGCTCACCTGCATGGCTGGGGGCAGTGGTGCAAGCTCATCCATGTTGCTGCCGAGCTGGGTGGGATGAGCGGTGGGTGGCAAGGACTCGGAGGACCCGGCGGTTATCGGCCATGGCTGCTGTTGAGAGAGAGAAGTTAGAGATAGAGAGGGAGTTGCAGCAGCTTGGTGTAGTGGGGGGCAAGGGAGCACGGATGGAGATGGGGTGTGGTATGGTGGGTGGAAAAGGAGAATCAAATAAGAATTAATAGCTAAGTGGAGGGGAAGAGAAGAGATGGTGGGATAGTGGGATAGGGTGGGGCTTCACACCCCCATGGGCATCACACCCATCTCCTTCTCGGAGAAAGAAAACAAGCAAAGAGGCATCACACCTCATAACTTTCCAATAAACTCATCTTAACTTCATTGTTTTTTTTAGAGTGGAGTTACAAGACCCTTTTATAGACATCACCCGACAGACAACATGTTCAAAATATCAACACCTAAGACTTAATCTTCAACACCTAACACCTAATCTTTTATGACTAACACCTAACACATAACTTTCAGTGGAAGACTAATGACACTCAAGACTATTCCAAGATGGTGACATCTTAAAAGAAACATACACATAAAGGCTCACTATATGGCCAATTAACATAAAACACTTTTAACACATATAATTTGATATTGACCCATGCTGTTTAACGATCCTCGTCAGTCCCCTTTTGGGGGTGATGGAGAGGTAGTGGTGGGGGTTACCACGGGCCTAGGTGGAGAGTTGGCCATGGGGCCCAATTGGGTATGGGGACCTATGGTTGTGGAGTAGACTTGGAGGTGGGGTGTAAATGTAGTGGTTGGGGTAGGAGAGATGGGAAGTGGTGGGGAATGTGTGATTGGGGTCTTGGATTGACCGGGTGGGGATGATGGAGTTGAAGTGCTGCTTGGACTTTGGTGATTTGAGTAGGAGGGAGAGGGTTGGAGGGTGTAGGTTTTTCTAAGCTCGGTCTTCATCTCATCCCAAGTGCTAATTGGGGCCTCCCTACGGATCTTTCTCAAACCTTCCACAACTAACCAATGAGTTTTAGCTTGTTTGGAGAGGTGTGCCTTGGCTAGCCTCATTCTTCTTCCTTCGTTCAAGGGGCAACTTTTAAAGAATTGGTCCATGGAAATCTCCCAATCTAGGTAAAGGCTTGGGCTGTTGGATCCATCAAAGGTGAGGGTTTTGATTTTCAAGTGTTCTAAAAATATGGTTTCTAGATTTCCCCAAAGGTCACTCTCATTCACTCTTGGTGCACGGCTATTTCCTTCAAGTCGGTCGAGTCAAGACATGATATCTTCAAGCCGATTAAGGACATTAGGTAGGGCTTCTATGATAGAGGTGTTGCTACCCACTTTGTTGGCAATGGAACTTCCATGAGGATTTGGGCTTCTCGAGAAAGTTGATGGGGATGGATATGACGGGTATGAAGTGGCCATTCTAGTGGACATGGGAGATGCAACCGAGGACTCTAAATGCATAAACATGCCCTAGGACCAACTTGTGGAGAGACAAGTTGTGAACTTGCTCTGATACCACTTGATGTGACACCACCTTGGGGTGATAATAACATGATCAAATGACCCTTGGACCTAGCAAGCAACCAACGCACGAACCGGTGACTTTACTCGGGCGGACTCACCAGCTAAGCACACTCTTGTGCCCGTAGGCAAACCGGTGATAGTGGTGAGGGTCCGGGACGGGCCCTTGCTGCTCCGGGGGTTGGCTAGCTTTGGATTGGACCTCTCAAGGGTCCTAGGATGCCCACTCTCGTAGGCGGCCAGCACACCGAGGGCGTGGGTGTTAATGGCTCTCTCATAACTCACCCGCGGTAGTCACTCAATCATAAGCAAATTCGGGTTCGGGCGCTCCACTTACCACCGACGGCACTAAGATGCGATACCAATTAAGCAAAGGAATTTAAGCAAAGAGGAGTGTGCGGTGGCTCACCTGATCGGTGTGAAGACACCGATCCCGGTCGGAGACAAGGGCGAGCGAGGAAGCGAGGGCTTACCCGCACGCCGCGCCGGAGAAGCTTCGACCTGAAATTTTAAATGACATGCACTACACCCCATGCAAGGGGGGGATCTTGGGGAAGGGAAACCAAAGAATACATCTAATTACTACCTCCACACAGGGAGGGGCCTTCAGCCGGCCAAGCGGGGAGGGGAGAAAGTGATGAAAATACAAGAGAAGAAGCCGATGCCGAATCTGCCCGCTCTCTGCGATAGGGGACAGATAGCCAGAGTTGAGGACGCAGATCTTGATCTAGAATTTTTCTGATGACGGGACCAGTGGAAAACTCTTCGTATCTGGAATGGGAATGCCTCAGAATTTTGTTAATTTCTTCTGGTGCCGAGGCTGGTCCGGGCAGAGGCTCGAACAGGGTGGCAGCTTCTCAGACTGACAGCCTCAGGTTTCCAACAGCAGGAAGAAGAGGATGCCCCGACCGCTCCCGAACTCAGAATCAAGTGCCGTCAAATTCGTTGGAACCGTGGACAAGCCCTCTTCACACCAGAACTAGCGGGGAAGCCAAACGATGCCAGAGAAGACCAGTGGACTCTGAACAGTGGTGATAGGTCGGCGCAGACTATGGGGAAGCAGAACTATGTACCCAGGGAATAAAATTGGTAACTCTTGAACACGAATGCTGATCGGAGTTCCGCTTCTTGATTCTGAAAGTAGATAGGAACTGGAAGAACTTTTCAGAAGAACTCTTGGCCTGATTCTTCCGAGGTTGGTCGTGGTGAAGCTTCTACTCCGGATCAGGTACTCCGCAGGGGCAGCTCTGCGCAGTTGTGGGAGAACGGACTTCCCGGGCGACACGGACCTCGGATGGGGATGAGACCATCGCCGTTGCGAAGAAGACAGGAAGACTCTTTCGTGGATAGCTCTTGGGTCTTCAAACTCGTCCAGAGGAAGATGTGGTCACCTCTGCAAGCTGCTACTCTTCTGTAGATCTTCAGTTGAGAGCTGTAGGTTGAAGATGACGGGGGGAATGGGGTATATGGGAGAGGAAATGGGGGTGAATGAGTGTGGGGAAAGCCCGGGCGGTGAGGGGGTCTAGGAGGGGGTGTTCCAAGGTGGGGGAAGGGAAGAATGGGGTCTGGAAGGGGGTCTAACAGGTGGTGGGAGGAGGAGCTACGAATTTGGGAAGGTGGGTGAGAGGGAAAGGGTATTTGAAAATGGGTTTAAGGGTGGGATTAAATTTTGGTCTTGGGGGATGGGAAGAGGTGTGTGGGGAAGGTAAAAAAGGGGCTTGGGGAGTGGGAATTCTCCCTTGAGACATGAGAGGGTGCTTGGGGAAGGGGAGTGGGTGGTTGGTGGTTGGAGGGTGGAGTGGGGAGTGGTGGAATCTCCCTTGGGGATGGGGTGGAGTTAAGGTGGGTTGGTGGGGAGTTGGGGATGAGTTATTGGAGGGGGGGAAGAGAGAGAAAGGTGGTTGGGAGGGGAGGAGAGAGAAAGGGGCGCAGGTTTTAGAGAGAGAAAGTGGAGGAGAGAGAAAATGACTTATTAGAGAGAGAGAGGTAGAGAGAGAGGGGGGATAGGGGCTTCTCACCCAATTGGATTCACTCCACTAAACTAAGTCTTTGAACTCTCAAATGGTAATTTTTTCATTGATTGATTCATTGATTGATTACAAATGTGGGAAATGGGGTCCTATATATAGGCAACCCACATTTTCACAAAAGATCCTGACATTTAACACACTAACAAATAACCGAAGGAAGGGGGGGCGCCCATGGGCCTAGCCCAAAGAAATAGGCCCAATAGCAAACTCATTAGCCTAATGAGACTCAAACTTAGGGAAATGACTCATTAACCTAGGTACGAGACTCAAATAAAAGGAAAATTACATGATTATGACTCAAAGAAAATATGAAAATTACATAACTCGACTTAGAGAAATATGACGGACACAATGGAGCTATGCTAGCAAGCAATCGAAGTTGTAAAAAATATGAAGGGCGAGAGATGCCCCCATCATCATCCGGCGTGAAGAATGGCGCGCCGGGGAAGGCTCCATTGCCTTTTGCGCGCCGGAATAGCAGGGCGCCGGGTGGGGGCGCGCCGGTTTAGGGCGCGCCGTATTAGCACCCTTTGCATGTTGCGAGTCAGCCGATGAGTCCGGGGATGGTTCCGGGGGTCACCGTGAGCATTTATCTCGCCACTGCTCTTTTGAAATCTCGACAAGATGTCTTGTTGAAGCTCCCAGGTCGACGTACGGCCATTCCTGAAACTTCATATGACTTTGGTTTGCACATGTGGGTTTTCCACCGACACGGCTCTCGGCGCTATGATAAGTGCCGCTGGCTCGGTCTGACTTGTGCTCAAAGCTTCTCGGAGGGTGGGATAGCACCCAGGATAGTTTTGCCCAATTCGAGCGATTATTCGGCCGTTAGCGGGCCCTATTTGGCGAGAAGCCGTACCCGTACCGGGTGACCGGGATCTTCTGCCGACAGAGCTTTTGGTCCTCCGTTATGAAGAGCCAAGGGGACTCCTTTATCTCAGGAGAGCCTTTCATGAGGTGGGTAGCCACTGGGTAGACTGTTGTCCTTGGTCGGACAACGGGTGTAGTGTATGCGGCACGACGGAGTCAATGCCGGTTCATTGGGTAGGCTTGGTCGCACTGCCGGTTGGTTGTGAGTTCATCTCAGTTCTCCTGAGGTGAAGTCCCTGGCATTCATTCGGGGTGACTTGAGGCTCTGGCAGCTCGAGAAGTCTTCAATATGTTGATCTTTATCGGCTTCCGTGCTTCAGCGGGCCGCATCATTCGTCTTTATGGCTTGATCGCCGACGATCACATTTTTTGTGCCAACAGCCGCCTAGGCAACCGTCTCCACTTCAAGACCAGGGGCACCCTGGTGTTTCTACAGTTAATAAGATACCTGCTCCGTTACCTTATTCTTCCTCCATCCCATCTCATCCACAACCTTTACCTACCCCAGCCTCCGCTCGGGCAACCTCTCTTTCACCCTCTGTTTCCACCACCACACCTATCCCCAACGCCTCTCGGCGAGTCATGAAGATACGTCGAAGAGCGCCACTGCCTGCCTCTTCCCCCACTATGCCACTACCTTCCTCTCCTCCTTCTTCCCCACCCCTACCTTCACCTCCATCCCCTTCACCTTCACCGTCTTCATCAACCACATCACTCCCTTTGCCACCGCCGCCACCACTTCCTTCACTCCCCCTTTCGCCATCATCCTCTGAGCCCGAGCAGGCCGAGCCCAAACCCACACCTCCACTTTTGCCTTTACCTCCACCCATGCCCATCATCATCATTATTCCCCCATCACTTGCACCATCACCACCCGCGCCCTTCAAACCTCCTCCTTTTAACCTTCCTCTACCACTTCCCACTTCACGGAGCAGGTACACGCTACCTTTGGTGCCCCTCGGGTCTAGTCCCCAGGGAGATAAAGAGCTGAATCAGGTTTTGACTGTGCATTACAAGCTTCAAGATTTCATTTGCCGCATGCAGGTCCGAACCCTGGTCCCTGGCTATTCTAGGGACAATGAGCCCACATTTGCTATGAAGACGGTCACTAAGAAGAGTTCTCTAGCATTGGCACAAGTTCCTTCTAAAGCGAGGCCGGTGGCAGTCTCTTTGCTCGCCGGAGAATTCACTGTTGATGTTGTTATCACCTCTTGCTTGATTGCTATTCAGTTCACTGGATGGTGCTAACCCACACGGCCGCCAAAAGTTTAATCAATTCTGCATTCAAGGGGCAGATGGCCGTGTCTTCGAGATTGACCAGGGGCGTTCTGCATTTTATGTCTCATCTCCCTCGTCTTATTGGTAAGGCGGCCACGTCAACGCCACGCATCGCCCTCCCTCAGTTCCATCCTGTGCTGCTGACAAGGGAGTCATGTTTCATGCCCAGCTGCCGAGTGAAGATGCCAAAGCTCCATGTTCTAGTGCCGAACGACAAAACTCCATGGCTTCCTGATGTTCATCCCAAGGAGTTGATTGTTCTGGAATGCCTTTCTATGGTTGGCACCGCACAGCTAGGGGCAACCGTCCCGATGAAGCTGCATATTCATAACCGGGCTAGGCCGTCTGCCAGGTGGGCCCGTTATTTAAGAAAGTATTGCAAGACAAGAAGCCCGAAGGCCCGAGTCCCCGCCAGGCGGAGTTGTTTCAAGAAGATTTCTGCCAAGAAGAGGTGGCGACATAAGTATAAAGGCCGTCAGTTGTGCATTCGAGGGTCCACTTCCTCCTCTCCTTCCTCCGTCCATTCATCTTTTCTTTTGCTCAGTTCTTATCCTTGGGTGGTGTACCTTCCGCCACCTGACCTTATTTCTATCATCTTCTCCTATTCTCACCATTTTAGGCCTCGACCTATGTTCTCCTCTTCCCCTGATCCAGGGGCATCTTATAGCGTTCCTCCCCGTATACATCCGGATTTCACCGCTTTTCATCCTTTTCCCTCGACCATGTTGGGGATCCCTTACGCTCGTTCCCCGACCTTGTCGGGTGGTTTTTCTGCTCCTTCCCTGATTTTGTCGGGTGGTTTCCATTTCTTTTCCCCGACCTTGTCGGGTGTTCATACATTCTCTTCCCCGCCTCTGTCGGGTGATCGCTATTCCTTTTCTCCAACCACGTCGGATGATCATTATCCTTCTTCCTTGTCTTCACAGTTATCTTTTCGTCGTCTTTCTGTTCTTTCCGTCTCACCCTTTTGGGGTTCTTACCCTTTTTCTTGTTGTTTTCGAGGCTTTAGCCCGCCTTGATCCCAGTTAATCCCTGATTATTATGTACTTGGTTCTTTGTTATCAGGGCCTTAGTACCTTAACGAGGGAGTTCTAGCCTTCGTCTCTCTTCCTTTTTTATCCCTCCTTCGTCCAGTATGATGTCTGCCACTTCTCTATGTCGAGGAACCCAATCCCTTGCTCTCCTTTCATCCTTTATCATGACAAGCAAGGAAAACAAAGTTCACACTCCTCAAAGCTCGATGATCGAAATTGCTTTAGGGTGTCGATTTCCACGCCATGGATTTGCAAATGTATCTTTTATTTTGTGCAAGAACATGTTATCATTGCTATTACTCTGTTATTTCTGCACGCGCTTATAATGTTGGTTCTTTAAAACATGGTTGAGTGGCCTTAGGCTTTAGTTAGTTTGCTTAGTCAAATAAGTCGCTTCTGCAGCATCTTTAGGCTAGTGATAGCTCCGCGCTGGGAGTCTAGTTTCCTTCCCTGATCGTTGAGGGTGACCTTTGAGTATGGGTTTTTCACACACTACATGGCAAGCCATAGCCGACCCCTCTAGTGCAACAACGTTGTTGCTTTGGCCATACTTTGGGTATGCACAAAGGCCTTTTCTCTTCTCTGCTCGGCCAAGTGCAGGGGCAAAAAGATGGATGGATAAGATGACTAACCTATGCACTCCCTAATACGAGTGAGGTCTCAAATAGGGGCAGTCTTGACCCGCAAAAATGAGCTTTCATATCTGGCCAATAAGGGCTACCGAAATGAGAAAATAATTCAATACAAAATTATGAATCAAAGGCATGGCAAGAGTGGCAGTACAGTTCCCCGTGGGACGTCATGAGCCCGGTCGCATGCGTGCCTGATAAATATGGGTCTAAAAATCAAAGACACAAAGTCCCAGCGCAATAGACTGTCTCTTTGAGGGGTAGTGCCCTGGAAGGAATTCGAGCCTTGATATCTCCCATCCTACACGAAGCTTGTCTCCAATTTTTCTTCCGTTTCTCCCCCTTAGGCTGGGTTATATCCCGGGTATGGCCTTAGTAGGGGCATCGTTTGTTAGAAGCAGTTGGTTGTGGTAAGCCACCCTCACATGCACGTCCTGCTCAAGGGAAGTCTTTAATGAGAAGGGAGGGACGATGATCCTTGGCCAGTAGTTCATGTCTGTCTTTGGGTGTTGCAGATTGCTATTTCAAAAATCCAAAAAAAAATGAGATATTGTAATAAATCCAAAAAATGAGATATTGTCAAAAATCCAAAAAAAAAATGAGATATTGTCAAAAATCTAAAAAAAATGAGATATGTCAAAAAAAAATCCAAAAAAATGAGATATTGTCAAAAATCCAAAAAATGAGATATTGTCAAAAATAAAAAAAATGAAATCCAAAAAATGATGAAATATTGTACAAAATTTCAATCATTTTCAAAATCTGAAAAATCAAGAAATTTGAAAAATCTAAAAATATTTTTCTTTTACATTATATTTTGAGAACAGATACGTAATCTATTTGCTAAGTGTGCAGGTTGCAGGTACTCAAGCTTTCCTTGCTCCATATTTTATTCTATCTGTCTCCTGTTCACGTCTTTGATCTGTTCCCTTCTTCAATCCACTCTCTCTCGATCTGTTCTGAAGCTCATGTCCTTCCTCAGATTTTATTTGCAATGATCATATCTTTATGTGAGAAGGCTTTGCCTCACGATTATGAACTTGGTAATTCTGCTTCATTCTGATCTCGAGTTTTGATTGAAGTGCGTATTTGTTCATATCTTTTGTCCCGTCGTGTCCTTATATCGCGTCTATGTCCCACCGTGTCATCCCACGCTTGTTGTTTTGTTCCTCACCACGTGTTGTTAGCCGTCTCTCTATGTTCCATGTGTTGTCCCAACCATGTGGTCATCCATCATGTTTCTTATCCCAACCATGTGTTGTCCCACCACGTTGTTGTCTTGTCACACTGTGTTCATGCATGCATGTTGTCTATTCATGCCGTTGCATATGTGCTCATTTGCCTTTATTATGTTATGTTGCATTGTCTCCCATTTTATTTGATCGTTATGTTATGTCATGTTATTTGTCGTTCAGTTAATCATTGTGTTATCTCTGCTATGTCTATCCTATTTATATTATTCATGAAAAATCCATAAAAATCAAAAAATAAAATCTAAAAAGTGCCGTTCCACCTGCACAGGTAAGTCAGGTATGGCCTTCTATCCTTATAACCCTAGTTGTATTATTATTTGGTATTATAATATGTCATCTCGAGAACCAGTTGGTTATCTACGTGTTCCAGGATCTGATGTTCCCCTTCAACAAAAATGATGATGATCTAGGTTCACGTGTTTAATCTTCGGATAGGCCGTTAGGTCGGGAAAACCTGGGGAGGATGGTTCTATCCTGCACGCTGTGGTTGTGGATGGTATCTTGACTCTGATTTCCCCAGCTTGGCAATATTATTCTCGAGTATTTTATATTTTAATCTTTCTTTGCATTCGTTTTTACGATTTCTTTTATTTTAGCCCAGCATGCATCATACACATCTTTTGAGCTTTCATGCCCCATGGTTTGCTTGAAGAATGTCCCATCAGTGATGGTCAGCTGTGCGTTCAAGTGCTTGAGTAAGAGGAACTAATTCCACTCTGAGTTGGAAGGTTCTCTTTGGTCAATTCGTTTGGTTTGGTTGATTGAAAGGTCCCCGTCTGGAGTTTTAGCATGTTTCCTTTAATTTTGATGCCTACTTTTGTGGCCTCCTCATTGGACCGCGAGATTGTGTCCCCCATGAGGTTGGTCTTGTCGAGTTATTTTGGTGCTGACACCAGGGCGATCAAGTGACACGTCGGCAAACCGACGGTGCCATACGCGGAGCACCAAGTGGACTACTTCGGCTTCCCTTCCAATTAGGGACAAGTTGGCTTCAATTTGGACCTTTTTTGCATTAGAATTGGGCTTTTAGTGAGTGTTTTATTTGGATTTTCATATTGGGCTCATTGTAAGGCACTTAATAAGCCAATTGGGTAAGTATTTTAGAGTCCATTAAGGGTTGATTGTCATATTGGGCTATGAGGCTTCATTAAGCTTCATATTGGATCTTAAGCCACTTAAGGCCCCATTAAGCTCCCTTCCACATGGGCTATCTAGGTTGGGCTATCTAGAATGGGCTCCCTTCACTCATGGGCTCTATGGAAAGGCCTTAAACAAGAATGGATTAGGCCTTAAGCAAGAGTGGCTAAATGGGCTCAAGGGAGGCCATGGACCAAAGTGGCCCATTCAAGGCCCAATGAAGGGGGCGCCCTCTTTTTTTGTTGTATTAGGCTAGCCATTGTTGATTTTTCTTCTTCCCATCCCATTTACCACATGGGGCATTCAAATGGCTGCTGGTCAATGCCAAATATGGCTGCCACCTACCCCTCCCCTTTGAATTTCAAAGGTTGGTGAAGGTAGGTGAGCAACCATGTCCCCTTGTCCCCCTTCCCTTTCACCTTGTCATGATCCATGCGCACCCCCCCTCTCCCTTCTTGTAACCAACGAATTCCCCTCCCCATACCCCTTTCCATGGTCTATTTAAAGGCATGTATAGTGCTTGTGCACAATAGAATGAAGTTTTGTTAAGAGATAAGTGCATTAGAGAGTGATTCTCTTGGGAGTGATTCCCTGGTTACAGTCCTGTGACGGGACAGTTCTAGGTCGTGTGACTCGACCTCATATCCTTCTTCTCTTCTCATCTTCTTCTTCCACAAAATTTATCCGTGATACCTCTGCAAGTTATCAAACTTTAAGCTTTAGTTTCGCATCGATCGGAGTTCGTGAGCAATGGTGGTGATTTTTCTTGTGGAGTCGCGCAGATCTGCCCCAGATTGCTACCCAGATCTAAAGATGACTGTGTATTGAATTCTTCAGCCCAACCCCGACACCATCTGAAGTTAGTTCCTGAAAAGAAATCATAGTATTTTAAGTCCTCTTTGTGTGGCCACTGGTTTCGCCTTGATCCGTGACCGGTGCTGATCGTGACGGTAGTTCTGGTGGGATCGCGCGGGCTGGTCTGAGCAGGCCCGGCTGAGAACTAGAATCAACTTTCAGAGCCTGCCCCACTTCATCCGGACAAGATCCGTGTGAGGGATCTTCATAGTATTTCTTCCACTGGACGTCGCCTACCATCTCCCACAAGGAACACCCCGATCCGATATCGGCAACCATTTTCCCAATATTTTACCGTGTTTCTGTGCAGTTCTGTGAGCACAAAACCAGAACCTCAGAAGATTCGTCACTGCGGACAGATCTAAAGGCATCTATTCTCGATCTTCGGAGTGAAGATACTACATCCAGTCACCAACATTCTCCAACAAACAGCGCTCCGATCGGGCATCGGATCCAGCCGTACCAGCCTCCGCAAGCTTGCTACACAGGGTGACCAGTGCGGGCAGAACCGAGTAGGCTTTCCGTCGGCGTACCCAAGCGGCTCTGGCACGCATTCCTCACCTCCTGCGAGTGTGGCCCGTCAACCCGGGTTCCAGCAACCTCAAAATCAGTCATTGTAGCCCGATACCTCCCTGCGTGGAGTGGGCATTCAGTTCTGAAAGTTGTAAAGGCAATTCATTTGTATATCGGGGTTGTTCGGAAATCGGCCGGGAGTTCTTCCCCACGCCTAGTCATGGAGGTACGTGCTCGTTCCGACATCTACATTTTCTATTTAGTATACTTTCTATATTGCTGTGATTGTGAGAATAGGGCCGATAGCTAGTTCAAATTCACCGTGTTTGTGAGTTGTGAGCGCCCGTTCCATAGCTCCAATCGAGCACTGAACTCGAATCGGTACCCTAGGCGACGGTGGTTTCTTAATCGCTGTGATCCCCCACGTTTCCCTCGCAAGGGACGATCGTCGGGCTCAAGAGAGTGGCTGTTGAGAGACGTCTCCACCCGGACAATACCACGGTGGTCAGCCGCCCGGCTTGCCTTAGTGTGCTAGCGCTGGCCTCACAATGAGTCGGTCGTACGTCTTAGCCCGAGTCGGTCATCCGTCCCGCATCAGTTTGGTATCATAGCATCGTTCAAGTCTAGGGTCATTCAAGTTCAAGCTTGCATTTGCATTCCTCTACTCGGTATATCAAAAGGTGTGACACGATCGTTAGGTTATGCCTATCGGGAAGGCCGCACACTTGCGCGAGTGGTCTTCGGATCGATTAGCTCCGCCACGTACCGAATTGTGGGTTAAGTCTAGGTTCCTAGTTAGTGCATTCCAACATCGTCATGTCTAAGTGTGTAGTTGAGTCTCATGCCAACTTTGCATTAGTATTTTGAGGTCGTGTCTAGTGTCTTGTCCAAGTGTCGGCATGTCTAACATGTAGTTCTCCAACTTCCCATGGATTCCCGGTCGCCCAGGCGATATGACCGTTGGCCCACCCATGGGCTTGGCAACCATCCTCTCCGCTTCTGTAGGCCTGAAGCCTCAGATTTTTTTGGCTCCAATGACCTGGGCATCTACCTCAAGTGGGAGGCCACCGTGAACACCTACTTTGATTGTTATACTATGTCCGAGGCAATACAATTCTCTTTCGCCAAAGAGCGGCTTCTTCATGAGGCTGTCGAAAAGTGAGATTACATCGAAAGAATGAGAGAGGTTAGGGGGCAATGGCCCATCGCGTCATGGTGGGACATGAAGAGAGAGCTTAGGAAGGTCTACGTGCCCCAACCGGTCACCTCCAGCCGGCCCCACCAAATCACTTCCAACCAAGTGAGTCCTAGCCGGAGGCAAAGAGCCCCACACGTAGATGAGCCAAGACCCACTCCTAGGACGGTTGACTACGGGCGAGTCCACCATGATATCCCTATTCCAACCCACTCCGTTGCCGAACTTATGCAAATGATTTTGGACCGGTTGGATGGGGTGGATAGGACATGTACTCCTAGTGATGTACTCCTACCCGAGCCTAAGGAGGTCATCACCGGTAGTCTTAACCCGGCCCCATCAACGGAGTCCCCAAGCCCTCTCCCCATCATAGTGGGTCCTCCTTCCCCACCCATGAGAGCTCCATCACACTCACCTTCCGATCTTATTTCGGAGCCCTCTCATTTGGAGCCACCAAAGCCCGAGCCACCCGTATTTCTAACGGGTACACATTACATAGCCGAGCCACTACTTAGTTGGCTCAAGGATAGCTTGGTCCCACTTCCCTTCCCATCTATGGACCCTATCCTACCTCTGGTGCCAAGCAACTCATTTCACACCACCTTCCGGTCTAGTCACTATGTGGATTCATTGGACGACCTTCTTAAAGGGTTAGACCGGCAGTTGGTATTTACGCACTTGTTGGCCCCAGGCTTCGACTGACCCACCAGTCGTAGCTTCACCCATTCCACCTTAGGGTCCATTACCTCCGTGTACACCGTGGGTCATGTTACCACGGAGGTTCGTCTACTCCTCCCGTTACCGGCCGAGCCCGACTTCACTCCTTTTATCCCGAGGGAGAAGCCCTACCTTCTATACACTGTCCCATCTACCACGATGGATGGAGGTGACCATCACCTTCATGAATTTCAAACATGGGACTATGTAATGGAGGGTCACACATTCTTTGACCCATTCGACCCCTTCTCTAGTGGGCCTCGTGACCCACCACTTCCCCTCTACTTTGTCAAGGAAGTCCCCTACCACTCTCTTCTCACTCGGGCCAATCAAACTCCACATAGAAATAGGTCCGATTATTGGGAAGCATGGCATGCCTTACCTACATGTCGTGGTGATGAACCTCTTAGCCCACCCACACCCACATCTGATGGAAAGTCCTTGCATGCATGGTGTCTTTTGAGGTGTCTAGGAGTACATCATCATACCTACCTTTAGTTGCATCTAGTGTATGCATGGCACACATTTGGGTGTCCTGGTTCGCCATCATCCATGCGTAGGTCAGACTAACCATAGGTTTGTCTAAGGTCATGTGTGTGTGTTTGTTTGTCTTTCGAGTTTGTTTTGGTATGTATTAAGTTGTGTCCCAATCAAAGGCCAGCCAAGCACGCATAAGGAGGTAGCCAATGCATGCTACATATCCGTGGATTCAAAGGGAGAGTACATCTACATCAGGGTCATACCTGACAGGTTTCGGCCCGGAGATCGAAAGCCAATCTAAGTCCACGATCCCCACCCTTTCCGGGTTAAGAAACAAGTGGGTCCGAAAGCGTACGATATTGAACTACCGAACGACAATGGTGTCAATTCGACGTTCCATGTTTCCTCTGGTAGCATATTGGAACCCGCGGTGATCCCTAGTGAGTCTCGAGCTTTATCTTTCTATTGGGAGTGACCCCTCACCAGAGAGTCCACCTTTCCAGCCTCAACGCATGCATATAGATTGTATACTGGATGAGCAGGTGATCACCACAAGGAATGGCGCATACCCACACGTCCTAGTGCGTTGGCGAGGATGCCCCACGATGACCAACGCCTTGATCACATGCTGAGAGCGCAAGCTTCGGGACCCTTACTTGACGGGGTCGAGTTCCTCCCACCCGGGGAGAATTGGTGCGGACACCAGGGCGATCAAGTGACACATCGGCGAACTGACGGTGCCATACGCGGAGCACCAAGTGGACTACTTCGGCTTCCCTTCCAATTAGGGACAAGTTGGCTTCAATTTGGACCTTTTTTGCATTGGAATTGGGCTTTTAGTGAGTGTTTTATTTGGATTTTCATATTGGGCTCATTGTAAGGCACTTAATAAGCCAATTGGGTAAGTCTTTTAGAGTCCATTAAGGGTTGATTGTCATATTGGGCTATGAGGCTTCATTAAGCTTCATATTGGATCTTAAGCCAGTTAAGGCCCCATTAAGCTCCCTTCCACATGGGCTATCTAGGTTGGGCTATCTAGAATGGGCTCCCTTCACTCATGGGCTCTATGGAAAGGCCTTAAACAAGAATGTATTAGGCCTTAAGCAAGAGTGGCTAAATGGGCTCAAGGGAGGCCATGGACCAAAGTGGCCCATTCAAGGCCCAATGAAGGGGGCACCCTCTTTTTTTGTTGTATTAGGCTAGCCATTGTTGATTTTTCTTCTTCCCATCCCATTTACCACATGGGGCATTCAAATGGCTGCTGGTCAATGCCAAATATGGCTGCCACCTACCCCTCCCCTTTGAATTTCAAAGGTTGGTGAAGGTAGGTGAGCAACCATGTCCCCTTGTCCCCCTTCCCTTTCACCTTGTCATGATCCATGCGCACCCCCCCTCTCCCTTCTTGTAACCAACGAATTCCCCTCCCCCTACCCCTTGCCATGGTCTATTTAAAGGCATGTATAGTGCTTGTGCACAATAGAATAAAGTTTTGTTAAGAGATAAGTGCATTAGAGAGTGATTCTCTTGGGAGTGATTCCCTGGTTGCAGTCCTGTGACAGGACAGTTCTAGGTCGTGTGACTCGACCTCATATCCTTCTTCTATTCTCATCTTCTTCTTCCACAAAATTTATCCGTGATACCTCTGCAAGTTAGGAAACTTTCAGCTTTAGTTTCGCATTGATCGGAGTTCGTGAGCAACGGTGGCGATTTTTCTCGTGGAGGCGCGCAGATATGCCCCAGATTGTTGCCCAGATCTGAAGATGACTGTGTATTGAATTCTTCAGCCCAACCCCGACACCATCTGAAGTTGGTTCCTGAAGGCTAATCGTAGTATTTCAAGTCCTCTTTGTGTTTCCGCTAGTTTCGCCTCGATCCGTGACCGGTGCTGATCGTGACGGCAGTTCTCGTGGGATCGCACAGGTTGGTCTGAGCAGGTCCGGCTGAGAACTAGAATCAACTTTCAGAGCCTGCCCCGCTTCATCCGGCCAAGATCCATGTGAGGGATCTTCAGAGTATTTCTTCCAATGGACGTCGCCTACCATCTCCCACAAGGAACGTCCTGATCCGACATCGGAAACCATTTTCCCAATATTTTACCATGTTTCTATGCAGTTCTGTGAGCACAAAACCAGAACCTCAGAAGATTCATCACTGCGCCCAAATATAAAGGTATCTGTTCGCGATCTTTGGAGTGAAGATACTACAACCAGTCGCCGACATTCTCCAACAAACGGCGCTCCGATCAGGCATTGGATCCAGCCGTACCAGCCTCCGCAAGCTTGCTGCGCAGGGTGACCAGCGCGGGCAGAATCGGGTCAGCTTTCCGTCGGCGTACCCGAGCGGCTCTGGCACGCGTTCCTCGCCTCCTGCGAGTGTGGCCCGTCAACCCGGGTTCCAGCAACCCCAAAATCAGTCATTGTAGCCCGATACCTCCCTGCGTGGAGTGGGCATTCAGTTCTGAAAGTTGTAAAGGCAATTCATTTGTATATCGGGGTTGTTCGATAATCGGCCGGGAGTTCTTCCCCACGCCTAGTCGTGGAGGTACATGCTCGTTCCGACATCTACATTTGCTATTTAGTATACTTTCTATATTGCTGCGATTGTGAGAATAGGGCCGATAGCTAGTTCAAATTCACCACGTTTGTGAGTTGTGAGCGCCCGTTCCATAGCTTCAGTCGAGCACCGAACTCGAATCGGTACCCTAGGCGACAGTGGTTTGCTAATCACCGCGATCCCCCACGTTTCCCTCGCAAGGGACGATCGTTAGGCTCAAGAGAGTCACTGTTGAGAGACGTCTCCACCCGGAGAATACCACGGTGGTGAGCCGCCCGGCTTGCCTTAGTGTGCTAGCGTTGGCCTCACAACGAGTTGGTCGTACGTCTTAGCCCGAGTCAGTCATCCGTCCCGCATCATATTTCATTTAGTTTAGTTCCTCCAGACGGGTGTCGCTTTTCGTTTAATCATTCCGTACGTTTGGTTTAGAGTTTTCCTGAAGATTCCTATCGCTTGTTGGTGAAAACGGGTGTCGTTTTACCTTAACGCCCGCTTTTTCGGTCCACTCTGCTGCATTTTTGCTCCACCTCCATGTTCCATGTCACTTCCGCTTCACCTCCGCTCGCTCCCCTGCAAAGAGGACGTTAAGGAGGGGCATCTGTTGACACCCATTTTTTGCCGATAAGTTGGGTCGTTTCTCTTACTCCCATCCTGTTGATGCCTCGAGTTGTCCATCACTCATCGGGGCTATTTTCAAGCACGTTTTGGGCCAGTTTTATAGGTTGCCTCCCTCCTTGGCTAGGATTGTTTCATTTCAGGGCTTAATGGGCCTTGGTTTTGGTTGATTGGGCTTTTCTATGAGTTTCAATACCTAAATGCATGTACGGTTCATCCACGACCGCTCAATCCATGTGCGGTTGATTATCGGCCGTTCATGTATTTTGGAACATTTTGGTTAATTTTTTGAATTTTCACTGACAAGCTTTTGTGCGGCCCTCTCCTAACCGTTCAACTTGATGGGTGGGCTAAAGGTGACCGCTTATATCTCAGAGTCCTGCGCTCGATGATTTTCTCAGATAATTGTCCAATTAATTGAATTATCACCGACAAGGCTAGAACGGTTCATCCTTGGCCGCTCTACATTTGAACGGTCTCAATGGAGCCGTTCATCTGTGAGAGTCCAACGGCGGATGTTTCGATCAGTTCGAGGGATAATTGAGATTATTTTCTCATTTCCACCGATGGGTTTGGACGGTTATTATATGACCGCACATCCCGTTGAGCGGTCTATCGTAAGACCGTTCATCCCGTCGAATGCTGAATTTCAACAGATTTTAACCCTTTTATCCGTGGTTTTATCCCCAACTTCTCTCATCAATTTCTCCGCAAATAATCGACCATTTTGAGTGCCGTTTCGACTGGATAAAAGATGATTCATTTATCTATGTTTTTTGTTTGATAATCTCGACCTGAAAATGACTCTAAACCCTAATTTCAAGCAAAGCTTTCTAGGCTCTATAAATAGGCACTAAAGGCCAAGCTTGAAAAGGGGGAGAGATTTTGGTCGACTGCGAAGCCCTGCCGCATTCTTGAGCGACATAGCACCAAGGAGGGAGGCTTTCTACGTCCATACAAGCCTCCGGTCGAGGGAGTAGTCGATGTTTAGAGTCGTTTGTGTTTCATAGCTTTCGTCACTGTTCATTGCATGCATTGCTTTCTCCCTACGTCCTCCTTCGTTTTTTCATCACCATGCACACATCCACCTGTGTTTTTGACACCCTAGGGGTTTAAAACCCCCCAGGTATCCCCCTTTCCATTTATCTATGTTCATCTATTACTATCTTGACATTTACTACACCATTTTGTTCTAATCTAGGTGTTATTCTTGTGTCTTTACGTTGTTTTGCAGGTCAGCACTTCATCAGCACGAGGCCCATCCCCTCTGGCCGGCTGGAGAGGGTGGAGGTGAGCCCCTTTCGCAACTTCTGGCGTGGTGGACTTCAGCGGTTCCTAACTGCCTGTCCAAGAGGACGTACGGCTCTTCCTGCACCGCCCCTCATCTTCTTGCGGTCTACTTCAAGCCGTCCATCCTCCAGGAGCGCTTCCACCCGCACGTTCTGCAGCACCCTTAGGCGGTCTATCGTAATACCACACGTCCTATAGCCGGTTCTTCATCAACCGCGCATCTTCCCAATGCTGCAGCTAGGCGAGTGTCTGATGTGACACACTAAGCGGAATGCAGCAAACAGACGTGGATCCTCGGACCTATTACGCAAACACAATCATAAAATAGTGAGGTTCTAAATAGGGGCCGAATCGCCGTCGCACACACACGAACCCGGGTGACTCGGTGATGTCGAGTGGAAGTGATGGATCAAGACCCTAGCTGGTAGAGTGCCAGCAGGGCTAGGGTTTCCCTCCCAAGGGTACGAGGCCCACACTTAAGGGGCTGGCCGGGTGCCAATTGGGGCACTAGGTCCCTCTCTCTCACAGCCCACGGTGACCGCTCGTAAGTGGAACACACGGGGTCGGGCGCTCTCTCTCTTGCTCAACGGAGCAACTCCACGGATATTAGATTAACAAATACTAATAATGGAGCAAAGGTCATAGCTTACCCTGGTTGGTTTGAAGAAACCAACCCCGTTCGGAGACGAGGGCGAGCGGGGAAGTGTGGGTTCCCCGCACACTGCGTCGGTGTAGCTTCCCCTATTTAGATTATACAAGCACTACTCCCCACTCAGGGGGGGTGGACTAGGGAAGGGGGAATTGAGTTACACACCAAACAGTACCTTCGCACAGGGAGGGGCGCTAAGCCGGCCAGGCGGGGAGGGGAGATTGTCTTGGTTCGCGCCGACGGAGTACCCTGCCGAATCTGTCCGGGTCTGGAACAGTAGGACAGTAAGTCGGTGTAGTCACCGCTGTGTACTCCTCCGAACTCAGAATTCGACAAGGCTGGTGCCGGAACGTCGCTGACGGACCCAGGCATGACTGTGAATTTTTGTGGCTGGTCTTGAAGTCGTCGTCGGCGGGGGCGGGCTCTGGAACAGGATCCCTGCGCTCAGACTCGGACTGCTCCCAGGGTGCAGCAGCAGACGGATGTAGCCACCACGCTCGATCCCGAAGTCCAAACATGGCGGGACGAAGACGAGCACGACTGTGGACAAGTCTTCTTCGAGCAGCAAGAAAGAAAGGCATAGGCGGAGGTCGGGGCCGAGAGCAGTAGTCCGAGAAGTGGGATGGTGTTGGGGCAGATCCTGACTGACATGAACAGCGTCCTGGTGGTAGAAATATCGGTATAATTGGATCCGAGCTCCAAACGTGGCCCCGCTGGCTGCGTTGTACGGAGGACCGGTGGAGCTTCACCCTGGTCAAGTGGTGCACTAAGGGGAGCACCGGTGTGGTCGCAGGAGCTTCTGCAAGTTGCTTCTGGTTGCAGGCCAGACTGGTTCTGCGCAGTTGGTGAAGGATGGCTCTCCTGGGCAACTCTGACCTCAGATGGAGGCGAGACCACCTTGCCTGCGAAGATGACCGGAAGAGCTTTCCGTCAATGTAGGCCACGCCCCCAAGGGCTCCGGGATGTGGTCGAGGGAGGCACTGCAACAGGCTTTCGATCTGTAGGTCTGCACCTGCACACAGATTTGATGAGAGAATGGTTGAGGGGGTGGTTTCTTTGGTGGAGGGGAAGGGGATATGGGTGTTTTGGTGGTGGAGAAGGGTTGGGAGGTGGGAAGGGAATGGGGGTGGAGGGTGGAAGGGGCGGAGCTAGCAGGGAGAGAGGGTGGGTGCGCAATTAGCCTTGGAGGAGGTGGTTGGGAGATGGGGGCACAAATGACTTGGGGGAATGGGGAGGGCTCCTCTTTGATTTGAGTGGAGGGTTAATAGAAGAGTTTAATGGTGGCCTAGGGAATGGGAAGGGGTTGCCTTGGGGAGGGGAAGGGGTGCTTGGGAGAAGGGATTCTCCCTTGGGAAGATAAATGGTTGTATGGGGAAGGGGAAGGGTTGCTTGGGAAGTGGGGGGAATGAAGAGGAGTTAATGATCTTGGGAAGGTGAAGGGGTGGGGGGGCTGATGTGGAAGATGAGGTGGCAAGGAGAGGAGAGAGGGAGAAGTTCAAAATTTGGAGAGAGAGGGGGAGAGAGAGAGAGGGGTTCGCCCCCTTTAGAGAGAGAGATAGAGAGAGAGAACTAGAGAGAGAGAGAGAAGGGAGGCAATTCTTGTGGCTAAATTTTCATTCAACATTCATTTGTCCTCTCAAGTGGGGTTGGGGTCCTATTTATAGGGATGCCAACATTTACAAAAAGTTCCTCAGATAAGTACTAATAGCAAATAAGCAAAAGAGATGGGGAAGGGGGAGGGCGCCCCTGGGCCAGGCCCACCTAATTGGGCCCATAAGACACTCTAGCCCAACATGAAGACACAAACTTAGGTAAATAACATGATAACCTAGGGACTTGACTCAAAACAAAGGCAAATTACATCAAAATGACTCAAGTAAAAGGAGACAATACATCAAGATGACCAACATAGCAAGCCCAAATGTCGAAGTGGACCCGTCCAGTCGTGGAGCCGCATCCTACCCATCTCCGGGAGGGAGAGAGGTGTCGAGCCAGAGGGAATCATGGGTGATGATGTGGCACAGCCCAAGGATGACTAAATATGTAATGAACAACCTAGGACCTAGATCCACAAGCATACAAGCACTCAATGATTCTCACAATAGCGTCTTACTTACACGGCACACGCGATCACCCGGCGGGGCCGGGGGATGATGGCAAGGGTCCGAGGCGAGACCCAATGAGTCTAATGGACTTAGTTGGCTTAGGCTGACCCCCAAAGAGTCTAGGATTCCCAACTTAGTGGGCGGCTGGCCCGCAAGGCGCGGTTTGGGTGGCACTCTCTCACGGCCCGCGGTGGGCACCAACAAATGAACATACAAGAACGGACCCTCTTCTCACCGTCCGACGAGCAATCAAAGCAATACTAAACTTACAGAAGTAAGGCCATCAAGGTTAGTATCAGTGGCTCACCTGATCGGTGTGAAGACACCGATCCCGCTCGGAGACGAGGGCGCGCCGGGAGGCGAGGGTATACACCCGATCGCCGCGGCGATGTAGCTTGACCTGAAAATGCAAAGGTGTACAACACTACGCCTCGCGTAGGAGGGGTGATCTTGGGGTCGGGATTAGGCTTATTACATTCAAAACTACCTCCACGCAGGGAGGGGCCTTCAGCCGGCCAAGCGGGGTGGGGAATTAAGCTAAGGAACCCGACTTGTCGAATCCCGCCGGTTCTGCCAATCTGTAAATTCGCCGGACAGTGGGGCGGTGTTAATGTTGCCAAAAATTCCACAGAGCGTGGATCTTGATGAAACCTACGCCAAAAGTTCCCCAACAGGATGGGGATGGTGTCTGAATTTTGTCAGGAGCTCTGGAACTCAGGGCTGGTCGGGCCGGCGACTGGAACAGGTCAGCAACTTCTTCCTCTGGCTGGTGCAGAACAGGTACAGCGAGTTTCAGATGGCACCACGGACGCTCCTGAACTCCAAATGAGGTAAGCCTAGCGGTGACGTGATCGTGGCCGGAGTAGCTTTGAGCAGGAATTGACGGGGCCCCAATCGGAGGTTGGGGAAGAGCGAGGTAGCCGGATAAGCAGGGACAGGTCAAACCTGGACCCACAGGGGGCAGATGACACACCCCGATGAAGAAAATGGTAACTGGAAGCTCCGGAGGCCGAATGAAGTCCTTCTTCTTGGATATGACAGCTAACTGGTAGTAGTTTCAGCCCTCCGAAAATGGCGCTCAGATCTTCAGGGAGGAAGCCGTGGTCGGACTGTGACTGCAGCTCTGGTTCCCTGCCTGAGAGCTTCTGCGAGGTCGCGGGAGAATGGCTGCTGTGGACTGCTCGGAGCTCGGATGCTGACGAAACCACCTCGCCTTGGAAGCTCTCTGGACGACCATTCCAGAGATGTAGGCCTTGCCACCAGGAGTATCAGGGAGCAGCCGGAGACGATGCAACTTCAGGACCCCACTCTGCTGCCTGCGCCCTGCAACCTGAAACTCCAATCTTGCAAGACCAAAGGGAGTGGGAGGGAGAGTAGCACAGCTTGGGGTGATGGCTGATGGTGTGTGGATATGGGAAGAACGTGGCTAGGGCTTCTGGAGGGTCTGGAGTGGCAGGGATAGATGGAGAGGGGGGCTGGAGCAGCTAGAGGTGGAGATGGGGGGTGGATGTGCACTAGAGAGAGGATGAGTGAGAGAGGAGGTGGGGGGCGAATTTGGCTGTAGGGGGGAAGGGAATTTTGACCTAGGGTGATTAAGGAGGTGGGGAGATGGAAGGGCACAGCCCTAGGAAGAGGGAAATTCGAATTTGGGCTTTGGGAGGGGTTAATTCAGCCTTGGGAAGGTGGTGGGGTGCTTTGGAAAGTGGAAAGGTGCCTAGGAGAAGGGGTTTCCACCTAGGGGTTGGAGGGGAAAATTGAATGAGTGCATGGGGAAGGGGAAGGGGCCTTAATGAGGGGTGAATGGGGAGGAGAGAGAATGAATTTCAAAATTAGGGTGGGGAGGAGAGAGAGAGGGGGTACAACCCACTTAGAGAGAGTGATAGTAAGAGAGAGAGAGAGAGGGAGATATTGAGAGGGAGATGACAAATGCTTTTCAATATTCATCAAAAGTTGTTACAATGAGAGGGAGGGGAGGCCTATTTATAGGCTCCATACTTTCATATGACCATAATGACCCTGACAAGCTAACTAATGACCAAAGCAGTCCAAGGGAGGGGTGCCCCTGGGCCTAGCCCACTAGTTGGGCCCAATAGCTTAACAAACCAACATAATGACTCATGACTTTGGTAGATAACCTACTAACCTAGGTACATGACTCAAATAATAGGAAAATTACATGGTTTAAGACTCAAATAAAATATAAAAATTACATGACTAGACTCACAAACACATGACGAACATAATGGCATAAGTCGACGATGATTCGAGCCTCAAAAAAAAAAGTGGAGGGGCAAGGGATGCCCCCATCATACCCCCGGGGTGGGGAGAACTCGACCCCGTCGAGTATGGGTCCGCCTGGCGATAGTACTAGCTCCAGAATGTCGAGGTCAAGTCGCAACAGGTCCTCCCGTCTCGCCCAAGTATCCTCAATCGGGCGACGGTTCTTCCACCTAACCAGGTAGCGCTGAGACACCCTGTGCCTAGTAATGATACTCTGCTCATTCAGTATTGCCTCTACCTACTCTCGTCGGTCTCTCAAGCTATGAAGTGGAGTCCCACCGGGAGTGTCTCTCTCAAGGGGGGGTAAAGGCTCGAGCTCCTCACTGGGTTCCACTGCGGGGCCCTTGTAGGGTACCAGGTCCGCCATATTGAAAGTAGGGTGTACCCCAAAACCCTCAGGTAGGTCTAGCTCATAAGCATTACTGTCAAGTCGTCTCAGAACTCGAAAGGGTCCCGAACCCCGTGCCCTCAACTTGGAGGCAGGTCCCGAAAGGAGCCGCTCCGTCCTCACTATCACCGAGTCTCCCACTTGGAACTCGCAGTGGCACCGATGAGCATCTGCCCGCCTTTTGTAAACCTCATTGCTCTTTCCTATATGCTTGCGAGAATGCGTATGCCATGCACTATGATGTGATGTTGGTGTGAAAAGTATGGTGTGCAAAGGTGGACTTAGGCAGCCAAATGTAGACCGATCACACTTTGATGCCATGAAGACTGTGACAGACTTAGGAGGGCCGGGACATCCATAGATGAACCTTTTATGCATGGGTGTGACAAATGTAGGGGGACCCGGACATCCATGTATGCTCCTCTCATGCTTAATACTCATGATGAATGAAGGTGGGTCAATACATCCAAATACGGTCCACTTATGCTTCCTACTTGACATGTGGGTGATGTGAATGAATGTATCCGACTTATGAATCATGCCAAGTGGTGTGGTAAGCCTAGACACATACATGTTTATCCCAAAGGTGACTTCCATGTGCATATATGTGGGATGACCTTTGAACTTCCATGTGAATGGGTCGAAGGGATCTAAGAAGGTGGGCATTATGGAGAGGAGCTCTTCCTTGTCTCCTAGGCATATGTTGTTTATGGTGATGGTTCCCTTTGTGGGGCTTGAGTCTTGGAAGAGTTGGTCTTGGTCAAACATGGTTGGTTGGGGTAGAGAAAGGTGGGTTGTGGGTAAGGTGGACGGGTCACATGGGTAACTAGGCTCCCATTGGAAGGGATCAAAGGGGTCATGGATTGGGCTTCCTAGAGGAAGGAACTCCATGGCCACAAGGTCCATACAAGGTGGGTCATCCTCTTCTAATGGAGTAATTGGTCGAAACTCTTGGGAGGTAGCTCGACCATGAGGGAAGAGCTTGGCTTTCTACCGGAGATAAGAAGCTCCAATTTGAGGAGATGGTCGGGCTCATCGGGTGTGGGGAGGAATAATAGAAGGTCACTAGTGTAGCAACCAATGGTGCACATTGAGGTGATAGACCCAACACATAGGTGTAGGAGGTCAAGGCTCCTAGGTTGTTCGGTCATGGGGGTCAACATGCTAGTCAACTCTAATTGCCATGCTAAGCCCTTGAGAAGGTCCCCTAGTGTCTCCACTTGGTAAGATGATTGGATGGTGGTGAAATAGGAGTTGAAGGGCACTATGGGGAGGTGTCGCTCCAAGGAAGGGTAGGCCATGATCGGGTGAGCAGGTCTCTCTTTTAACCATCTAGCCACGGACCCACTTATGATGAGTTCACTCCCTACTAGAAGAGAGGGCATAGAGTGAAGATCATGATGCAAGGCTTTGTCCTCATCTTGGGCATGTGTTTCTTTCAAGGTGGGAGTTGGATCCGGGGTGTTCACCACTATGGGGCTGGGTGTCAGGATTATGGGTTCTTCTTCCAAGGAGGTGGGTAGGTACTTTGTGGGTGGGTGATGATGATTGGCGCATGGTGCATCCGGGGTGGTGAATGAGGTCGGATTTGGGTTGGGGTTGGAAGTGGAAGTAGTGGTGGCCTAGGTTGGGGTAAGATTGGGGTTGGAAGAGGAAGGTGGGGTGGATGTGGAGGCTTGATTTGATTGGTTTTGGGAGGTGTGTCCCTTTTAGGGGGCGATAGAGGGGTAGTGGTGGGGGCCAAGGGGATTTGTGGGGTAAGGGTTTGGTGATGGATTTTGGATTGGGGGGTGGTGGCCATCATGGGCTTCGGTGGAGGGGTGGACACGGAGCGCACATGGGCTAGTGGAGCTATGGTTGTGGTGAGGACTTGGAGGTAGGGTGTAGATGTAGTGGTGGGAGATGTGGGAAGTGGTGGGGATTGGGTGATTGGGGTCTTGGGTTGGCCAAGGGGAAATGAAGGAGTTGAAATGCTCTTTGGGCTTTGGTGTTCGGAATGGGAGGGGAAAATATATCTAGCCCTAAGTTGTTCCTTCATGTCTCCCCATGTTGTGAGGGGAGCTTCCCTTCTAATTATCCTTAAGCCTTCAATTTTCAACCAATGAGTGTGGGCCCGTTTGGTAAGTTGTAATTTGGCAAATCGGACTTTCTCATCCTCGGACATGGGATACCAAGTGAAGTAATGATCCATGGAAGCCTCCCATTCTAAATACTCATTATGATGAGTCCCATCAAAGGTGAAAGGTGAGAGAGGAGCCCTACTATCATTCATCCTTGGGGCGGGCCAATTTTCTTCTAGTTGATCAAGTCGTCTAGATAGGTTATCAAGCTTGCCATTGGCATGGGTCAAGGTTTTCATGAGGTAACTGACGTGGCCAGGGAAGTCATGGGTGGTGGTAGGTATCCCTTGGGGTTTTGGATTCATGGTGGTATTTAGAAGAGGATGGATTGACATGATAATGGACTCCACTACGAGTGGTCATGCAAAGTTGGGTGGGCTATGCAAGGGTGTGCGGATGCACCTATGAAAGACTTAGTGTGACCCAAGACTAGACTTGTAAGGACAAGCCTATGACCGCTCTGATACCACTTGATGTGGCACAGCCCAAGGATGACTAAATATGTAATGAACAACCTAGGACCTAGATCCACAAGCATACAAGCACTCAATGATTCTCACAATAGCGTCTTACTTACACGGCACACGCGATCACCCGGCGGGGCCGGGGGATGATGGCAAGGGTCCGAGGTGAGACCCAATGAGTCTAATGGACTTAGTTGGCTTAGGCTGACCCCCAAAGAGTCTAGAATTCCCAACTTAGTGGGCGGCTGGCCCGCAAGGCGGGGTTTGGGTGGCACTCTCTCACGGCCCGCGGTGGGCACCAACAAATGAACATACAAGAACGGACCCTCTTCTCACCGTCCGACGAGCAATCAAAGCAATACTAAACTTACAGAAGTAAGGCCATCAAGGTTAGTATCAGTGGCTCACCTGATCGGTGTGAAGACACCGATCCCGCTCGGAGACGAGGGCGCGCCGGGAGGCGAGGGTATACACCCGATCGCCGCGGCGATGTAGCTTGACCTGAAAATGCAAAGGTGTACAACACTACGTCTCGCGCAGGAGGGGTGATCTTGGGGTCGGGATTAGGCTTATTACATTCAAAACTACCTCCACGCAGGGAGGGGCCTTCAGCCGGCCAAGCGGGGTGGGGAATTAAGCTAAGGAACCCGACTTGTCGAATCTCGCCGGTTCTGCCAATCTGCAAATTCGCCGGACAGTGGGGCGGTGTTAATGTTGCCAAAAATTCCACAGAGCGTGGATCTTGATGAAACCTGCGCCAAAAGTTCCCCAACAGGACGGGGATGGTGTCTGAATTTTTTCAGGAGCTCTGGAACTCAGGGCTGGTCGGGCCGGCGACTGGAACAGGTCAGCAACTTCTTCCTCTGGCTGGTGCAGAACAGGTACAGCAAGTTTCAGATGGCACCACGGACGCTCCTGAACTCCAAATGAGGTAAGCCTAGCGGTGACGTGATCGTGGCCGGAGTAGCTTCGAGCAGGAATTGACGGGGCCCCAATCGGAGGTCTGGGAAGAGCGAGGTAGCCAGATAAGCAGGGATAGGTCAAACCTGGACCCACAGGGGGCAGACGACACACCCCGATGAAGAAAATGGTAACTGAAGCTCCGGAGGCCGAATGAAGTCCTTCTTCTTGGAGATGACAGCTAACTGGTAGTAGTTTAAGCCCTCCGAAAATGGCGCTCAGATCTTCAGGGAGGAAGCCGTGGTCGGACTGTGACTGCAGCTCTGGTTCCCTGCCTAAGAGCTTCTGCGAGGTCGCGGGAGAATGGCTGCTGTGGACTGCTCGGAGCTCGGATTCTGACGAACCACCTCGCCTTGGAAGCTCTCTGGACGACCTTTCCAGAGATGTAGGCCTTGCCACCAGGAGTATCAGGGAGCAGCCGGAGACGATGCAACTTCAGGACCCCACTCTGCTGCCTGCGCCCTGCAACCTGAAACTCCAATCTTGCAAGACCAAAGGGAGTGGGAGGGAGAGTAGCACAGCTTGGGGTGATGGCTGATGGTTTGTGGATATGGGAAGAACGTGGATAGGGCTTCTGGAGGGTCTGGAGTGGCAGGGATAGATGGAGAGGGGGGCTGGAGCAGCTAGAGATGGAGATGGGGGGTGGATGTGCACTAGAGAGAGGATGAGTGAGAGAGGAGGTGGGGGGCGAATTTGGCTGTAGGGGGGAAGGGAATTTCGACCTAGGGTGATTAAGGAGGTGGGGAGATGGAAGGGCACAGCCCTAGGAAGAGGGAAATTCGAATTTGGGCTTTGGGAGGGGTTAATTCAGCCTTGGGAAGGTGGTGGGGTGCTTTGGAAAGTGGAAAGGTGCCTAGGAGAAGGGGTTTCCACCTAGGGGTTGGAGGGGGAATTGAATGAGTGCATGGGGAAGGGGAAGGGGCCTTAATGAAGGGTGAATGGGGAGGAGAGAGAATGAATTTTGAAATTGGGGTGGGGAGGAGAGAGAGAGGGGGTACAACCCACTTAGAGAGAGTGATAGTAAGAGAGAGAGAGAGAGGGAGATATTGAGAGGGAGATGGCAAATGCTTTTCAATATTCATCAAAAATTATTACAATGAGAGGGAGGGGAGGCCTATTTATAGGCTCCATACTTTCATATGGCCATAATGACCCTGACAAGCTAACTAATGACCAAAGCAGTCCAAGGGAGGGGTGCCCCTGGGCCTAGCCCACTAGTTGGGCCCAATAGCTTAACAAACCAACATAATGACTCATGACTTTGGTAGATAACCTACTAACCTAGGTACATGACTCAAATAATAGGAAAATTACATGGTTTAAGACTCAAATAAAATATAAAAATTACATGACTAGACTCACAAACACATGACGAACATAATGGCATAAGTCGACGATGATTCGAGCCTCAAAAAAAAAAGTGGAGGGGCAAGGGATGCCCCCATCAGGTGATGTCCCCATCAACTCCCCCGGGCTGTGAAGAGCTCGACTCTGTCAAGAAAGGGTCCACTCGTCTGCGATAACGCTCCAAGAGGTCGAGGTCTAGCTGCTGAAGATCTTCCCTACTCACCCATGAGTCATCCGAAGGGGGCCGGCCCTTCCACCTGACCACGTATCGCTCGTATGCTTTGCTCCGGGTGATCGTGACCTGTTCATCCAATATCCGCTCTACTTGCTCACGTTGGCCTCTCTGGGCTGGTGGAGCTTTCTCACGGGTGGTGGCTCTCTCAAGGGGTGGAACAAGCTCGATTTCCTCACTAGGTGTCACCGTGGGACCCCTGTATGGCACCAAGTCAGCCACATTGAATGTGGGACTTACTCCGTACTCTTCGGGAAGGTCCAACACCTAAGCATTCGTGCCGATCCGCCTCAGAACCTGGAAGGGACCTGATCCACACGACCTCAGTTTGGAGACATTCCCAGGGAATAGTCTCTCGGTTCTCACCATCACATAGTCACCTACACGAAATTCCTGGTGGCGTCGGTGGGAATCGACCGATTTCTTATACACCTCATTGCTTTTGTTGATGTGTTTGCGGATTTCTTCATGCAATTCTTTCATGTGTTGGGCAAAAGAGTCAACACTAATAGACACTCTAGTATGTGTAGGCAAAGGAATGAGATCTGTAGGCTTTCTAGGCTTGTACCCATGCACGGCTTCAAATGGGCTCATCCCTATTGACCTATTTACTGAGTTGTTGTATGCAAACTCTGCCTGGGGTAGAATAAGGTCCCAATTCCCTGGGCGATCCTCGACAAGACACCGAAGGAGATTCCTGAGACTCTGATTGACGACCTCGGTCTGGCCATCCGTTTGAGGGTGATAGGCCGTGGAAAATTTGAGAAGGGTCCCCATTAGGTGCCAGAGGGTCTTCTAGAAATAGTTGGTAAACTTAACATTCCTATCAGAAATGATGGTCTTGGGTAGGCCATGGAGGCGAACTACCTCATCGAAGAATAGGCGGGCCACATGGGAGGCATCAGAGGTTTTGGAACAGGGGATGAAATGAGCCATTTTGGAAAACCTGTCCACTACGACGAAGATTGAATCATGCTTCTTCTGGGTTCCAAGGAGGCCCAAGACAAAGTCCATGTTTAAATCCTGCCATGGACGATCAGGGACAGGGAGTGGGGTGTATAGGCCAGTGTTCTGTTTTACTTACTTGGCTGAGGCACATATGCGACACTATCCCACGATTTTGGCTACATCCCTTTTGAGGCTTGGCCAGTAGAACTGTCCCTCAACCATAGCAATGGTCTTATGTACCCCAAAATATCCAGCCAGGCCTCCAGCATGTAACGCCCTGACTAAGAAATCTCGCAGTGAGGTTCTAGGTATGCAAAGTTTATGGCCTTTGAAGAGGAATCCGTCCTCTAGGATGAAACCTTGGTGTTCCTGAGGTGATTGGGTGGTCAGGGTGGTATGGATAGGCCCAAAATCCGGGCAATCAGGGTATTCATCCTTTATTCTTTTAAACCCTATGACTTCCACCTGAATGGTAGCCAACAAGGAGACCCTCCTACTGAGTGCATTTGCGGCACGATTCTAACTCCCAGCCTTATGCTTGATCACAAAAGTGTAGGACTGGATGTATTCGACCCAGCGGGCATGTCGGGCATTCAATTTCTGTTGGGAGTTGAGGTATTTCAGGGCCTCGTGGTCAGAAAAGATGACAAACTCTTTGGGCACGAGATAATGTCTCCAATGTCGGAGGGATTAAACCATGACATAAAATTCTTTGTCATAGGTGGAGTATTTCATCCTGGCATCACACAATTTTTCACTAAAGTAGGCCACCAGGTGTCCCTCTTGGCTGAGGATCCCGCCAATCCCTACCCCGGAGGCATCACAAGTCACCTCAAAGACTTTGGAAAAGTCTGGGAGGTATAATACCAGGGCTTGGGTCATCCTTTCCTTGAGCTCTTGGAAGGCCCTAGAAGCAGACTTGGTCCACACAAAAGTCCCCTTTTTAAGGCAATCTGTGATGGGGGCTGTGACCATGCTGAACCCGCGGATAAATCTCTGATAGAAGGTGGCCAACCCATGGAAACTCCGGACTTCATGGAGAGTGCGGGGTTCTGGCCAGTCAAGGATAGCTTGGACCTTTTCGGGGTCCATGGACACTCCCTCAGTGGAGACCACGTATCCAAGGAAAGTAATGGATTTGGTCATGAAATGACATTTTCCCAAGTTGGCAAAGAGACTCTCTTTCCTAAGGGTAGTGCAGATTTGCCTAAGATGGCTGAGGTGGGCTTCCTTGGACTGGCTGTAGATAAGGATATCGTCAAAATAGACCACAAGGAAGACTCCAATGTAAGGCCTAAGTACCTCCGTCATTAGGCGCATAAAGGTGCTCGAGGCATTTGATAGCCCAAAAGGCATCACTAGTCACTCATAGAGTCCATCTTTGGTTTTAAAGGCTGTTTTCCATTCATCTCCTGGCCTTATCCTAACCTGATGGTAGCCACTTTTAAGATCTATTTTGGAAAAAATGGTGGCTCCGGCTAGCATGTCGAGCATATCATCAAGCCTAGGTATGGGGAACCTATATTTGATGGTAATTTTGTTGATGGCCCTGCTATCGACACACATTCGCCATGTCCCATCCTTCTTGGGTGTGAGAAGGGCCGGGACAGCACAAGGACCTTTGCTTAGGCGGAGAAAGCCTTTCCTAATAAGTTCCTCCACTTGCCTCCTCAATTCAGCATGCTCCGTGGGGTTGAGGCGATAGTGGGGAAGGTTTGGGAGGGTGGATCCTGGGACGAGATCAATAGCATGTTGAACATCCCTCATGGGTGGCAGTTGATCAGGGAGCTCATCGGGGAACACATCCTTAAATTCTTCCAAGAGAGGGTGTATTTCCACAGGGTGGGGGTTGGAGGGAGTTGACTCTCCAAGGCATATGACTACCGCACACAAGGGTGTTCCTAGAGCAACCTCTTCCTCCAGTTCTTTTCTCGTGATGAGATGCAGGCCTTTGACTATTTCATTTGGCTTTTCTTGGGTAGGTTCTTGGAAGGCTGGTTGGGTTGGTGGGAGTGGGACCCCTGGGTTTTGAGGTGACTTTGGTTGTGGTGAAGGGAGAATCCCCTTGGAGGGAGGTTCCTTCCGTGGTGGGGAAGGGTTGAGGCGGATGGTCTTCCCCTCATGTTCAAAGGTGCATGTGTTTGGCTTTCCTAGGATGGTTGCATTGACGTCATAAATCCAAGGCCTCCCTAGAAGGATGCTCCCAACTTCCATGGGTATAATGTCACACCAAACCTGTCCTTGATAAGATGAGAAGGTGATGGGTACAAGGCAACAAGTGTTGACCGGGATGGAGTGATTGTTAATCCAAGAGACCCGGTATGGCTTGGGGTGGGGTGTGGTAGTAAGCCCAAGAAGCTTAACGGTTTCAGGAGACACGGCGTTGATACAACTCCCATTGTCTAGGATCACTTTCCTAACATGGCTCCCCATCTTGAGGTAGGTGTGAAAAATGGAGGTCCTACGCCAATCCTCCTCTTGTGGTTTGGTGAGGGTGCACCTAATCACACCTAAGTGGGAGTCGGCGGGAGGAGGGTCATGGTCTAAGCCTGTTTCATAGAGTTGTTCCTCATACTCCTCTTCCCAACCTAAGGCAGCCTCATACTCCTCAATCTCACTCTCATGCTCTCCTTGGATCGGGGTAGGTCCCCCTTCAATGATAAGGCTGGACAATCCTTTGGATGGACATTGGGTGGAGATGTGGCCATAACCATGACACCGAAAGCACTTTACCGAACTACTCCCTGGGGTTGTTCCTTTGGGGGGTTCCTCTCTTCGGGGAGGAGGGTTGGGTGGAGTAGCCCTTGTAGGGGTGGGATTGGTTGGTTGATGGTAAGTCCGAGTAGGAGTTCCCCCACTGGGGATAGGGGTCTTCAATAGGGGAGGAAGGTTGGGTCGGGGAGCCGGAGTCCTGACATCGGCCATTCTAGGGGAGGCAAACCTAGGATTCCTAGAAAATCTCTCCACATCGCGGGCTATTTGATAGGCTATTTCAAGGCTATGCACTTCCCCCATGAAAAGCTCCCGTTTGATGTGGGGTAGAAGACCGTTTCTAAATCGGGATAGAGTGACGGCTGGTTCCTCGACGACTCCACACTTTAGGAGATAGGAGTCAAATTTTTCAATGTACTCCTCCACAGTTTTTCCTTCCTAGGTAAGACTTTGTCACTCATCGAGGAGTAGTTGACTATAGGAATTGGGAAGGTATTTGCTCCTGAGTTGGGTCTTCATGTCAAGCCAATTGTCAATGGGCTCTTCCCGCCTAATCCTCCTTTGACTTTCTACCTTTAACCAATAGGTTTTGGCTAGTTTGAGAAGGTGCATCTTGGCCAACCTAACTTTCCTTTCCTCGGTCATTGGGTACCAATCAAAGTTATGGTCCATGCCATGTTCCCACTCTTCATAGGCTCTTGGGTTATGGGACCCATCAAAGTTCGGAGCCTCTACCTTTATCATCCTTAAGAGGAAATCGTCTGGGTCCTCTCGGGATCGCCTCTCATTGCGCCGAGGTTGTAGGGGCCTCTCATGCTCATGGTAAAAGTCATTCTCTAGGGCTTCCCTATCAAGTTCAGCTCGTGGAGGGGGAGCCCTTTGGGCATGGTTCCTAGGTGGGGCCCTAGCTTCCTCGAGTCTATCCAGACGGATGGAAAAACCATCTAACTGATCCATGATGGTAGTAAGGACAGCCTCAACTCGTTCCATCGGAGCTTGGGGTGCTTCCCTAGGGATGTCTTGGTTGTCTTGGGAATTGGGATTCATCGGGGGAGTCGAGGATGATGGGTCGGACCGATACAAGGCACCACTACGGGTAGACATGCACAACGAGGAGATGACCGACACACGGGTGATGACTATGCAATGGCCTTAGGACCTAGGCTTGTAGAGACAAGTCTAAAACTTGCTCTGATACCACTTGATGTGACACACTAAAGGGAATGCAGCAAACAGACGTGGATCCTCAGACCTATTCCGCAAACACAATCATAAAATAGTGAGGTTCTAAATAGGGGCCGAATCACCGTCGCACACACACGAACCCGGGTGACTCGGTGATGCCGAGTGGAGGTGATGGATCAAGACCCTAGCTGGTAGAGTGCTAGCAGGGCTAGGGTTGCCCTCCCAAGGGTACGAGGCCCACACTTAAGGGGCTGGCCGGGTGCCAATTGGGGCACTAGGTCCCTCTCTCTCACAGCCCACGGTGACCGCTCGTAAGTGGAACACACGGGGTCGGGCGCTCTCTCTCTTGCTCAACGGAGCAACTCCACGGATATTAGATGAAAAAATACTAATAATGGAGCAAAGGTCATAGCTTACCCTGGTTGGTTTGAAGAAACCAACCCCGTTCGGAGACGAGGGCGAGCGGGGAAGTGTGGGTTCCCCGCACACTGCGTCGGTGTAGCTTCCCCTGTTTAGATTATACAAGCACTACTCCCCACGCAGGGGGGGGTGGACTAGGGGAGGGGGAATTGAGTTACACACCAAACACTACCTCCGCACAGAGAGGGGCGCTAAGCCGGCCAGGCGGGGAGGGGAGATTGGCTTGGTTCGCGCCGACGGAGTACCCTGCCGAATCTGTCCGGGTCTAGAACAGCAGGACAGTAAGTCGGTGTAGTCGCCGCTGTGTACTCCTCCAAACTCAGAATTTGACGAGGCTGGCACTGGAACGTCGCTGACGGACCTAGGCATGACTGTGAATTTTTGTGGGCGGTCCCGATGTCTTCTCCGGCGGGGGCGGGCTATGGAACAGGGTCCCTGCACTCAGACTCGGACTGCTCCCAGGGTGCAGCAGCAGACGGATGTAGCCACCACGCTCGATCCCGAAGTCCAAACATGGCAGGACCAAGACGAGCACGACCGTGGACGAGTCTTCTTCGAGCAGCAAGAAAGAACGGCACTGGCGGAGGTCGGGGCCGAGAGCAGTAGTCCAAGAAGTGGGATGGTGTTGGGGCAGATCCTGACTGACCTGAACAGCGTCCCGGTGGTAGAAAAATCGGTATAATTGGATCCGAGCTCCAAACGTGGCCCCGCTGGCTGCGTTGTACGGAGGACCGTGGAGCTTCACCCTGGTCAAGTGGTGCACTAAGGGGAGCACCGGTGTGGTCGCAGGAGCTTCTGCAAGTTGCTTCTGGTTGCAGGCCAGACTGGTTCTGCGCAGTTGGTGAAGGACGGCTCTCCTGGGCAACTCCGACCTCAGATGGAGGCGAGACCACCTTGCCTGCGAAGATGACCGGAAGAGCTTTCCGTCAATGTAGGCCACACCCCCAAGGGCTCCGGGATGTGGTCGAGGGAGGCACTGCAACAGGCTTTCGATCTGTAGGTCTGCACCTGCACACAGATTTGATGAGAGAATGGTTGAGGGGGTGGTTTCTTTGGTGGAGGGGAAGGGGATATGGGTGTTTTGGTGGTGGAGAAGGGTTGGGAGGTGGGAAGGGAAGGTGGGTGGAGGGTGGCAGGGGCGGAGCTAGCAGGGAGAGAGGGTGGGTGCGCAATTGGCCTTGGAGGAGGTGGTGGGGAGATGGGGGCGCAAATGACTTGGGGGAATGGGGAGGGCTCCTCTTTGATTTGAGTGGAGGGTTAATAGAAGAGTTTAATGGTGGCCTAGGGAATGGGAAGGGGTTGCCTTGGGGAGGGGAAGGGGTGCTTGGGAGAAGGGATTCTCCCTTGGGAAGATGAATGGTTGTATGGGGAAGGGGAAGGGTTGCTTGGGAAGTGGGGGGAATGAAGAAGAGTTAATGATCTTGGGAAGGTGAAGGGGTGGGGTGGCTGATGTGGAAGATGAGGTGGTAAGGAGAGGAGAGAGGGAGAGGTTCAAAATTTGGAGAGAGAGGGGGAGAGAGAGAGAGGGGTTCGCCCCCTTTAGAGAGAGAGAGAGAGAGAGAGAGAACTAGAGAGAGAGAGAAGGGAGGCAATTCTTGTGGCTAAATTTTCATTCAACATTCATTAGTCCTCTCAAGTGGGGTTGGGGTCCTATTTATAGGGATCCCAACATTTACAAAAAGTCCCTCAGATAAGTACTAATAGCAAATAAGCAAAAGAGATGGGGAAGGGGGAGGCCGCCCCTGGGCCAGGCCCACCTAATTGGGCCCATAAGACACTCTAGCCCAACATGAAGACACAAACTTAGGTAAATAACATGATAACCTAGGGACTTGACTCAAAACAAAGGCAAATTACATCAAAATGACTCAAGTAAAAGGAGAAAATACATCAAGATGACCAACATAGCAAGCCTAAATGTCGAAGTGGACCCGTCCAGTCGTGGAGCCGCATCCTACCCGTATCCGGGAGGGAGAGAGGTGTCGAGCCAGAGGGAATCATGGGTGATGTCCCCATCAGTGTCTCCCCCTCCTTTCCAAAGCATGGCGTGTTCATCCCGTCCGGCGCTTTGGTGGCGATCACGGTCACTTTCGTTTTCCGTTCTCCTCTTGCTATTCTTCACTTACTCATCGCATGTTGATTTATTCATAGCATATCTTCCTTTAAGTAAGAGGAGAAAATATATCTACACCCTTCTTTTGTGGCGATCACGGTGGGACACCTAGTGCCCATCGTGCTTGTGATTTGCTGACCCCTCTTTCGTTGTGTTAATCCCCTTTTGGAGTGATTGCAAGTTAAGTTACATTTTCTACCTTCTGGAACGTGAGCGGTTCTCACAGAGCCGTTCACGCTTTGGGCGACTGATCATCCACCGTCCTTCCCTGCGAACAGCCCTAGTTCTCCTGCGAGCGTCCTGTCATAGACGGCCCCCCATCGACCGTCCAAACCGTAGAACGGTCTGTTCCTGACCGTCCATATTTCTGGCACAGGTATGCTTCTGGGTGTTCTGACTGTAGGTACACAGTTTGTGAGGATCCGTTCCATAGCTTAAGCGGCTATATACAGACCGCCTTTCTTGGTATGTTTCTCATCTCTGCCGTCCTTCATTTCCAGCACTCTGCGATTCTTCTACAGTTATTTTGTAGTTCTGTTGCTCCCTGGATTATGCGGTCCACCCCAGACCATTTATCTTATTGTGCGGTCTCCCACAGACCGTCCTTCTGATGCCACAGTGCACCCAAGGTTGCTTTGATTGCCATATCTATATTCTTTTTGTTCTCCTTGGTGCCATCCATTGATCTTCCCCTGCTTATATGTTACTACTGTCTACTTATTTTCATCCTCGCATGTTTATTTTGGTCATTGGTTGTTAGTTTCTAGGTTAGATTTTGCATGCACTCCGGTGCACTTAGGACTCATGCATTTCATTCACATCTAGCTGCATTCCTACCGAGGTAGGGTTTCCTCTCGTATCCATACTCCTTGGAGCCGACTAGGGGACCTTGCTGAGGACCTCCGTAAGCCCCCGTGAGCCGTGGATTCCCACACGGACATCAGGCAGGTTGTACCATACCACCCCCCAGTCTAGGGTCTGCATTCGTGCGAGAGAGAGAGAGTCCTTTAGAGTCTGCCAGTTCTCCATTCTCACCCTTTTTAGATACCTTGTGGTTGAGTGAACTCACATTTTAATTAATCCACTAAGGTCCTAAGAGGACTTATAAAAATCTTCGCGCATCATTTGGAATTTGTTTGGCTAATTGGTTGATTATTTTCTCATCTCTCTTCTCCATTGTATGTTGCATAGTGTCGTCATTCGCATCTTTTGGTCGGATTAGGCTCATTCGGTCTAGTTCATCTTTGTGTGTCTCCACTTAGCTACATTTATCTTAGATTCATTCCCATCCTTATATTCATTTGAAATTCACTGTATAAAGTCTCCATTCTCCCTATGGAGCATTTTTCCCCTGTACCTTATGCCTATACCCCTCCATCTTCTTACCCCCGTGTGGATTCCTCTTCCCATGCGAGCCCATCTCCTTATTCTTCTATTGGACCCTATTCTTTAATCGGGCCTTCTTATCCCGCCCGTGCTGCTGTTAGCCCAATCAATTCTCATCCCAACATTCACAATTCTCCAGGCCTATGCATTCTTCCATTCCTGGAATGGGCTTTCCTTCTTCTCAGGTTGGGTCCCCTTATCCGACCCATCATCATTATCCTGGTTTAAATTCACCATCCCTTGCTCAGGCTGGCCCATATCCTTCTCGGACTCTCCCTACCGAGGAGATATTCGCTCAAGCCCAATGCCAGCTTGATGAATTGCAACGCCGAATCAATCCTCAAACTTCTTCGGATATCCCACTTGCCTTTCGAGGTCTTCAACTCCCACCGCGTTCACATATTCCAGCTTATCGTCGCTATGGTGGAGTCGGTGACCCCTACGTGCACTTGAAGGAGTTCCTATATGAGTCGGCCCTGTTCCAGCATAATCAACTCTTGATGGCCTATTTGTTTGGCCTATCTGTAGATTATGAAAAAGCCACTAAAGAAAAGAAAAAAAATAATAAAGCACGTGGTGCTAATGAGGAGTGTGATCGCCAGAGGAGTTACCTCAGGAAGAATAAAATGTTCGCATGTACCTTGTATTGAGCGTGGGAGATTGTGGACTTTTCCTTCCTCCTTCTACCGGCCGACCGATGAAGGGGGTTCTTAGTTTGATTACCCTTGCAAAAATACACAAAACAAGTGAAAAGAATGGATTAGCCAAAAGTGTTTAGCATCAATGTTCTAGAGGTATAAAATCAAACAAATGAAGCATGAACACACCTTGTGTGTTTTGGTTTTAAACCCCTTAAGAGGAGTAACAAAGGTATGGGGAATATGAATGCAACAATATGCAAAGCAAGATATATGATGTGAGAATAGCAATGTCTTCTAGCAAAGTAGTTAGAAAGAATAAGATGAAGATGTTAACCAAATGCTAATAAAGAAGAGAAGAGTCTCCTCTCTGCGGTGTGTGCAGCAGTACTGGGAGAGAAAACCAAAGAGGTCGAATGGCAGCTGATGACCACCGTGGAAGATGATCAGCACTAGGAGGAAGAGGGATTGCATGAAGATTAGAACCTGCAAAAACCAAAAACTCTCTTCTCCCCGTTAAGAAAACTCTCAGTAGCTTCTCTCTGCTATCGTTATTGCACAATTCTCTTCTCTTCAGCTCTTTTTAGCTCTGCTTCTCTCTCGCGCGCGAGGGGCACAGCAAGGGGTATTTATAGCCCTTAAAATCCTTGCAAAACAAGGATTAAAACTAGGCAATGCCGTCCAATAAGAAACTCTCTTCCCAATCAAACACAATGTGTAAAATGGGGAAGGGATTATTACTGGAAAGAAGCAGGCGAAAGGGAGACAGAAGTGGAAATGGCGACCCAACCTAGGGCGTCAATTAAAAATGACGAATTTACCAAAGGCATTAATTAATATGACGACGTGCACAGGGGCGTCAATTCCTGGATTTAATTATGGAAACAAAATACTTTCCTTATTAAAAATTCTAAATGACGCCTTCGGTTATGGGCGTTAAATAATAAACGCCCTTCATAGGGACGTCAATTCTTTGAATTTACATTTTCGTTAGGATTCGAAAAAATCCAAAAAATGACGCCTCTAGGAACGGTCGTCCATTTATTAACACACGCCCCGGGCTTGGCCGTCAATTAAATGGCGTCCCTTGTTAAAGCGTTAATTCCAATTATCACAGAAAAAACTCAAGAAATCACAATTACCAT